>OZ020565.1:17758549-18358549 GCA_963971465.1 Lepidochitona cinerea | reverse complement strand
CAGAATAAATTTCTATTACAGGGGAAGTAAGTCTGTCCATCGAGTAATTTACCCTAAAGAGTTATGTCCCTTAGATCGAACCATTTCATCAGCTGCCAGTAAAGGCGTTTGGGAACAAATTGTCTGAAGATTTGCTTTATGTTTTCAAAGTATTTTAGTCTTAGTTTTCTATATGTTTTCTATATGAACCAATATTTCATTGTAATATTCATTCAAATTGGTGAAATGAATAGAAAATGGCGATAGTTTAAGATAACCGTTACTACTGTATATAGCTTAATTTGGAAATATGGGCAATAAGCAATAATGCCTACCTCAAGAAACTCCACCCCTTTTTCCCGATAACAAATCGCCATGAGAAAATCGAAAATGTTGGCGAATTCGCTAAGCTGTAAATGCCTCCCTCCAGTTCTCTCAGCCAAAGTTTTGTAAAACTCTTCCACACCTGGTTCTGACATACACTGAACAGCATATATTCTTACTCCCTGAAAACAAAAAATGGAAAGAAAATGTTAATACCGGTATTTAAAGTGACTTTTTTATCATTGGCCTCATTCTCTGAATTCGTTTTGACAAAAAATAATCTACTTTGATTGATTGATTGATTGATTGTTTGGTGTTTTACGCCGCGCTCAAGATTATTTCACTTATATGGCGGCGTTGCCAGTTTTATTGTGGGAGGAAACCGGGCTCTATGCCCGGAGGAAACCCACGACCTTCCGTTGGTAACTGGCAACCATCCCACATAGGTCGTTCGAGTGAAAACCCAGTCAGAAAATTTTCCAATTTTTTGGACTGAGTGGGAATCGAACCCGCGACCCATTGGTGGAAGTAATCTACTTTGAAAAGGGCATAAAGGATTATATCGTTTAGTTTCTTGCATTTTCCACTTCGATTAATTATTTTATAAATTCATATTGAAAAGAACGAAAAGTTTCATATTTTTTTAATAATTGGGACCTGTTAACATTATATGTATCTGTATATATTCATATGCAGTA
This sequence comes from Lepidochitona cinerea, assembly GCA_963971465.1. Taxonomy (NCBI): domain Eukaryota; kingdom Metazoa; phylum Mollusca; class Polyplacophora; order Chitonida; family Tonicellidae; genus Lepidochitona; species Lepidochitona cinerea. The sequence goes on along the minus strand of OZ020565.1, from coordinate 18,357,548 downwards.
ATTCTTGAATATTTTCCAACCAATATAGCTACGCGAAGCATGCATGGCAGATTAAATTATTATTAAATTAGTATTTTAAAGAACAAAAAAGATATATTTTTCTGTATATGTAGGACAATATGTACCTCGTTCTTTAGTTTGTCCACTTCTTCCCGCCAGTCGATGTTGTCTGTATTAAGCTCATAGTCTGCTTCGTGCGGTTTGGAATCGCCGATTAGGACGAGCGATTTTTGAGTCCCGGCTTTCCATGATAAATCTTGCACTTGTCTCAGAACGAGTTCGTAGCATTCGTCGGCGTCGCCGCCTCCCGTACCGCCTACCTGGTCGATAAACTGACAAAGTTCGGGAACATCGCTGGTGAAATTGACATGTTCTGTGACGTAGAACTCCTTTTCGTCGCAATAGTCGCCATGTGCGAAGACCGCTATCTCGATGCCAGGGATATCGGCTTGCAGACGTTGGACCATGTCGTTCAATCTCCCTCGCACTTCGTACAGGATACTCGACATGGAACCAGTTGTGTCGAAGGAAAAAACTATTTGAGAAGCTCCCCCGGGTGGTAGAAATGCCATCTTTGTTGAAATATATCTGCAACGACAAAAAATAACCACACACTTTTAGCTCTCTGTATTTCGTGAAAAACCCGTACAATAAAGCATTGGGTTGCATGTATGTCAGAGATATGTACCTTAATAAATAGTCAGATATGTTGGTATGGCCGTTTCGACTCGTGTCAAAATTTATATAGACCTGAGTATCATAAAATATCCACATATACTTGGTCTTATCATTGACGTCAGTTTATTCTTTAAAATATCCTTATTCCCTTGGCTAATACTTAAACTTCGATACAATTAAAACAAAGCAAATGACATAATACTTTTTTTGAACTTTAAATTCTTATCATTCGTCAGAAGTAAAATTTGAATTTGTATCATTTTAATAAACAGAAAAAAACGTTCAATGAAATTAAAGAACAATGAATTCGGGATTGATAAGGCATAATTTGTTTTGTATAAATCTAGGCCTATCGTTCAAAAGGTTTTTTATCGTGTTATTTTCACGAAATCGCACCTTTGACAGAAATCAGACTGTAGTTCCCTGCGTTTAAAGTTGTCGTGTTCAACGTATGTTGAATGATACAGTTGTTTTGAGGGCTTGTAATATCCTCTTGTAAGGCGAACGATGTTTGATAACAGCCCTTCAGTCAGGCTGGTATATATAGCCAGTCGAGTGACGTCACGGCTTCCAGCCCGATCACGTCTCAGCATGTTTCTGCTTGCAGGCAGCTTGTCTGGCCACGAATCGCTACGGTATAGTATATTGCAGAAAATGAGGCGACTCAAAATATCTCTCCCAGTAGGTTCTTTGCAACCAAATAAATAAAAGCACACATATTTCAGAAAAAGACATCTTAATTTACAAACACTACTTATTCACACGTATTTAAGGCGTAAGAAACTAGAATGAAAAAAGAAAATGAGGTTTAATTTAAATACCATCTACGTAACTGACACACGTTATATAAGTATGTTCTAAAGTAGGCCTATGTTGCGAAATCAGATTCTATAAAATATTATCGGTCTATTTATTATCACTTTTTCGTTTCAGTGTATTTGTTTGTACATATGAAAGTGTATCATAAATCTTTAAAACACTATAGTTGTTTAAAATGGTGTGGAAAGTTATAAATATATGGTCAACTTCCTATGTTTTTATTTTTAGATTTTAATTCTATGTTTTTTCAAGGAGCACAACCTGTTGTTTTAAAAGTTTTATTTCTTTTTTCTAATTTGTCCTTATTTCAAAACAGCCTGTTCAGGAAAACCAATTTACATGAGCTTACTACGACTAATACCACTAAACTTAAACATAGGACACATAAAACATGTCTAGTTAGCTTTAGACTGTAAAAATGGGGTGAAAAACAAACGAAGAATCGAAGCCTGATTACAACAACAACGATCAGTGTCGGTCAACTTTCGTGTTGGACTACCCTCCTTTCAGGCCTTTTTATCCGTGGTTTATACTCAAACAATCATCCGCAGGGTTTTTCAGTCGCTGTTAACCGATCGTCAGTCTGTATTTCTCAGATAAATAGGCCTACGTAAAATTACACTGTGCCGTAACGTTAGTTCACTCACTCGACTGAAACATAAAATCGCCAATAGGGGGCAGATCGGTTTGTTTACGTTCCGGGTACGTAACAATTCAAATTTTCAAATTCAAATTAAAAATACAAAGTGACGTCCAAACTTTTAAATTTTGGTAAAAATAGAAAGTTCCTAACTTATATTGTCTGGGAAAAATACAGAATACGGTCTTTCTTTTTTAATGTAAACAATATTGCTGATTTTCGCGGCAAGTGTGCCTTTAACTATAGTTAAAAAAATATTTGGCGACGTCGCTCTTTTTTCAAGAATGGCTGTCCAAAAAAGACTTGATAAGGCATTGTAACGCCAGAAATGACCGTGACGAGTGACGTCATCAATGACGGCATCCCAGGCCCTGCAATATAGAGTTGCTGCTGGACGCTTGATCTTAACGTCATAATGACTGATGACGTAATTAATTTGTGACGTCAGTTTTGACAGATCTTTCGTGAGGTCATAGCGTTACTTGGGTCATAATTTCACACGTTGATTATGCAAAAAATAACACACTGCCTGGGAGTGGAATTATCGGGGGGTGTAGTGTGAGAATAGAAGTTAAAACAATCCAAATGATTACATTTTTTCTGTGGTATTTGATCCAACGACTGATTTTCGAAATCTATCCGTTTATAGGCCTACCTGAGTACGTCCAATTTATTAGATTTCCCGTCTCTGTAAAGTATCACGAGCCGCCAAAATTGTATAGCCTATATGTTTTCGTTTAAACACAATACGGAAAATCAATCAGTCGATTTAAACGAGGATTTTACTGATTCTATATAAATTGCTTCACGGTAAGCCTACGTGCTTTCCTTTTTCTTCGCAAGTGTTATATACATATGTATTTGTATGCCTAACCAGTCCGGCACAGGCTAGGCCTACTGTCTTTTGTATTGCTGCGATGGTTTTGTAGGAATTAAAAACATGTATATGTACATATGCAAAATTTCCGGTGCCATTTTTTTTTTTTTTTTAATTTTTATGCGAATATTTGTTCGCTATTCACATATACTTTTTTCTTGATCTATCACCTAAAAAAACAAAAACGAACGGCCATACATCACATCGAAAGTTGGTTTACAGAAATGCCATTTCTGGACTCCCATAGTGTGTTGTCAGACATGTGACGTGTACCAATCAAAACAAGCCACAACTTCAAGCATGGCGTCGTTGATGGATGCAGTCCGATTTTCACTGCAATTTTTGTTTTCAATTTTACTTTACTCCTCTTCTTCATTTGCTCACGGTAAGTTTTGATCTCCTGCAAATTGAATCTTTTCATATTAGAAACGATTTTATTATCAAATGCATAAATGAGAGCTTCGGAGAGCTTGTTGACATGTACCGGGAAGTGGACTACCAAAAATTAACATGGCGTTGTTGTTGTTCGCTATACGAGTAACGTTTGTTGCACCGTTTGTAGGGATACGAACCTACCGATTGCGCATCTCATCACGCCTGTAGCTCAACTGAATCTGAAACTTGCCACAAGCCTTACCTGGATTTCGGGACGTCATGTAGTCTTCAAAAAAATTTGCTTAAAAGCATTTCTCAAACTTTAGTACGTTTACCGATTAGAAACAACCTCACCGGGGTTTCAACTTTGTTTATGAACAACAACGACAGGCATAATTCCTCACTTATGATCAGCTTTCTTGTAAATTAGGACAAAGAAGGAAGCTCAGGTTAGAGAGTATGGCCTGTAAATCTTGTAACCACATTATTCCGTCGAATTGTTTATTCAAATTTTCTGAGAATTGCTATTTTCTGGTTTAGAACTAAGCTACCTACAACCGGGAACACGATGAGTTGCTAGTGAAATATTTAAAGTGTGAGAACAGTCCGAACGAAAACTTGTACATTTTCCCCATGTTAAAGAATGCTGTGAGAAAATGTACCAGTGTTCCTATCTTTGAAAATTCACTAATCTGAGTTATTCCCCCTAGTTATTTTTTTATATGACACAAGGGGGCCAAGTGGCTTGCCACCAGAACTAAAGTTGTATGCAACAATCTGATGAAGGGAAACTTTAATTCAATCTTGATGATTTACAACTTCACAAAGGCAAGTTCTATACTCCTCATAGTGATTGCAAGATAACCATTCATGGATTGGTGGGCGAATTTGTGAATTTCTGAGCACTTTATTATTTCTTTTCCTACCCCTACCGTTTGTCACTGTGCCACTTACGTTCTACGGTTGTGTGAAGTTTTTATACACTTTTGGGAAAGTGTTGCCAGGCCTTAAGCTGTGTATATAGTTAAACTTGAAAGTTTAAAATTAAAAAGCCTGTTTATTATTTAATGATTAGCATTTCAAAAACTTGAAGTTTGAACAGGCTGTGGAAAGTCACCAAACGGCGGGTTGTCCAATATGAACCGTTTCGATCCGTGGGTAAACCGCCGAACGACGGAGGATAGACCCCACCGATCTGCGAGAAGTTTGGACCAAAATGACAATTTCTTCTCTATCTGCCGTCTCTTGCGTTTTCGCCAAAATATCGAGTTCTACTTCAACAGTACGTGTTCTCCAAGCTTGTTGCAAATGGCTAGATGATAGATCTACTGGTACCTTCAAAATTAACTCGCCGTGTGCGCTGAAGCAGTTGAAATTTGTTTCTTAGCAGAGTCAAACAAATAATGCTATTTTAAGCATGTGTTTTGAAATAAATCAAAATATTTACTCACATGTTTTACCTGAGGTTAATTAGTTGGTGTCATTTCCGACGTCACCCAAAATCGGTAGAAGAATTTCTGCCATTTTTCAAGAAAGTGTTATCCCCAAAAATAATGAGAATATTGTTACTAATTAACCTCATGCATTCAGCGATGGGAGCCGTATCAATTATATTACCAGAAGGGTACCGAATGTCTGCCGTGGTTAGGTATCTACCAGGCTACTACCAGTACCTCCTTTTTCGGATAAGAATGGATAAGACAGCCGGCATTTAGTGCTGACGATAGGTGCCATACTCTGGGAGTTGCTTTTAAAAGCCATCTTGGAATAGTCAGTACCATCAAAATTCCAAAAGGGAGATAATTTAGAATTAATGGCCATCACGTCCCCTACACACCTGTACATATATTGGAAGATAAATTACATACTGGTACCAGTATTTGTTTTTCATAAGCTGAGACCTTTTGTTGGTGTTAAAATTTGGATAGGGGAGGGGCCTGCTGGTACATGTACATTTGTCACCATATATGACATAAGTCACATAACCGTATATTTATGAACACTAAAACACACGGGCACAGGGAAAATCTTCTTGTCTAAAATAACCATCGAGACAAGTTTTTAAGTGTGTTAAAAAGAGGTATACCATTTAGACGTTTACACCCAATCATAGCTTGTAATGAACTAAAATCCATGATATTTCATTAGGTTGACGAACAGACATGAACTTGGCCTTAGTCAATGCAATTTTCTGGAACTTTTTTGTAGTACATTATTCTAATGGTCACGTGTTTCAGTAGGTACACAAGATACGCCTTTCCCTCCTCTCGGCTCAGCTGGCAGCTTACATTGTGCACACACGGTGAGATTCTTGCCACGAGAGGCAGAAAATATTAAACATGCTAGATACTTTCCTTGCCGCCTATTGAGGCGAAAATCTAAAAAAATCACACTGTACATGTATTGTATACGGAAGAAGTGCCAAGAACTCGCCGAAGCGCTAGAGCTTCCTCTGGCAAGGAGTCTGATTTCCTCCCGCACTAAACCCAGCAACACTGCCATATATGGGAAATAATCTTGAGTGTGGCGTAAAACATCTATCAATCTTATCCATGTCAATAACTAATTTTCTACATTGATTAACATGGTATTTATTTATTAATTTAAACTTTTTTTTCATTTTACAGATTTTGATTATGAATATGTGACGTGTAACTCTGTTATAAAACTGCTCAATTCCCAGCACAAAGTTCGACTTCACTCCCATGATGTCAAGTATGGAACAGGCAGTGGTCAGCAGGTATGAATTGATACCAGTTTTAAAATGACACTGAGGAGCTTTCCAAATTCTTTTTTTCTTTAATTCTGGTTGTCAATTACCACCGAGCCTGATGACGTCACACAGTTTTACGCAAAGCTTTCTGGGTAAAATGTACCTCAGTTCGCCATTTTGTTAACCGGTAGGCCTACTTATAAAGTTATATCAAGACGTCACTTCCATTGATGGAACACATTGATGACATAACGTATTTAAAAGTTGATGCTGATAGAGTTATGAAAACAACATGTTGTGTTTTCAAGTCAGAAGCACGACAGATAAGCGTCGGCGAAAGATCTGGCACCCTTTACTTCCTATACGACACAGTTTTATTCCTACGGCCATTTTGTAAAATTATGTAAATTTCTCAATCTCCCGAAATTTTGTTAAAATTGAAAAATATCAACATTTTGCCAGCTTATGCCACTTTGAATACAATTCTTCTTTCTAAATTTTAATTGGTTTGCTAAGTACTAGTATATCATTATGTAGTACAACTGTCTAGACCGTTCTGTTTGACTTTCCAATTCTACGAGGCTTTTTAATCAATAAGCAGACAAGTCATACGATACATTTAACTCAATAATTCATAGCAAGCGTTTGTCAGGTAATTTCTGGCACACATGTACATGGTCATTCTCTATCTAGAGCAATGAGCACTTTATACGCACATGGAGGCCTTGGTGGCTCAGTCGGCAGAGTGATAGTCAGTCAGTCCTACACAGGCCTGTCGCTTCCATTAATGGATCCCAGGTTTGAATCCCACCCCGTCCAAGAAAATTTGAAATAATTCTGACTGGGTTTTTCTGTATGTATGTATGTAGGGGCCTGGCAACCATACCACATAGGTCGTTCGAGTGAAAACCCAGTCAGAAATTTTCCAATTTTTTGGACTGAGTGGGATTTGAACCCGCAACCCATTGGTGGAAGGTTGTTCGGATTGAGCGTCCAACGCTCTACATACTGAGCCACGGGTTCAAATCCCACTCAGTCCAAAAAATTGGAAAATTTCTGACTGGGTTTTCACTCGAACGACCTATGTGGGATGGTTGCCAGTTACCAACGGAAGGTCGTGGGTTTCCTCCGGGCATAGAGCCCAGTTTCCTCCCACAATAAAACTGGCAATGCCGCCATATAAGTGAGATAATCTTGAGCACGGTGTAAAACACCAAACAATCAATCAATCTGTATGTATGTAGATCGTCATTTGTAGAAGAGTTGACAAAGGGTCTGGGTATTCTTCAGCCATAAAGCCCATTTCCCTCCCCCATTAAACCTGGCAAAAACATCAATCAACCAATCTAAACTCATATGACTGAACCAATTTCGCTGATTGTGAGGTCAGTTTTGCTGAACAGAAAATAATAAATTTAAAGTGGCATGAGCTGCCAAATTCCACATTTTTTTCATAATTTCTGATGGCCACGACAGTAAGAGGCTTTAATGGTCATGAAAAAACTTAATGATTGGCGTTGGAATGAGAGTATGTGGCCTATACGAACCGGAATAGGGTTCGAAAGTCAACAAAATTTAAATAACCGGGACGACCTTTCATTCATTCTAAGCCAAAGTTAGTCCAAAACAATACTTTATCGTTCATTCTCGAGACTAGAAGCACTAAAAAGCATCTAAATTATACGTTTTGAGAAAAATAGGCAATAATTTCAGCATTATGTTTTAACGTCAAAATATCAACATTTTATCAGCTTATGCCACTTAAACAGAAAATAATAAATTTAATTTCAATTTAATTTATTTTCAGTCAGTTTGTGAGTGTTTCAATCAATCTAAGCTGGTTGAACTGGACATGTGGCGCTGACAGCAAGGTCAGTTTTGCAGAACAAAAAATAACAAATTTAATTTCAATTTTTTTTATTTTTTTTAGTCAGTTACTGGAGTAGAAGGTTCTGACGACCATAACAGCTATTGGCAGGTACGAGGGAAAACTGGTGCAACATGTAACAGGGGGTGAGTTTTAATTAATCTGCTGTTTACTCTTTTATTTTGTTGGTAATTATTTGAATGAAAAACAATAATTTTCAAAATCGTTCATAACTTGCTTCCCTCTGAAATTATAAAAACCAAAAAAATCAATAGCATATAAGGTGACCACGTGAAACAAAAAAAACTCTCAGAATTAATTCAATTTTTATTTGGACTTAATGGGACTGGAACCTCTGCCTGATGGATGGAAGGGCAGGGGAACTATCGACTGAGCACCCAAGACACCCTTCACAAGTTGGAGTACAATGTATCTGCACTTAAAATTTAGCAATTTTTTTTATAATTTCAGAGTAAAGAAAGTTATAAATCATCTTGGAACTTTTCAAATAGTTCTCAGTATGACTTGTCTTCCACCCATCACAGGGCCTCCATGGCTCAGTAGGTAGACCGCCCAATCTGAACAGCCTTCCACTAATCAGTAATGGGCAATGGGTTGGGGGTTCGAATCCCACTCAGTTTAAAAAAAGAGAGAGTCCGGTTTCCTCGCACAATAAAACTGTCGCCTCCATATAAGTCTTCATCGAATAGAGAAATGAAAATCTTTCATATGAACATAGGATTTCAATTGCTGAAAAAGGTTCTATAATGTAGATTAATCAGTCATAGCGGATAGCGTATCTTGAGTTTACTAAAACTCTTGATATCGTTTTAAAATTCTTCTACAAACCTCATTTAAAACCTAAAAAATAATCTTAGTGTGTTTTTACTCCATGGTTCTGTGTTATCAGGTTCCTTGGTACCTGCCAAAAGCCAAGGGTTTATTCAGATAAATAGCCAGCTTTCCTCCAAATATTACTGCCGTTTTACAGAATATTGTTGGCGTGAGGTATCATCTATCAATCGTGAGTAAAAACAAAGGGGACTTAAAAAATTCTTCAACAATTAAGTTGAGAGAATTATCTCCCTTGTTTTTTTCTTCTGAAATATATTTTAGTGCTAAAGTCAGAAGACCCCAAAAATTTTTTTTAGTTTTAATCTTTTTATATTTCAGAGTGCCCATAAAGTGTGGTCAGACGATACGCCTAACTCATCTATCAACCAAACGTAACCTACACAGTCATCATTTCAACTCACCTTTATCACACAATCTAGAAGTCAGTGCCTTCGGAGAAAGCGGGGAGGGAGATGAAGGTTGGTTTTACTTGATTGATTGATTGATTGATTGTTTGGTGTTTTACGTGCGCTCAAGATTATTTCACTTATATGGTGGCCTATGGCCGTATCAACAATCCCACATAGGTCGTTCGTGTGAAAACCCAGTCAGAAAATTTTCAAATTTTTTTGGACTGAGTGAGATTTGAACCCGCGACCCATTGGTGGGGTTTACTGGAACATTTCATTTTACGGAATTGTGAAACCTGTATATACATATAAAGACGAGTCCCGTGGAAAGAAAAAGAAATATTAAGTGGGACATAAAACTTAAGCAAAAACGTCAATCAATGTATTAATTTATTTATCAAAAACTGGCTAAAATATTTGACCTTGCTGGTCAGGTTATAGGGTATGTGACTATCTGGTCATTTTTTCTGGCATTGTCATTCTCGGTTAAATTTTTATGTCTCGATTTTGTTTTCACTGGGTTTTAATACATGTAGATGAATCAGAAACACTACTCATTATATTATATTTTATAACACACGGGCACAGGGAAAATCTTCTGGTCTAAAATAACCATGGAGACCAGTTTCTAATTGTGTTAAAAAGAGGTATATCATTTAGACCTTTATACCCCATAAATTGTTGTAACAAACCGAACCTATGATATTTCATTAGGTTGATGACTGACAGGGGCTCGTTCTACTAAGCTGGCGCAAAGTTGCGCATAGGTTTATAACACAGACTTGCGCCTCCAGACTTGCGACCATGCGCACGTTCCTATAACTTAACACGCATTTGCGACTGGCGCAACTTACGCAAGCTTAGTAGAACGAGCCCCTGGAACTTAGCCTTGGTCAGTAGAATTTTCTGGAATCCTTTTGTAACTCATTGACAATGGTTACGCATCTTAACTATGCCCCCCCCCCCCCCCCCCCCCGGCACAAACAAAACTATGATATGAACAACAAACAAAACAACCATAAACTCCATCTCACAACCAACAAACAAGGTTATAAACTCCATCTCATAACATACAACCAACAAACAACAATACTTCATATCATGAGCTCAAAAACTATACCCTATATTTCCATGTAAGTGGAATAAATTTACACTTTTTAACCCGATATAAGTGCACAGGAGTTCATTTAGAACAAATTTACACTTCAATAATGAACTTATATCATGAGTTACCTCCCTTTGACTGGAATTTGGATGTGGCTGGAGTGACTTGAGAGTTTCTCAGTTGAAACAATACTGAGACTGCTTTAGTAAGTCTTAGATGACCTAGCAAACAGGAACATTAAATATGCATTAGCCTAACCCGTCGTTCCCGATGTTCTAGGGTCCTTGAACCTAGCCAAATTTCAGCGCCCACGTGACTTTATAAGATACAAATGGATCTCCCATGCCCCCAGTCCCCCCTCCCCCAGTCATTCGAATACTCCCAAATATGTTTTACAACATACTCGGGGCCTCCGTGGCTCAGTAGGTAGAGCGTTGGACGTTCAATCCGAACAGCCTTCCACCAATGGGTTCGAGTCCCACTCAGTCCAAAAAAAATTGGAAAATTTTCTGACTGGGTTTTCACTCGAACGGCCTATGTGGGATGGTTGCCAGTTACCAACGGAAGGTCGTGGGTTTCCTCCGGGCATAGAGCCCGGTTTCCTCCCACAATAAAACTGGCAACGTCATATAAGTGAAAAAATCTTTAGCGCGGCGTAAAACACGAAACAATCAATCAATCCTGATGTTCTAGGGTCCTTGAACCTTAGCCAAATTTCAGCGCCCATGTGACATTATAGGACACAAATGGACCTCCCATGCCCCCAGTCCCCTCTCCCCCAGTCATGCAAATGCTCCCAAAATATATTTTACAACATACTCAACTTTATGAATAAAATGCAGTATTTCTGTGCAAAAAGATAATGTCTGTTAATTGTCATTTTGTCTGCTATTTTAAATTCGGGCACCTGGACATTGCAGGTGACAGGGTCTTCGCTTGCCATTTTATGATTTCACTTGGTACTGTGTCGATGACTTGTTTTCATCCACCTTCTGATTTAGAGCTTCAATTTCTTGATCTTCACGTCACACCGAAACCGAGAATACTGATTTTTTTTACTTTCTTTTCACAGGGGATAATTGGGTTGTTGTGTGTACTGGAAAATTTTGGTCACGGGATCAAAAATTTAGACTGAAAAATGTTGTCACAGAACAGTAAGTATTGACGCTTTATCTGTTCATTAATATGTCATGAAATAATTTATGCAAAGTAGAACAATTACCTATAAACCAATGGAAGTGCAGCTAACCACCCCCCCCCCCCCTCCCACTCCCTCCCATCAGAAGAAGATTCCATTAAAAAAAGTATGATGCCATTAAAAGTCAGCTTTGGTAAAAAATCACAGAAGCTTTCATGCTGATTGATTGATTGTTTGGTGTTTTACGCCGCGCTCAAGATTATTTCACCTATATGGCGGCGTTGCCAGTTTTACTGTGGGAGGAAACCCGACTCTTTGCCCGGAGGAAACCCACGACCTTCCGGGGGTAACTGGCAACCATCCCACAATAGTTCGTTCGAGTGAAAACCCAGTCAGCTTCCATGCTGAAGATTTGTTTGAGGGTTTTCCTAGGGATATAAATCAGTATATCTTATTAGTTTTTGGGGATAGTTTTTTAAAATTTCAAAAATCGTTTGCCGAAAGATAGCTATATGTCTGGCAAATTAAGGACCTGTTGAATTACTCCAGGCCCTGTATACTCTGATGTTTCTTTTTTACACTGTCCAAAGAACACACATTTGAAATAAGCTGAATGTATTAATATTCACTAATTTCTAATCTAAACTAATTTCTTACGTTTTGTTCTCATCCCTTGGGGTCCATCTGATTGAATTTTGTGTCTGTCCAAGTGAAAAAATGATTGAGGGTCAGAGATGCAGGTTTTAAGTGTCTGACAAATGCCTGCATATAGACCTTTGGTTTGCCATATACATTGTATCTTGAACCTGTGTAATTTTTCAATTTCAGTTATCTCCACGTCTCCGGTGATTCATTTGGTCGCCCGATCCACGGACAACGGGAAATCAGCGCTTACCCGAACCCAAACGATTTTAATTACTGGCATACAGCTGAGGGAATATTTATCAAGCCGGCTGAAGACCCTCTTCACGGATCAAAATTTCACGATGAACTTTAACCATTTACCATATTAGTTTATGTATTTTACATTTTATTTCATTTTTCAACTCAAATTAGCATGAGCCGCCAGTGATGGGATTTTTTGTTTGGTTAATTAAAAGCGAGTTATGGGATCATTGGGATGCTAATTAAGATGTATATATCATGCTAATTTATCATGCTTTCTGTATTTGCTATAAGGAGACACACAGCAAACTTGTTGACTCTAAATATGTTTCAATTAAACAGTTTTGATCGATCAAGCCATTTTTGTTTAAACAGATATGGGTTGATTCGGCATGAGTTGCCTTTGGTGTAATCCCCTGAAACTAGTTGGGGTCTCAATGGCTCAGTCTGTTAGAGTGATCGTCCCTCAGTCAGTCACAGGCCTTCTATAGATGCAGCGCAGGTTCAAATCCGACTCGGACCAAATAGAAATTGAACAACGTCTGAGTGGAATTTTCACTTGATCGATTGTTTGGTGTTTTACGCAGCGATCAAGATTATTTCAATTATTTGGTAGCCTTGCCAGTTTTATTGTGGGAGGAAACCATGCTCTTTTCCCGGAGGAAACCCACGACCTTCCGGTGGTAACTGGCAACCACCCCAGTTGGGTCGTTCGAGTGAAAACCCAGTCAGAAAATTTTCCAATTATTTTTTGACTGAGTGGGATTCGAACCCTCGACCCATTGGTGAGTTGTTAGGTACTAGCCAAAGGTTGGGGTTTCCCATGGGCAAAGAGCCTGATTTCTTCCCCAACTACATGGTGGGAAAACCAAGATATAAGTGAAATAATCTTGAGTATATGCGTACTAGATTCTTAAGAATTCCATTTTTTGTATAGCACTTTGGTTCAAAATATATAATTTTATGTCAGCGTGAATGGATTGGTTCGTGAGCTGAAAAATGTCTATCTCTTGGCCGTCAGAATTTATACAAGCAAAAAAAGAATTTTGGCAGCTCATGTGACTTTATTTATGGAATGTATCATCGTTAAGAAAAAATATACTATTAATGTGTATGTACATGTATCATTTCATGATTTGTGTTTCTCCTTGATAAAGAGTTCAAGTTGGTGGGCCTTATGACGAAATAGAGACATATTTCTTATCTCAATTTCGTTTTGGTTTTGTAATATTTTAGTGTCATGCCATGTAATCTCTGGGATATTTATCACAGAGAGTTCCGTACATATGTTCATAGTTGACTACCATTGAAAAAATAATTTATCACGCTTATTATTAAATTATTTGTGAACACAGTTTATGATTGTGTTAAAAAGGGGTATATTATTTAGACCTTTATACCCAATCATAAGTTGTAATAAACTAAAACTCATAATATTTCATTTGGTTGACGACGAACAGGAGTTTGGCCGTAGTCAGTAGAATTTTCGGGAACACTTTTATGATATATTGCCAATGTTTACGCACTTGGAACTATGGCAAGAATATTGGTAAACTGAGATTGAACCCAATGTAGGTCTTGTTGGTTCTTAATCGCCCCTAAATGTTTCCTTGGTCAGTAATCCATCCTTTATGGGCTCACTTACCGCTCAATGAAAAAAGATTGTACATTTTTTCAGACTTTACTTATATCTACGTTGGTCGAAAAACAGATTGTCGAGTTGGCAGAATTTTTCTGCAAGATAAATTAATTAGCACCCCCCCCCCCCGCCAGCAAAGGTCTCATTTTCATTCACCATTAAATCCCGGCATAGAGCTGGGTTTCCTCCCACAATAAACCTGGCAACGCCGTCATATAAGTGAAATAATTTTGAGCGCGGTGTAAAACACCAAACAATCAACCAATATTTTAGTTTGAAGTGGATTGAGCTGCCCAATGTAAGGAAAATTTCATTGAAACCGAATCTGCTAATCTACTTATCTTGCAGATGTACGTTAGTTTTAGAATCAAATAACCCTAAAAATGAACTCATTCATCTTGGCTATTTGAAATTTAATCGTTATTTACATACATCCTCGGTTTAATGACTTCCATGTCAATCTTTTAGTTTTCCAAGATACTTCAAACGCTGAACCTCCCGTAACAAGCAAAATTTTTATAAAAAATACGAATTTTCGCATCTCATACGAAGTAGCCTTTTGTGCAGTGTAAAACTTCAAAGAAACCAAAAATTGACTATACGTTTATGATTATTTCGAGTCTTTTTATAACAGAAAATGCGCGATATTCTGTATATACCAACCTAACGATATCCTTGTTTACTTTTGTATATTACTTTGGTCTACTTAATACAAAAATGACAAAACAATTGATATTGATCAATACTTATGTATTTACAAACGCAGATTTAAAGAAACACATTAAAACGTCCATCATAATCATCTATACGGTGATCCCAAATGGTAAATTGCACTATTTTGGCATATAAAAAAATACAGCTAAAAAATGGATTACCATAAAACCTTAACTTCGGTGAAAAAATGTAATTCCACAATGTATAACCTGATATCCAGTGTTTCTAAAGCGAATGGGTAGCAAAGAAGGATGTATCTGTCGATGATTGTTCCCAAGAGAATGACGAAATGCAGAAATTGAGACCAATTGATATCATGGCGTTAGGATGTTGGCTTCGGTGCGTCCTTAGAAATATGTTCGCCGTTTGGGCTTGGTGATGCCCCTGCCACTTTTACGAGCTTAATTACCAGTTTTTCGTCCCTAAAAATCACTATCCTCAGCTGGGCGAAAGTTTACATGCCAAGTGGTACATGAATATCAAGTTGGAAGCCAATGTGATGACGTTTGATAACGAACTGAAGCAATGCCATTTTACGAAGCGTCTATGGACTTCGTCGTAAGCCATGTGTTCCTTTCGATATGCTTTGCTGTCGATTTTTCCAACTACGTTGGAAACTCCTATTTTCTTTTCAGCGTCACACCGATCTAACATGGCCGTTATAGTCCCTGGAGCGAATACCAAGCAGTTGGCAAGGGCAGCTATCGTCCCAAATACTAAGACGTAAAACTGAAAATAACAGAAAAAGTGATTAAATGTTTAACCGATGTAAAGTTTGACCTAGATCCCTTTATCTCGCAATTTTCAAACAATTTTTGTGTATCCGTTTATATTGGCAACGTGTCCCTTATACACGTATCTAAGACACGTATACATAGGACAAAGATGAGGTCCTCGGTGTTCCAGTGGGTTAGAGTGGGACACACAGACAAAGATGATTCAATAACATTCCCTAACACAAATTACGAAATTAAAGAAGATTCAAATTCTTAAATTGGCATGAGATACCCTAAGACGAAATCGTGTCGCTTTAAAACACAAATTTTAACCAAAAAATAAGTCAAATCGACGACGTAATTAATTCAACAACTATGTTCTGATTCTTTGCTTTTGTCTCAAACATTCCACCGTTCTATGCCTTAGCTCTAAAGTTTGGAAAATGGTAAATTTAATATTCGAATCAAAAACAAAATTCACTTGGAACTTACCACTGCGGTCTGAGGGAATGTGAAAGAAGATGGGCGATTTAACATGAGGTAGGTTGTGGTAGTTATAACTGACATGGTCAGACTTAACAGGAAGAAAAATGGAAAAAGAAAACTCTGGACGTGTCCAAACATCTGACGGGATAATACCCGGAACATGACGAATCCTGGAAAAAAGAAAATAAAAATTGAGTCCTTTTTTCTGTTAAGAAAGGTGCCAAATAAATCTCGTATTAGATCTGCCACGGATTTGGCATCCTGGAGATTGTTCCTCAACATATGTTTGCCCGACGTAACTTTGCGACTGGTCGTGACAGAATGTTGAAGGTTTATGCTACCATGTCAGTTACGCCTTGTATTAGACTTTCGTCGGGCATAAATCGTTTGAGAAACAGCCCCTAGGGCCCTGTCTTACACAACGCGCGAATTACCGGAAACATACTTTGTTTAAAGCTACAGGAACTTACACCCTAGTTGCAACCGGTCTATGCACATCTTTCCGTTTTAAAAAACATTGGCCTCGCCCTGTTATCCGGAACGTCTAAATAATGTTAGTAACACAGTCAGTTCTGCTCATGAGAGTTTGGAACTGCTTAGTAATATTTTAAACATTATGGCTTTTTAGTATAATCTATTACCCACTAGTTAGACAAGACTCTACATAATTGAATCATTGATTAAACATTTGTATCGGAAGTCTTCGAAGGTCATTGAATTTGTTGGACATATCTCGGCCAGCACCTGATTATCATGGGAGAATATGCACTACTTTAGAGCAAAATGACTCGAGCCATTGCTTAAAATATAAACATTTCTTAGAATATTTATGAACACTAAAACACACGGGCACAGGGATAATCTTCTTGTCTAAAATAACCACGGAGACAAGTTTATAATTGTGTTAAAAAGAGGTATATCATTTAGACCTTTATACCCCATCATAAATTGTTGATATAAAGTAAACCTATGATATTTCATTAGGTTGACGACTGACAGGAGCTTGGCCTTAGTCAGTAGAATTTTCTGGAACACTTTGTATTACATTGACAATGCTTACGCATCTTAAGCTATAGTAAGAATATCGTCAGACTATATATTATGGAGTCATGGGAAAAGACAGTGAAAATTTGCCCGACATTTCTTAGAATATTGATGAATAAAAACGGATTTTTATAAATCACCTGCAATGAATGTGACCCATAACTGGGCACCAAAATGGAGGGCAAAACTGCCTAGATGTACGAAGTTAATCATTGTTACTGGGAAGTTGATGACATCCTTACTCCAATATATCAGCACACCAATAACGGCTATTGCTCCAGACAAAGACTGCAGCTGGGGCTGTGAAAATCTGAAAGTAAAGGCAAAAATTGTTATACCCTTCTTATAAAAATACTGTGAAAAAATCGAAAAAACACCAATAAACTTAAAGTGGCACGAGCTGCCAACATGTTGATATTTTAACGTTAAAACAGAATTTTGAAATTATTGGCTATTTTTCTCAAGACGTATAATTCAGAAGCTTTTTATTGCTTCTAGTCTCGAGAATGAACGATAAAGTATTGTTTTGAACTGACTTTGGCTTAGAATGAATGAATGGTCGTCCCGATTATTTAAATTTTGTTTACTTTTCGAACACGTTTTCGGTTCGTACAGGCCATATACTGTATGGATTTTCCTCCTTCCAACGCCAATCATTTAGTTTTCCGATGGCCTTCAAAGCCTCTCACTGTCGTGACGATCAGAAATCATGAATAAAGTGTGAATTTTGGCCGCTCCTGCCACTTAAAGTCGGTCTTAGAAAGTTTAAAATAAGAAAATACAAAGAAAATAAATATTTTAAAAAAAATTGGCATGTTCTAAAAGCAAAATGAAATATCCTGTAGATATGTTAGCGCATCTGAAAATGACTGTTTCAAAACACCTAAAAATCATCGAAATATAGATTGATTGATGGATGTTTTACGCCTGCTCAATATTGTTTCTTTAAATCATCGCATATTTTGACTGAATAGGCCTACAAATGGCATCAGGAATTACATACAGTCGATAATAGAAAATGAAAAATAGTAAATCTATCAAAATCTTACTTCATCTATAATGATATTTGTTTATGTATGTGATTTAGCCCGGTAAATCACATGATCTGTAACACAAAAAAGACAGGCGCAGTTTCGGTACAAATCAGGAATTCGCTACATTCAAAATGACCTGTTGTCCTCACGTACGTAAATCCCCGAAGTTATCGAACTGAGTGAAGGAATGACGTTGAAATAAAAAAATCGGTAAAGTCAATATGATTGGCTGATGTTTTACTGAGTATATTTTCGGTGTTTTTCTGCTTGTAAAAGCTACCTTTTCGTACATCCCCAAGATTGGTATCAACAAAATGCTCTTATTTTGCACTGCTTGATGAAAATGACGACAATCAACCAATTCTATTTCAACAAAATTTCCCCTACATTTAGAAGATCGTACCACTTTAAATTGTGTCCACTTGATGCATTATTAGTTTAGTCCATCATCTTTGTGGGGTGGTGGCAATTAAGCATTGCTTCTTACAAAAAGGCCCGATTGTCTCCGAAACTTGGGTAGACCCTATATATTGGGATATTCTATAATTCTTATAATATAGTAAAACAATCTATATAGACCTACAATCCTGACAGCTGAAACAAAACGAGATTCTCAAGGCCATTATGGTAAAAACGATTCTGCCAAAGTGCAAGAGAACTGAGTTGATCTTCTGGTAGTGCCCGAGGTTTTAACTGACCAATTTGACAAAAGCTTTTCCAAACATAATGACTCATAAATACTCTAAGAGGTCTAGTGCACTAAGAAGCTGACAGTGTCAACTGTCACGAATATTGGATATTAAGGGTCTATCAGTACCTCTAATGGTGTAGCTAAGTTCATCCCGGAGAAATAACATGTGCGCAAGTCCACTCCTATACACCTCCTTGAAGACATTTCTTGAGAGTAACCGGAAGTGGCTTGAAAGCAGTATCGGAAACTCAAGACATTTGACGGACTGTACCGGAAACAGTAGCTTTTACTGGGCTTACGTTTTACAAATTAGTCGTTAAGAAACCTTAACAAGTCACAAGTCCTTTGTTTCAGTTAATTAACCTCTGTCGCTAATAAAGATAACAATCATTTTTAAAAGCAAACTCCCCTTGGCATATGATTCCCATGCTCTCAATACAAAGTAAGTCTTATCTGTTTTGCTGTGTAGATCGGTCAACCGATCGACCGGTAGGCCCTATATCGCCGCCAAAGGTTGGGGTTTCCTTTGAGGGAAGGCCTGGTTTCCTTCTCCCAAGCCATCACACCTAGAGACGTGGCGAAGTATGTAAAATAACACTGAGTGCGGACAAAAAAAGGAAACCAATCAATCAAGTTGTATGACTGGTTTTGATTGGCGTGGGCATTTAGTTTTGATGTCTGTCGTTTTGGATTGCACCCAACAGAACGCCTGTGGTTTCTGTCTCCACTTTGGCATATATTGATTAATTGATTGATTGGGGTTTTACGCCGCGCTCAAGAGTATTTCACTTATATGGCGGCGTTGCCAGTTTTAGTGTGGGAGGAAACCGGGCTCTATGCCCGGAGGAAACCCACGACCTTCCGTTGGTAACTGGCAACCATCCCCCATAGGTCGTTCGAGTGAAAACCCAGTCAGAAAATTTTCCAATTTTTTTTGGACTGAGTGGGAATCGAACCCGCGACCCATTGGTGGAAGGCTGTTCTGATTGAGCGTCCAACGCTCTACCTACTGAGCCACGGAGGCCCCCCACTTTGGCATATAAGTCAAACCCAGTTGGCCCTCTTAATAAACCTGACAACGTCTTAAGGTCCGCTCACACGGTGCGATTTGTCGTACCGACTTGTAGCATGCGATAAAAATGGATGTATTTGATTGGTTGACAAATCGTATCAACCAATTAAAAGTATCCATTTTAATCGCATGCTACAAGTCGGTACGACAAATCGCACCGTGTGAGCGGACCTTAAGGTTTGGCCCTTAGTTGAATCGAGATTTGTCAAATGCTCGAGTAGAAGATGTCCGCATGTTTCTCAAAACATTTACGCCAGACTTAAGTCCAATGCAAGCCCTTACTGTTATGGAACACATACCTTCAACATTACGTTAAAACCAGGCGCAACGTTACGTCAGGTGTAAATCTGCCCCCCATCCCGCCCCCAACCAGCTATTTAATACCTAGTCTATGACTCCTTATTAGCTGACGATGTCAAACATTTCCAGGTGCGTCTGAACTTGTACTCAATGTACACAGATTTTAACACATGCGACGTAACTAACGCCGGGTTTGTAAGACAGATGACCAAGATTGACTAGCAGATATTTCACCCACTTGGCCAACGTGAATCCCACGATATGATTTGCACTTTTCGCTATATTTAAGTCTCACACTGTTTAAAGGGGCATGAGCTGCCGAAATTCCCACTTTTTTCATACTTTCTGATCGTCACGACAGTAAGAGGCTTTGAAGGCCATCGAAAAACTAAATGATTGGCGTTGGAATGAGGAAAATCCACACTGTAAATGCCCTGTACGAACCGAAAACGTGTTCGAAAAGTAGCAAAATTTAAATAACCGGGACGACCATTCATTCATTCTAAGCCAAAGTTAGTTTAAAACAATACTTTATCGTACATTTTCGAGACTAGAAGCACTAAAAAGCTTCTGAATTATACGTTTTGAGAAAAATAGCCGATAATTTCAACATTCTGTGTTTGCGTCAAAATATCAACATTTTGGCAGCTCATGCCCCTTTAAAGTAGATCATTAGACTGCTTAATTAATTGATTGATTGCATCCATTGACTGATGTTTAACGCCGCACTGACTCTATATTATTTCACTTATCTTTACCGGTTTAGTGGGGGAGGAAAAGGGGCTCATTGCTCAGAGAAAATTTCCGATAGGGCCCTCCACTCAGAAACTTTTAAATTTTTAATTTGTTCTGAGTGGGATTCGAACCCACGTCGCATCGATGGGAGGCTTGTGTTGGGCTAAGGGACTATCAATCTAACCGATTGGGCCACCGAACCAATCCCACGCAGACCTTACATATAGGTGTCGTGCGTTCGAATCACCAGACCAAATACAATTTTCTGACTGGATTTTTCACTCGGTCGCCGTATGTGGAAGAATTACCAGGTACTCGCCGAAGGCCGGGGTCTCCTCCAGGCAATGAGCCCTGTTTCCTCCCACACTAAACCTGGCAACGCCGCCATATATGTGAACTAATCTTGAATGCGCCGTAAAACATCAATCAATCAACCAACCAATCAATCCAACCAGGTGAATACCGGTATTGATTGAAGCTTTGTGTTTTGCAGAAACATGCCGACGGTTTAATGTCATCGGGGTATATTTAGGAATCCACATGGCCGATGGAGTTTTTTTTTCGTATTACAGAAAAGTGTATAGCGGTCATACAAAATCCATTAAATAGCCCATAAGTTAAGAGTGACACTATTGTTCAGTTTAATTGCTAAACATTTGTATCAGATTGGTTGTTTATTAAGACATTTCGATCATTCCAGAAGTATAAATCATTCCCAAATGTGAAATTACTTTACAGAAAGAGGAAGCAAACCATTGACGGATTGTAAAATGAAAAAAAGAAAAAAATAATTAATTATCATAACTGTGTTTTGAGAATTTTAACTTGTTGCAATAAGTTTTAGCGACAACGTAATCGCTGGAAAACTTTTGGTTACCTCTGTCGCTTGATAATCATGTATGCTATGTTAACTCATTTATGCTATATTAACTCATTTATGCTATCTATTTACTCATTTATGCTATATATTAACTTATTTATGCTAGATTAACTCATTCATGCTATATTAACTCATTTATGCTATATTAACTCATTCGTGATATATTAACTCATTTATGTTATAATAACTCATTTATGCTATAGCCTATTAACTCATTTATGCTATATTAACTTATTTATGCTATATTGACTCATTTATGCTATATTAACTCATTTATGCTATATTAACTCATTTATGCTATATTTAATTGCTTTGCTTGAAATGAACATTAAGTAGTTGAATTCTTACCTTAAATGCATGGTAGACCAGCTCGTTGCGACAGAGAAAAACAATTGACAATACAACGATTTATATTCCCTTGCGTTGTGAATGGGAGCCTCTATGTGGAAGAGTGTCTCTTATGACAAGTGAAGTCGGCACACACAGACAGGAGCGAAGTTCAGAAGCACGTGTAGGCTTGTATGAATGAAGGTCTCTCAACTTTAAAATCGGGACTTTCCACTATATATACGTTCATTGAAAATTCAACCTGCCTCAAATCGATTAGGGATTGGTAATACTGACGTGTGTCCATCGCACGTCATCGTTACATATGACGCTCTCATTGGCAGTCGTAATAATAGAACACGCCCATTTGCGTTTTCATGTTCCATCCAAGGAAGGAAAGCGCTCGAGATGAAAGGGAAATATATCAGGTCGATCTGGACCGTGGCTGCCTGTTCCATTACACCGTCAATAAACACGAGTCAACAATTATAGGCCAGCCTCTTCTTTAAAAAGGAAGGTCATTAAGGTCAGTTGAGATCTACGGCACGTCGCTCTTTTCCGACTCGATGAGATATATGCCGTTCGGAACAAGAGGGAAATTTCCGGGATTTTTTCATTTCTTTACGAGTAACCTCTGCCACTACTACAGGATCAATGCGAAGGGGGCATATCGAACGAGAGATACACGAGATATAAATATTTAAAAACACTCGTTTTTTTGTTTGTTTCTTGATGATATAGCCAATCTTGAATGAGACGGTGAATATTGCAGCTAAAACCTTACGGAAGTATAATACCATTTTTTCGCTAAAATTGTATTTCTTGACTCAAAAATAATGAGAGTAATATTTCATCGCTAAACAGATTCCAATTAGTTGGTATCAATTTTTAATTCATTTTTTCGAAAAGGTCTTTATTTCTGTTTGTGAATGCCGTGGGTGTGCGGAGGAGGCGGGGGGGGGGGGGGGGTGCACTTGAAAATAGACCTACATGTATACGGAATGATCCTATAAAAAGAGTACGCAAATTATGCATACATCGTTCTTTGCGGTATTTTGATTTTGATCTTAACATTTTTATTAATATTATTTTTCCTCAATCGTAAGACCAGTTAAAGTGCAGGTAATTTATTGCATTTGGTCCAATCTAAGATAGTTACAAGCTCGTGCGCATGTTGCGATATTTTTAATATCCTGGGGACTCTTTCTCAACACTCTTACACCTATCGTAACTTTGCGCCTGGTCGTAACGTAATGTTGAAGACATATGTTTCCATGGCAACCTTGCATTGGACTTACGTCGGGCGTAATTGTCTTAAGAAACAGAGTCGCGTTCTCTCGGATTCAAGGGAATTAATAATAGATGGAGACGCATCTTACTAGAGCCTTTTGTTAAATCCCGATCCCGCAAGTGCGAGAACAACCATAGAGACAAGTTTCTAATTGTGTTAAAAAGAGCTATACCATTTAGACCTTTATACCCAATCAAAGCTGTTGTAATAAATTAAAACCCATAATATTTCATTAAGTTGATGACAGACCGGAGATTAGCCTTAGTCAGTAGAATTCTCTGGGACACGTCAATAGCTACAAATGTAGCCTTGCAATCTTTACCAGTAGCTGTATGCAGAGGTTTCACTTGTCTTTCCCGACTGTTACCGGAAAAGGCCGAAGAGAAAATTTTGACGCGAACACGGTTACGTGCACTGCAGCATGTTACAGACCTTTGATCATCCCGCCATCAAATTGCTGCGGAATTCCACCAGTGAATGAACTTCGTCAACCGAGATTTCATCAGAAGTTTGCTTTGGAGCAGCTGTTTGACCCGATGACCTTCAAATGTATATTTAAACGGATTGAAAAAGCAATAGTTGATATATGTACATAGTTATAAAGTGCGTGTTCGCGATCAGGTCTGCGAAGAAGTTCAACGGTCATTGATGCAAATTTTGTCCTATTATCATTAGTAAAAAGAAAATTGTGCGTTGGAAAGTTGAGACTTACATGTAGATCCATGAGTCTCGCTGGATATAATTTTTATTTGTTATAATTTTTTATTTCTTTGAATAGGTAGGTCTATATGAAGGATTTTATAGATATCGTAAAATAGATACAATGTGTGTTACCCGTGTCTATAGAAATATGTTGGGCCATCCTTTAAAGTGGCATTCGCTGCCAAAATGTTGATATTTTGACGTTAAAACAGAATGTTGAAATTATCGGTTATTTTTCTCAAGACGTATAATTCAGAAGCTTATTAGTGCTTCTAGTCTCGAGAATGTACGATAAAGTATTGTTTTGAACTAACTTTGGTTTAGAATGAATGAATGGTCATCCCGGTTGTTTAAATTTTGTTTACTTTTGGAACACTATTCCGGTTCGTATAGGCCACATACTGTACGGATTTTCCTCATTCTAACGCTAACCATTTAGTTTTTCGATGGCCTTCAAAGCCTCTTACTGTCGTGACGATCAGAAATTATCAAAAAAGTGTGAATTTTGGCAGCCCATGCCACTTTAAAGTGAACACCATAGATACAAAGTAATACATCTTAAAGGCATTGCATATCAAGGGGGCACAGGGAAAATCTTCTTGTCTAAAATAACCATGGAGACAAGTTTCTTATTGTGTCAAAAAGAGGACCTTTACACTTTTTAATATACGTGTATTAACAATGCTTACGCATCTTCAGCTATGGCAAGAATATCGAAAGACTGAGATTGGACCCCATAGGACCATAAAAAAATAAAAATATTGGTTCCCCCAGAAAAACCTATAAAATAGGCCTACACATGGGATTAAAGTTATTTTGGAGTAATTTTCATAAACGTTTTCTCCGTGGATGCTATGTTTCTTTTGTGCATTTAGAATCGACGCCACTGAGTCGGGCATTGTGCTGTGCGTGTACTTATATATTAAATGTTATTCCGATATTTGGTTCGGTATATTTACATGTAGATTTTAATGCAAGGTTTATCATCCGTCCATGGTTCTTAGGTTTTCTAAGATGCACTATCTGCCAAAATTCGGATTATTACGATTACTACTAATTCTCTTGAAAGACGGAGGGATAACCCACTCGACGCTTTGTGTCTCATGGGTTATTCTCAGTCTTTCAAACACAACTGTTCAATATCCTCTATCTATTTGGATTATTTTTATGGGTCGTTTGAGTGTCATCTATTGGTCTATATATCTTTCTTGAACTTTATTGCCTGTACGCCTATTGTTTGTTCACCGGCTTACCCCGACGGCTGTTTCAATAAGCCTTTGTATTGCCGAAGTCAAGGAACTTTCTCCAACCATGAATATGACCCATCTTCGTCTCTATAGATATGCAAATGCATTCTTATGAGTTTTAGCCGGAGTGTTCTGGAATGTATGAGAATGTATTTAAAGACTTTTGTTTTGGTATCTCGTCAGTCAGTTTCGAATAGCACTCAGTAAAGCTTGTTGGATGCGATTATTTGTATGATATTCGGCCTGCTAACTGTGACATAGAGAATTTTTCCATTATGTATATTTAACAGTGTGTTTACAAGTTTCTATTCTGTGGATTTACCAGTGTATTTGCAGGATTTTATTCAGTCTGTGGATATTTAGATTTCTTGATCATCGGATCTATACTGATATATACCATTGAACTTTATGTTCTCGATCGGATTACAGATTTCGCCTTTCTTTATCGGAACTGTCAGTTCTTACTTTGTAAAAGTAAGTCATTTTGATGTATGATTTCTTTTCAATATTTGTATAATATTTGCTTGAAAATACGTTTCTCTGTGGGTTTTTTTTTAATATAAATCAAAATTTGTACATAAAATCTGCTGGTCTCTTGTTACTTCTTTTTATTATTATTTTCTCTCAACAGAACATTCTTCATAAATACACCCTTTCGGTTTTAAACTTGACGTTTGCACAGTAACCTCAGCTAGTGTATGGCAAAATGACGCTACATTGCGTGTTTGGATCAATCTGACGTTGAAATCGTGCTCATTTTGTTCGCGACACACAATGCCATAGATGCGTATCACAGAGCCTGCCACAGAAAAATGTCGTGAAAAACATCTTCTAAACGGTACCAAAACGTGTATTCCGATTGTCAAGGCGTTGAAAAGACTGTAACTTGCACGAACCGAAGATGTGTGCTAATAATTAAAGTGGCATGAGCTGCCAAAATTCACACTTTTTTCATAAATTCTGATCGTCACGACAGTAAGAGGTTTTGAAGGCCATCGGAAAACTAAATGATTGGCGTTGGAGTGAGGAAAATCCATACAGTATGTGACCTGTACGAACCGAAAACGTGTTCGAAAAGTAATGAAATTTAAATAACCGGGACGACCAATCATTCATTCTAAGCCAAATATAGTTCAAAACAATACTTTATCGTACATTTTCGAGACTAGAAGCACTAAAAAGCTTCTGAATTATACGTCTTGAGAAAAATAGCCAATAATTCCAACATTCTATTTTAACGTCAAATTATCAACATTTTGGCAGCTCATGCCACTTTAAACGGGCAAAATTCAAATAGTGCATTTTTTTGCTTATAAAAACTACGTAAATGTACATCTGCAGAAAGCTCTTGTACTTCTTGATAAAATGACAAACAATCAGCCAAATCTATTTCAAAGACGTTGTTCCTAAAATTATCAGCGTATGCCACTTTAAAACAGCGATAAACGCGGAACGTCTTCTTGGGGTTTCCTTTATTGATTGACGTTTTAAGGGGTACTCAAGATTATTTCACTTATATATGGCGGCATCGGCAAGTCTAGCGAGAGAGGAAACCGGGCTTTTTTCCGGAGGGAATCTCGACCTAATTCGGCTACAATCTGACTAAAGTAGAGGTATTCAATGAGATGTTAAGTCAGATTGCTTCGGCTAGTAACCTACCTGACAACTCTTTCACATACGGCGATGAAGTAAAAAATCCGCTCAGATTTTTTAAAATTGGTCAGAGGGGGATTCGATGGAAGACCTAGCTGCGTCGGACTGAGGGACTATCACTCTAACCGACTGAGCCATCGAAGCATCCAGATTTCCTTCCCGAAAACAGTTGGTGGTACAGTTGTGTGGAACAACACCAATTAGGCTACTATACGCTTAACCAACATAAATGCCATACATTATTCAATCAGTATAATTTGAAATAGAGATAGGGCCTAGTATAAAAGAACGTACAATTACATCGTATACGAAACAGATATTCCGTTCACAGTTGCAATAAAACACAATTATGTTGAGGTGGCGCAAAACACTAAACACACAATATATATATCTGTTAGTTAGGCCTACGTATAGGAACGTACAACTAGGCTACGTCATAAGAAAAGATATTCCGTTTACAGTTGCAATAAAAGACAATGTTCAATTATGTTGAGGTGGCGTAAAACACTAAACACACAACATATATATCTGCTAGCTAGGCCTTCACAGGAACGTACAATTATACGTCATAAGAAAAGATAATCCGTTTACAGTTGCAATAAAAGACAATGTTCAATTATGTTGAGGTGGCGTAAAATACTTAACAAACAATATATATATCTGCTAGTTAGGCCTACATAGGAACGTACAATTATACGCCATAAGAAAAGATAATCCGTTTACAGTTGCAGTAAAAGACAATGTTCAATTATGTTGAGGTGGCGTTAAACACTAAACACACAATATATATATCTGCTAGTTAGGCCTACATATAGGAACGTACAATTACGTCATAAGAAAAGGTAATCCGTTCACAGAACTTGCCATAAAAGACAATGTTCAATTATGTTGAGGTGGCGTAAAACACTAAACACACAAAATATATATATCTGCTAGTTATAGGCCTACATAGGAACGTACAATTACGTCATAAGAAAAGATAATCCATTCACAGCTGCAATAAAAGACAAATATGTTGAGGTGGCGTGAAACACTAAACACACAATATATATATCTGCTAGTTAGGCCTACATATAGGAACGTACAATTACGTCATAAGAAAAGGTAATCCGTTCACAGAACTTGCCATAAAAGACAATGTTCAATTATGTTGAGGTGGCGTAAAACACTAAACACACAAAATATATATATCTGCTAGTTATAGGCCTACATAGGAACGTACAATTACGTCATAAGAAAAGATAATCCATTCACAGCTGCAATAAAAGACAAATATGTTGAGGTGGCGTGAAACACTAAACACACAAAATATATATCTGCTAGTTAGACCTACACAGGAACGTACACTTACGTCATAAGAAAAGATAATCCGTTTACAGTGGCAATAAAAGACAATGTTCAATTATGTTGAGGTGGCGTAAAACACTAAACACACAATATATATATATCTGCATGCTAGTTAGACCTACACAGGAACGTACAATTACGTCATAAGAAAATATAATCTGTTTACAGTTGCAATAAAAGACAATTATGTTGAGGTGGCGTAAAACACTAAACACACAAACTATATAGGCTGGTTATATAGAAACACATCATACGGAACAGATATTCCGTTCACCGTTGCAATAAAAAATAACGTTCAATCACAATGATGTTGAGGTGGCTAAAAGCACTTAACAGACAAACCAGAAATCGATAGGTCTGTATCTAGTCTGAACTGGCAGCTTCCGGTTTACACATTGGTCAGTCCGAGTGCAGATGTTTTTGGGTCACTGGATCAAGAGCAAACGGTTGGTCAAAAATGACACAGTTTTGTCGACCTGGTCTATATATATCTCGGTGACATTTAAAAACAGATGTCCTCGCTCCTTCATCTGTTGCAGAATTAGGTCACCTCGCATCCTCACTGTGAACTACCGAGATTCTCGCTTGTTCGGAATGTGTCTACGATCGACACAGACAGAACGCTTATCCAGAACTAGAAGACACCCTATTCTTAAAGTGGCATGAGAGCTCTGCCAAAATTCACACTTTTTTCATCATTTCTGATCGTCACGACAGTAGGAGGCCTTGAAGGCCATCGAAAAACTAAATGATTAGCGTTGGAATGAGGAAAATCCATACAGTATGTGGCCTGTACGAACCGAAAACGTGTTCGAAATGTAAACAAAATTTAAATATCCGGGACGACCATTCATTCATTCTAAGCCAAAGTTAGTTCAAAACAATACTTTATCGTACATTTTCGAGACTAGAAGCACTAAAAAGCTTCTGAATTATACATCTTTTGAAAAATAGCCAATAATTTCAACATTCTGTTTTAACTTCAAAATATCAACATTTTGGCAGCTCGTGCCACTTTAAAGCCAAAATTGTATATCTTATCCACGTCAAAATGAGACCTCGCGAAAATTGACAGAATAGACTACGTTTCGACGTTCAGCGCATACGGCCTAAATATTAGGCAACGGAATTATCGCATGTCTGTGATTATAGCTCTGTGAACTCTAATAATAGAAAACCAGTGGCGGTATCTATTGGCTATAAATAGATCTAATATACGTAAAGAAGGACCAAATACTATTAAAATATACCGTTAACTTTTCCAGATCTAGGAAATTGAACAATATACCAGATTTCGATGAGAAAACAGACACAGCAAGGTAGTCTATTTAGAGCAAAATCCCAAGAAAGAATTATAAATGCGTGTACATAAACGTGTAGTTTCCGGGCCTAGTTATTTTATTGATGAATTACGGAGCTATATATACCAAATCTATATACTAAACCAATCCACTTCGTCGTCCATAGGCTAGGTTGTGTGTGGGGCGGCCTGGATATAGCCAAACAATTACATTTATAAGTTTAAGTTGCATGAGCTGCTAAAATGTTGACATTTTGACGTTAAAACAGAAAGTTGAAATTATTGGCTATTTTTCTCAAGACGTATAGGCCCCCCTAATTCAGAAGCTTTTTTAGTGCTTTTAGTCTCGAAAATGTACGATAATGTATTGTTTTGAAATAAGTTTGGCTTAGAATGAATGGATGGTCGTCCCGGTTATTTAAAATTTTCACTTTTCGAACAAGTTTTCGGTAAGTACAGGCCACATAGGCCTACTGTATGGTTTTTCCTCATTCCAACTCCAATCATTTAGTTTTTCGATGGCCTTCAAAGTCTCTTACGGTCGTGACAATCAGACATTATGACAAAAGAGTGAATTTTGGCAGCTCATGCCACTTTAATTGTTGACGGCAAGGACAATTTTGAGACAGCCACGTTGTACAATTCCGCTGACCCATTTCTTAAATTGTATGCTAAGTTATAATGTGTCTTTTGTTCGACCCCACTACAAGCAAACAATTATTTAAAAGGAGCTGGTATACAGTTAATTGTCGAAGGAATGGAAAAGTTTGAAGGCTGAATTTGCCGTAGGGTTTGTTAAAGCTTATGTCTTTCTATAAATATAGTTCCAGACCGTTAGACAGTATCTTTGTGTAGGCGTGACAAGTGTGAGTTGAATTCAAAAGTGTTGTCTAGCGATTAGGCCTATCTTCACTTCTTTAAAGTTGCATGAGCTGCCAAAATGTTGATATTTTGAGGTTAAAACATAATGTTGAAATTATCGGCTATTTTTCACAAGACGTATAATTCAGAAGCTTTTTAGTGCTTCTAGTCTCGAGAATGTACAGTAACGTATTAACTTTAGCTTAGAATGAATGGTCGTCCCGGTTATTTAAAGTTTATTTACTTTTCGAACACTATTCCGGCTCGAATAGGCCACATATACTGTATGGATTTTCCTCATTCCAACGCCAATCATTTAGTTTTTTTTTTCGATGGCATTCAAAGCATCTTACTGTCGTGACGATCAGAAATTATGAAAAAGTGGGAATTTTGGCAGCTCATGCC
Source organism: Lepidochitona cinerea (assembly GCA_963971465.1). Taxonomy (NCBI): domain Eukaryota; kingdom Metazoa; phylum Mollusca; class Polyplacophora; order Chitonida; family Tonicellidae; genus Lepidochitona; species Lepidochitona cinerea. The sequence goes on along the minus strand of OZ020565.1, from coordinate 18,326,763 downwards.
ACTTTAAAATTATTAAAACGAGTACTTTATCTACGATACGGCATCGGTGCTTTAGTCGGCAGAGCGATATACATATAGTCATTCGATGTGAGGCAAGCATTTTATCAATGGGTCGCGAGTTCTAGTCCCATGCACTCGGTCCAAATAAAAAATTGTTTACTTCGTCGAAATTTATGCTATATTTTGCAGGATATGTAACTTTAGCTATATAAGTGGATTTAATTTCATATATGTATGCGTTAAGTAGATTTTTTAATTCAAAGAAAAAAGTTAAAGAGCGAGGCCAAAAAAACTGATGCCTATATTGTATATGTAGGCCTACGTTAAGATACGGTGGAGATTTTTAAGTAGCAGAAACCAGAAAACTGTCCTCATAAATCGCTGCTATTTGATGTTTGTTCCTGTCTTCTTTCGTACAGGTTGATAGATTAAACAATATTTCTCATTTCAGCGTGAAAATAGTTTCACCTGGATGAAAAGTTCCACCTGAGTGAAAAAGGTTTCACCTGGGTGAAAATAGTTTCACCTGGATGAAAAGTTCAATCTGAGTGAAAATGGTTTCACCTGGGTGAAAATAGTTTTTCCCCGGTGAAAATTGTTTCACCCCTAGTCCGCAATATGTTGAGTGGATTGAAGGATAAATTCTGATACGCCCGCACGGGCTTCTTCAATACCACCATATTGAAGAAGCCCGTGCGGGCGTATCATAATCTATCCTTCAATCCACTCAACATATTGCGGACTAGGAGGACCCCTTGCGCGTTTAAAGTAGGCTTACCTTGAAAAACTAAATGATTGTAGGGACATAAAACTATGGTAAATTAAATGCAAGAACGAAGATGTGTGCTAATAACAGATAATGGAAAAAATGCGAATCAGCGGGTTTGTACGAGTTCGAATTCGGGGTTTCCTTGCCAAAAAAAATACATCAAGATTGGTATCAGGAGAAAACTATGATTTTATATTTCTTGATATAAATGTTGAAAAAAAACCCAGCTAGTTGTAAATTAAGTTTCATCAATTTATTCCTATATGCAGCTCATGCCACTTTAAAACGATCATAAACACGTGCATCGCTCCGCGTGGCAAACTGACGAATAAATAAAAGTGGTTAGATCATAAACATGAAGTCAGTGTTCTAGCTGCGTGACTCATCCGGTTGAAAGCTGTTCTTGCCACGTGATATTGTTTTGACGTGAGAGGGGAATCCTCGATCTATTGACGTCACGGATACGTAGCTGTATTCCATTGGATACTATAAATACCGTCCAATGAAATAACATCGAACATTCTAGAGAAAACTAGGTCACTATATAAGCAAGCATGACTCGATGTAAACAACTTTGGGATGTTATAAAAGCCAACTTAGACAGTCTATCATACTTTTTGTTGAAAATTCATGACTGATCACACTGAGAATTTACGGCCGTTGGTTAAAGAAGAGAGTACTGAAGTAGATTGCGAAAAAGAGACTAAGGTAAAGAAATAATTTCGGTTGAAGTCGATGTTATTTCAATTTGCATGTTTACAGATTAACGGACTCGATCGGTGACTGGAGTGTTCGAGATGGTCGTCAGTCCATCTCCGCTATGTTATTATTCGCGTTGCATTCTACAGTTAAATCACACATTCTAGCAAACAAACATGCACCATCTTGAAGTTATTTTCAATAAAACATATACCCTGTGCTTATCAGCTGACCAAATTTGAAAACACATGTTTCTGACAATAGTGACATTGACATTGACAGTGACAGAGATCGAAGTAAACACTAAACTGAAATTTAGCTAAGAACTGTCATAGTCAAACACTAGGAGTAGCATGACTGAAAGAAATAGTAGAAAATATTAGGATTCGGGAAATTCTGTGTGCATTTGTGTTAGTTGAAGATCTCTAAACTGTGGCCCATCATCAATATACTTTGGCCACAGAGTTTGGAGATCTCCAACTACATTTGTGTCATATATTCTCTTATGACGTTACGTAACCCGTGAAATGCTGACTGACATTGTACATATATAGTGATATAGTGATATACTTCCCTGTTGCCGTTGACCCCAAGGCTAAATAATAGCCTATGAATGGAGTCCTCTGCATGAGGACATTCACTTGTAAACAACTGAGTAAAGCCAAACAATTTCTAGGTCAAGCCTATAATATGAGAGATTGACCTATTTATTTTATATATTGGCCCAATGACAAGACCTTGAAATAAGGTAAATGACAACAGGGGTAATTGAACACTGGGCAGAGCTGGAAATTTCCGTGTTATAATAATTTTTTTGAATATCTGCAGCTTGAAATTGAATAGATTCTTATAGGCCCCTGTTTTAGCCTGAACAAGTGACCTCTGTGGTCATGAGAATCAATATGGTACACTCCCTGACGTTCACAACCTAGAAAATACAAATAAAAACAAACATTTCTGGCTCGCCCCTATTTGTAAAAATGTCTGATTCATTGACAAACGCCGACTCCCTGCTTAAGGGGCTTGAATGAAAGGCTTTCATAACAATGGTCTAAGTTGTGTAATTGTGTGCCATGACTTGAATGAACTGAGTTGAACTTTTTTTTCAAAATTGTTCATATCATTCATGATAATTGATTTCACACTACTTGAATGATGATAAAAACCAGTCAGGTTGTGTTAAGAATCACGAGCTGCCAAAAATACAAATGTCATAATATATAGTCTTCATTGTAAGGCTTTGGGCAAAACTTGCTGACTCATCAATACTGAGTAAGGATCATGTATCATAATACACTGATCAACCCCAATATTTTAGGTACAAAATGATGAAATAACATGAAATATTTCTTAACGTTGAAAAACGTGATTGTGATTAGATTCTTTTTGAGAAAAATTTTGTATTCATTTATTGCAAAGGTCTTGCGAAATAATTTATCAAAAGAAACAATACTGCATTTACAGGTGAACATTACAGCGGATATCACCCGGTATATACATTTTTTCACGAAACTTTATTATTCAGTCAGCATTTATTTCTCATGACTTAAAAGGAGAATCCTTAGAGCTTTGTGATTTCAGTTTATTTATTTTCTGAAAATTAAGAACTCTATGTATAGGACTTAAACTTACCAGTATATGCCTTAACTGGTATATTTTTTTTACAGTTGGCCTACTGAATTTAATTTCAAAATTAATGCTTTAATGTATAAAATTATAGCTATTGAATTTTTCGGGTACTACATTTATATACAAAACTGACTTTGAAAGCCCTTAATACGAACTTCAACTCTGTGTGAACGGAATGATTTATTTATCAATTTTATTGCTTTTCAGAAAATGTCGGGAGCCTCTGTTAAGAGGGCAGGACGACGCGGAAGACGGCCGTCAAAAGTTGACGTAAAAGTCAAACTTGAGCGGAGCCGACAAAGTGCCAGAGAATGCCGAGCGAGGAAAAAGTTACGCTACCAATATTTAGAAGAATTAGTGAACAATCGAGAAAAGTCCGTTTTCGCTTTAAAGTCGGAACTGAATCAGGTAGGTTTTTAAATTTTTTTTTTATTAAAATCAATATGAATTTAGACTGATGATCTTGGTTTAACGTTCAACTTGATAATTCCTGAAGATGTGCCTATGAACCAAGCTAACGGTTTAGTAAGAGCTGGTTGGCATTTAAATTTTGTTTACAGTTACTTTCAACTTCCAACTCTGACGGTTTTCAACCCTACCCCCTTTTCTTTAAATCTGGTATCACCAACGTGTAAGTGAAATAATCTTGAGTGTGGCGTAAAACTTCAGCAACCAATGGTTACATCATGCCCGATCAGGGGTTGCTTCGGAAAGACTGAAAAACCTTGAGTGAGGGTTATAGAACTATTTTATACTAACATTTCATCCACAGATTGGAAAATACATATATGCCTCAAAATCATCGTCTGACAAAGGATTTCCATCGATGGGTCAAATTCCACTTAATCTAATTAAGAATTGAAAAATTTGAGTGGGTTTTCCCTCCCCCCCCCCCTTTGTAGAAGAGTTGCCAGTTACTCTTCAAAGGTGCTGGATTTTATCCAAGCAAAGAACCCACAACTTAGCAAATCTGTAAATAATTGAAATAATCTTGAGTATGACGTAAAACATCAATCATTCAATCAAAAAAATTTTTCACTACATTTTCCAAAATCTGACTTCTTTTCAGCAAAACAAATATATATATTGGTTGTTTTAATGTACATGTATATGCCTCTCTCGCATTACCCTACCTTTAAAAGAAAGAAAAACTTTATTTAAAAAAAAAATTGTTATATGCCTGTTTTTCCTGCATCATCCAACAAAATCTACATGTAGAATGTAGATGCTGAAAAATGAAATTGTCATTGTGTAAAAAACTTAATTTTTTTCAACCATCTGCTTTTTCTCAATTTTAGTTTATTTAAAAGTGAAATATTTTGTAAGCTCAGACCAATCTTAATTTAAATCTATTTATCAGACACTAATTGCAGACAAGATGTTTGCAGGTGATATTCGAATTTAATGTGATCTTGAATTCCTTTTTTGCGCAATTTGAAAATTTTATTGAAAAAAAATTCCAATTCAACAATTAATTTTGTTTCTTGACCCTCATTCAGCGTTTACACAACAACATGCTAATTTGAATATTGTAAAATAAAATTTGAAAAAAAAAAAATGCTTCAGCTGGACCCAGTTTTACAAACTGTTATTGCCATAGCAACATGAAATTAACACTGGTCCATTTCACTTTAAATTAAAGTGCTGCCACATTTTTAAAGAGAACATAATTATTAATAAAATTAGACCTCAATTACTGTCACCATTGGAGATCATAGTTGTAAATATTAATGAGATTTTATATTAGTTTTTAAATATAAAAGAAATGTTTTAAAGGCCATACAGTGAAACGGGTGTTAACCTACACTTTGATAAACCAGAGCCCCTATGCAAACCAGAACCCTGTTCAAACTTCAAACCAGAACCCTGTTCAAACTTCAAACCAGAAAAAAAAAATAAACTGACAGATGCCTAAAGGGGACGAAAAAAAAAACACTTTAGGGTTCAGAAGAAGCACTCTAATGTTTCCATACCAACGGTACCAAACACATTTTTTTTGCAATTTTTTTACGCCGACGGGGAGGTTATAAAAGAACGCAATACGTAAAACCAATTGCTCAACTTTCAAAATCTGCCATTCAAGCCCAGGTTAAATTCAGGCCCTTCAACGCTTTCATAACACACTAATATGGCACACAGACCAGTTTTTGGTTAGCCACATTATCCTTAAAGCTTCCTTTGTAATTCAATGTAAGTTTTGAGAAACTGAAAGCAATTTTCTGGAGATAGGAATACTTTGATTAGAGTGAAATTAACCTGGGTGTAAATATGAGATTTTGAAAGTTGACCAATTTGTTTTCTGTATGTAACATAATACAATATTTTATAAACTTCATCATGATCCATAAAAAAAAATTGCAAAAAATATGTGTTTGGTACCGTTGGAAAGGAAAATCAAGCATGCTTCTTTTAAAACATAAAGTAATTATAATTTTTTTTTCTTCTCATTTCTGCATGTTTAATTAATCTTGATATACTGATTTTGTGTGACACCTGTCGAAACCGACCTCTCTCTCTTTCTCCAAGACTGGTTGCCTGTTACCAGCGGAAGGTCGTGGGTTTCCTCCGGGCACAGAGCCAGGTTTCCTCCCACAATAAAACTGGCAACGCCGCCATATAAGTGAAATAATCTTGAGCGCGGCGTAAAACACCAAACAATCAATCTTTCTTTCTCCAAGGTCCTCCTTTCAATAACAATAGGTCTACAAGACTTTGATAAAAGAATTACCTGATTTAGATAAAAGAATTTCCTGATTTAAATCAAATATCGAGAAAGGAATAAGATAATGAATGTATATATACCGGTATCTAAAGTTAGCGAGTGAAAGATTAAACTTTAAATATTATTTCAGTCTTATCTCAACAAGTCTTAAACATGAATGAAATTCTGTTGTTATCTATCAGAAACCATTGTAGCTTCAGAAGTTACAAGGGGCATAAGTTGACAAAATTCGGATTTTTTTCTCGTAATTTTCCATCGTGAGTAGCTCAGTGTTCGAAGTACCTTGAAAAGCTAAAAGATTATTGTTGAGATAACGAATATTTATGAAGCCAGTAACTGATAATAACCGAAAATTTGTGCTAATAACTGAGAAAATTCAAATAGCCGAACAATACAAGTAGATTTACATTTTCAAGTCTTTGTTGCCTTTAAGATTGATATATGAAGGAAACTTTTACTTCTTAACAATGAATGGTGAACACTTTGCTTATTCTGTTTTCATGAAATTTTCCTTATATTTGGCAGCTCATGCCACTTAGTGACTTTTTTGTCAGTTATCTTTCTCTGAACTTCTCTTACTTTATTCCATGTTGTTCCATGTACTCTATGCACCAATGTGTTTTGAATAACAAAATATATAATAACAGCAGTCAATGAACAGGCTTCTAATAATAAAAAAAAATTTAATTTAGTAAATAATCGGTTAGGTATCAATATTAAAAATAAAATAAAAGACGAAATAAAAGAGCGGATTTATCAAAAAATTTATCAATATTAGAAATGAAATAAAAGACGAAATAAAAGAGCGGATTTATCAAAAAAGTTAATTTAATTTTTTTTTGTGGATCGGTGAAAACTTAATCGTATGGATGTAAACTGGTTTTGCTGATGCGGATCAAAAATGCACCCCTCTGGGTCAGGGCTGATTTTTATCTTGTGCCATATTTGTTTTTTTTTGACAATTGTTCTAGGGATTATGTTCTTATTACAGTTTAAAGCCTGGTGCAAGTCAATCGACAATGGGGCAGTGCCTTTGGGTCTACAACAGGCCCTTGCTGCGGTCCCAGCTCCCCGTGACCCCAATCCCGCGCCCCAATCTACTCACAAGCCACTAGTTGGCCGACAAGAAACCCCCTATGACATTTTACAGGATGTCCTTGGGGTTCCGACAACAGAGGCTGAAGTATCAGCCGTCGCAACAACATCTTGCGCTGCGTCACTTCCTGTAGGTTATGCGGACTTTGATAGCCAAGGGTTCTGGGCAACCACGAGCAAGGGCGAAGATCCTTATAGCGGAATATCATCTCCATGGTTACCGGACACTCCATCAACGACTTCAAGCCCGTCGGAATTCATGAGCTCTTCGTATGATTTAGAAACAATTTCCACAGAAATCCTTCGGTGATTTTATCTGAGATTATTTTCCAAGATGGATTTCTTGATTGGATTATGAATTTCGAGGAAAAAATATATCCAGTGCATAGGCATAATGTTCTAGGAGAAAAAAACTACACGAAGGAAACTACTCCAGGAGAAAACCCAACCCACCAAGAGGCTTCCTTTTCTTCTGGGCCGGATTTCGATCCTAGTACTGCAGGAGAAAACAGGAATATATCCAGAGCATAATTCAATGTGCCCAGAGAGAAAAAATACTCAAAGTGCACAAAGGAAAGAACCCCAGGAGAAAAAAAGAACCTACAAAAAAGTCTCTGGTTGTTCTGGGTCTGATTTTGTACCTGATTTTGTGAGATAAAAAAATTTTAAAAAATTCCCAGAGCTTATAAATTTCACAGGATCTCTATGGCAGAGAAGGTCTCTCAAACCATGGTCAAAAATGCAATAAAACTAAGCTGAAAAGGCTTACTGTTTTTCTGCATTGGCTTTGAACAGCCAGGACATTCTCAATTGGGATTCAAAATTGTGTTTTGTGAAATTTATTGACAGTTCAGACTTTTTCAGAACATATATCTGAACCATGTTGTATATATATGGGCTGGCTCCATACAGACTGTAAATACTGCATTGTTGGCCCAATGTAAAAAACGTGTGTATAGGCTGGACCAATACAGACTGTACAATACATTGTTGGCCCAATGTAAATGGATGTGACCCATGTAAAAAAAAAAGTGTATAGACTGGAACCTTATAGACTGTAAATACTGCATTGTTGGCCCAATGTAAATGGATGGGACCCTTCTAAAAAGAAAAATGTGTATAGGCTGGACCAATACAGACTACAATTCATTGTTGACCCAATAACCCATGTAAAAAGAAAAATGTGTAGGCTGGACCAATACCGACTGTACAATACATTGTTGACCCAATGAAAATGGCTGGGACCCATGTAAAAAGGATAAAAAAATATGTGTATAGGCTGGGCCCATACATATGAATGGAGTGCAGACAGCAGAGGAAAAAAAATGTTATGTAGCAGTGTTTATTTGAGGAAAAAAAAGTTCCTGTAGAGGAAAGAGGAAGGTCAAGAATGCACTGTGCAGTTTTTGGAAACCTCTACAAACGAAAAAGGCTTGCAGAACTGTCATTTCATTGGGTGACTTTTATGGTTATTTTATTGGCCAATTGACTGACTTTTATATGTATATTTTTGGCCTACCATAAAAATCTGTTCTCTTTATCAATTCTATTTTTAATTCTGTTATTGTTAGTTAAAGTTTAAAATTTAATGTTACCTTACTGTATGTATACCTCTTTTTTGGTGTGGATTATTTAGAAAACTATTTTTAAATAGCCTTAACTGATTTTGGTGCATTATTTGGTCGTTGAATTACATGTACGCAAAGGAATGCCTTAATGATGTGTTTTTTTGTGTAGTTTGTGTTAATATTTAAAGTTAACAAGCAAAGGATGTATTAAAAGAATTGTTTTGAAAATTGAAAAAAAAAACTGTTTGGAAAAACCATGTTAACTTTTAACCATTTTTACAAAAATGTTGAGAAATTGTTTTGAAAAAAAATATATACTTGTTTCTACCAAAAAGATTGTTATATATTGTTTTGATATTTTTTAGCATTTTTACAGCAATTCTCAAGCCATCAGTAGTGATTCTTCAGGTGAACATTGTTAAATATTAAAAATTTGAATATACTCTCTCCCTTGCATAGACTGATCCAGAGACATTTTGATACCTGTATACAGGTATGGGCGCCCAAACCCACAAGCAAAAAATCCGCCCAAATTCTTAAGACCAACAGATTTTAATGTCAAAATAGCATTTAATGTTGAATTTTAGGCCAGAGATGTAGTTTTTGTCTTATTATTGGAACATTTTGAACCGAAATGGTATGCCCAAATTATCCCTGGATCAGTCCCTGCCTTGCCAATACATTAAAAATGATATAATAAAGTCAATTAGCACAAAGAAAAAAAAAGTATTTGTAGATTTGTCTATTAATTTCTATGTCTTTTATCATTTATGTTCTATCGTTAAAAATGATTTTTTAATATATGTCAATTAGCACAAAGAAGAAAAAAAAAAGTACATGGAGATTTGTTTATTATATTCTTTGTCTTTTATCGTTTATGTTCTATCGCATTTTAATTAGTTTACTATTTTTGGAATTAATTAAACAAATATATAGCCAGCAGTATTATAGAGATATTTGTTTATAAAGTAATGTTCAAATATTGTTTCAAAGTAATGTCATTTTATTACCATATTTATTGTTATTAAAAGGACAAAATGATGATAGTTTTATAAAAATAAGATTTCTAAGTTAACTAAGTCTCTCTCAAGAAGTAGTCTACAAATTCGAAGCAAATAATTTATTGATGTTTTAAGTCTCCGGAAAACATCTGGCGGTGGGCAGATATGTTGCCCGAAACAGAGATTTATTTTTAGGTTTAATTATACTACAGGTATAATATTCATAGTATAGTTTGCTCTGACCTTTAAGTTAAATGTATTTTGTTCAATTTTAATTTTACTACATGTAGTTTATGTTATATATTTATTTTTAGTTTAACATGCCTTGATGGAATGTTCTTTGTTTATTAAATGTTACATCAACGGATATGCATGTTTATTTTTATATTTAGTTTACAGTTAACTCTATTTACATAATATCTGTTTTCATTCTCTGTGCCATGCTGGAATATAGTTTAGAACACATTACATCACTTTGTATTGCATAACGTAAGAATTTACCGATTTAGTTGACGTTGCTAACACTTAAGTCAACAGCTATTCTGTATTGCATTTGTTTACACATGTATGTTTAATCCAGAAAGAATGCCTTTTGTCCGTGTGTTTTTAAATTAAAAAATATATATGTTAATTTAATTATACCAAGTTATTTTAAAATTTAAATTTAATCTTTACCCTGAGTGTTTTTTTTTTAAAAGTACTTGTATTTAACTGGAATTTCTTTCAAATGAATTTTGGAAAACAAAAAAACCATCATGGCTAAAATACGCACAATTTTATTTTTTCTGAAATTTTTTTTTAAAGTGTGGCTGGTCCCACTAGTTAATTATTATTCCATACAAGGCGTCTTGTAATCTGAGTGTCTTTGGCAAAGGGATTGACATTTTATTCTTAATTTTCTAAAATGTATAATTCAGATAAGTAGAAGTATTTTCTCATGGCTTTAGTCAACACAATTTTTTTTCTTACACCATGCCTTATAGTAATAGGCCGACCAGTACAGTTAATCACTTAATATGAGTTTAACTTTAGGTAAAAAATATATAATTGTTACAAAATGCAATGTTAATTCAAACTCAAAATATATATAACAATTAAAAAGAATGTTATGAAATTGCAATATTATGTTGATCATTCAGAATTTGATTTGTTTTTTATTATTAATAAACTGAATTGACAAACAGCTAAAAGCGATAGTTGTCTTTTGTGCTTTTTTTTAAATTTTACTCCCTTTTCATACCATTCAACAAGATTCCCAATCGTGATGACGAGCCTATCTTTGTGTACCCAAGTACTGACAAATGCTAGTCTTGCTATGCATAGATAGTCGCGTCATCACAATTGCAAGATTCCAACTAGAGTCGTCTCCCTTGTTTATCACATCGACAGTTGTCTCCCTTTCTTCTTTTCAGATGATATGTTTCATATTTCCATTGCACAGAAAGTCTCTGTTGAATTTCGACTAAGGTTTTATGTGTTAACAGTTACCGCTAGAAAGAATGATTGAACTTAAAGGGATATGAGCTGCCAATGGTCCTATAAGATAAAAATCTGGTTGAAATTTAATCGAAAACAAAATAATTATCTACTATGGAAATCAAACCATGTCCTGTATAGTTTTCGAAAAGATAGCAAAAATAAATAGCTGCGACTAACGCTCGCTCATTTTAAGTCTAAAACTTTTTTCAACGTAGATTTTCATGATAAGCAACACAAAGGGGCTTCTAGTTTGTCTTATTGCTGAGAATACCCCCCCCCCCCCCCCCCAACAAAAAAAAAGCAAAACAAATCAATATTTTGGCAGCTCATGCCACTTCAAATGATAATGTTATTTTGCGTTGTTATATTTATCTGTTTATGTTTTTATAGAATTGCTTATAGGTTGTTTTTGTTAGGTCTCGTTCACTACATGTGGCTCTGTTTTGAAAATCACATGTCAATAAAACATTTGAAATGACAAAGGCTTATTTGTTGTGTTTATTTCCCACTTAATTTATTCGTTCTATGCTACGATGGTAGTATAGATTATCAAAATGTTCAGCTTATATTTGTTATCTAGGCATGCGCCATAATTTGTTTCGTTAATTTTAGTTTGGTAAAACTGAATGTCTGATTATTTAATAAGATGGTAAGGATTATATGATTGTTTTCTCCGCATATTATAAAAATATTTCACTTACATGGCGGCGTTGTGTTAAACAAAGTGTACTGATGCGGAGGAAACCAAACCTGGCAACGCCACCATATAAGTGAAATAATATTGAGTGTGGTGTAAAACACTTATCAATCCTTGGCTAGAAGCCTGCTTTCTCGACTATTTTTCAAAATAGATTGATTGTTTGGGGAAACCCAGACCTTCGACAATTACTTGGTAACTCTTCCACATACGGCGATCGAGTGAAAAATCGACTCAGAATTTTTTAAAATTTTTATTTGGTCAGAGCGGGATTTGATCGACGTAACGCCTGTGTCTGACTGAGGGACTATCACTCTAACCGACTGGACCACCGAGGCCCCAAAACGAAACATTACAACAGATAACCTTTAAACAAAGTGTTATTAATTTACTTCAAGGGCACTCCTTCCCTGAGTCCCTGTGCTGTCCTATGAGATATCCCCTGACCAATATTAGTAGGCCACTTGTCTATTAATCTTATTAACAAACCTTCGAATGTTTAAGGGGGCTTTGAGGACAGAGTCATGCTTAGTCGCAATCTGATTCTCGCGAGATCCCCTGCTACTACGTGAACGCGACGGACCTCTCAGGCCGTTCCAAGCCATTGTCTTTGTCTGCTAAGGGGAATCCCCTTTTGCCAGTGCTGCGGAGGAATACTCTCACTAATATCACATGACGTAGACATACAAAATAGCATGTTGAACGCTGGCCTGTTCACAATGGCGGAGGGTAGAAATATAGTCCTTGTATTTCCTCAACGATAATTCAAAACTTAAGGGCGTGTACCAAAAACGAAATACAAGCCAACATATAGAATCAGTTAAAGATCACGTACAAATCAATTTTGGAAGTAAGTTTGATTACCCAAATTTTGGGTAAAATGGCTTTGGACGGCCTGAGAGGTCCGTCGCGTTCACGTAGTGGCAGGGGATCTCGCGAGAATGAGATTGGCTTAGTCCCTCAACCCGACTCAGGCCTTCCATTGATGCGCGGGCTCCGAGTGTTTTTTATTCCATCGTCATATGCCAGGTACTCACCTAAGGTCGGGGATTTCCTCCACCAAAAAACAAGTTTCCTCCCCTCTAAAACTTGCAAACCGCTAAATAAATGGAATATTCTTAAATGTGGCATAAAACATCAATTTATAAAAATGGTATCTTCATTCTAAAGAAAATTATCCGAAATCAGGCCCCTCACCAAGCTGAGAGAGTTGCCTGGTTCTCGCCGAACGTCGGGGGTTTTCCCCGGGAAAAGACCATGAACCACCCCAACCCCCAATCAACCTTGCTACGCCGCCATATAAGTGAAATAATGCTGAATGCCGGGTAAGGCATCAATCAGCATTGGCCCGCAGCATTCATTGGATGGAGACGCCATCAAACTAATATCAGTCAGTCATCAATCAATCAATCAGACCGAGAGCACATTGTGCCCGCATACTTTCCTCCCTTCTCTTCAGAACTAAGTCTCGGGGGAAGATTAAATTCTCAGCTTGGAATGACTGAGGGGAATTTATTCTGCTGTTATTGATTTCTAAAACGCCTCGCATAATATTGCCTTAAAGTGAAATAAATTTGCTTGCGACGGAAAACAGCATTCAGTCAAACAATTAGCCACATATAGCAGCGGAGGGTAGCGAGTTTCCTCTCGAAATGAACGTGACGTCCTCTGCCAAATAAACCTGGCTACGCCAAGGTGGCAATGTAAGCCAGCCAAATCCAATTCCTACCATCAGTCAATCAATCAAGGAATCCTTCAACCAAATAGACTCCGTGTGCGAACCTACGTCTAACATTTGGCCTAAATATGCGTATTGTGCAGATTTATTCGTCATTTCTTGTCTTTTTATGTTCCGTAAACTGATGATTTACCTATAAATGGGACAAACATTCCTGAAACCTGTATACAGGTAACCTATAATAATTTTGATTACTTTTGTATCCAAGCAACTATCTCCACCATTGCGATTTTTTGGTGATGTGTGTCTATATTCCTCTTTGTCCGCTCCGAGCACATGAAATTTGAAAATTTGTGAATGGATTTTCTACTTGATCACAAGGTATGAAAGAGAAAGAGTCAGGTACTCGACGAAATTGGGGATGTTCCTCTGGACGAAGAGCCTGGTTTCGTCCCTCATTAAACCTGGCAACGACTCCATAAAAGGGAAATAATGTTGACTGAGGCATAAAACATTAATAAACCTTTTCCTTGTCCCTTCGTCTATAGGTCACAACACCCAGTTTGTGTTTTCTCAGCCAATGAAAATTGACTTCGGTTATACAGGAGCTAGAAGGTGGCTACATAGTGATAGTTTGGTATCTGGGTTATTTGAATATTGGATTGAAACTAACATAGGTCTACTGTACATACTTTAAGCTTTCAATCAATGCCTGATAACAGATTTTTGTGTGTGTTTTTTTAATGTTCACCCAATTTTGAAAATACCAAAGTTTGGCTAGAATAAGTAAGCCTAAAACTGTCAAAATGGCGGTACCCATGTTAAATTGTGTGTAGCTTGAAACCGGCATGCACTATGTCAACTTTATTTGGTTGTAAAGGATTTCTCATGTGTTGATCTATTTGGAAATGGTTAGGAAAAGTCTTAACGAGATTTAGGTAATTAGCCACAAATCAAAACGTTAACATTACCGCAAATGGGAAATGAAACTGTATCATGTAACCTATAGCTATTTCAAGTGATCTGGTCTATCAATTGTCGATCTTCCTCCGTTGAAATTGAAATTACCGGCTATTTTTCTTCATAAGAACAAATTAAAAGCAATTATGTGCCACTTGTCTTTGAAATGTGTATTAACCTAGCGTTTTGAACTAACTTATGCCTTAAATGAATGAACGCGGTCAAGATTATTTAGATTTTGTTAACTTTTCAAACACTATTTTGGTTTGTATTGGCCACAGACAGTATGGCTTTTCCTTATTCCACCGTCAATCTTTATTTCATCGGGGGGCTCGGCGGTCCAGTGGGTTAGAGTGATCGTCCCCAGTCCCACAGACACCTTCCATCGATGCGGCGCGGGTTCGAATCTCACTCAGACCAAATAAAAATTGAAACATTTCTGAGTGGATTTTTCACTCGGTCTCCGAATGTGGAAGAGTTGCCAGGTACTCGCCGAATTTCCGGGGTTTCCTCCGAGTCGTGTGCCCGGTTTCCTCTCCCACTTAACCTGGCAACGCTGCCATAATAGGTGAAATAATCTTGAGTGTGGCGTAAAACATCAATCAATCAATCTTATTCCATCGTCAATCATTTAGTTTTTCGATACACTTCAAACCCTTTGTCTTGTGATGACAATCAGAATTTATGAAAGAAGATATACTTTTTTTCAGCGAATACCACTTCTTTAAATTCTTGTTTTTAGTTCAACTTCACTGATTTTGTTTTTAAAGGTGCGTAAATGGTGTGAGACCGTGGATGCTGGGAACATCCCTGACGATATCTATACACAGCTGGAACACTCTGACCACAAGTGCAACATGGTGACGCTTCACATTAGTCCAGATTGACCGTCTACTGCTTGGAGAAACCAGTCGAAGGCCACCTTCTGAGGCCTCCCCGAAGAAGGAGCGATTTTCGTATCGTCACATAGCTCGATCTGTCTTCAGCCAACTCCTGCTGTCATCACTTCTTACACCAACAACCAAGAAGCATCAATTTTATTAGCAAGGGAGACAACTTATGTCTGATCTTTCTTTATCGGCAATTGTGACCACATGCTTACTTCCCCTTGGTCTCTATATATTCGTCTTCTTTCGATGAATTTTCCACCTGACAGTTCGTAGATTACGGTAAAGGGATTCGCAGTTTTTTAAAGACGTTGTCATATATCATCCACCCGACTTACTCCCACTCCGTTTACAAACACAAGTTTGAATATCAACTCACGCCGAACTGTTCGTGGGTAGCAGGCCTATCTTATATATCTTCCATTGTGTGGTTGTTTATTTTGAAAAAGACTACGAAACCATATAGGCTCTATTTACTTTAGCCTGTGCAAGTTTTCACTCTATTTACAATCTCATATTGTACTGTTTTGTCTTAGGAGGATTTCAGAAACCGCGTTTCACAATTTGTCGTTTTTCCCCTCGTACCCTGATTAAAGTAAAGCGTGGGAATTGACTGTGGGTTTCCGTTACCTATTAAATCTGGTGACACAACCATATACATGTAGACTTTAATGAAATCAATTTGAGTTCCCGATAGACATCCATCCATCCATCTATCTATCAATTAATCAAAAAATATTTCTAATTTGTAATTTTCGTTAGTCCCAGGAATAATCTGTCCTTGCAGCTCATCCCAGTCTCAAATGCAAGGGCGTACGGCAAAATCACACAAAATCTCGCAAAGCGAAAGAATCTCACGGGAACACTGTCAATGTAGATTCAACCAAAAGCAACATATTTTTAAAACTACTAAAGTAGAAGAACATTTCGTTAGGGCATGCAACTTTTACACAAAATATTTATAAGAATAAAAAACAAAACATTGTGCATAACTTTCGCCACTGTTGATAATCTATCGCTACAAACATATCTTAACATATTTTTCGTGTGTATTTATGTACAGTATTTCCCTTTATAAATTATATTCTTGCGTCTGTGATAGAATGAGAAAGTGATCATGCAATATGTAAATAATTATTCCTGTATTTATATATCATATATTTAATGTACTAAATCATGTCTATTTATTTATGATCGTTAGATTGGTATTTGAGTTTTATTGCCTGACGTCTGTTTTGTTGAAGGAGTTTTTTGTTTACTCTAGTCTAGTCCGGGATTCTGACTCCAAAATGACTATTTTTGATACTGACGGTCGTATTTTGGAGTCCGGATATGATCATTGCAGTAAAAAAAAAAAAACCGGAGTCGACTGCCCGCTCAGAAGTGAGTAGTATGCGGTCAGATTTAAACAGTGAAATAACAATATAACCTACTCGAATAGTTTTAATACGGCCATAATCGCGTTCATGAATAATTTAGCTACCTACCATTGTTTGATATGGACTAGCAGGATCGGCCAGTAAACATTATTCTTCCGCTAAATTCACTTTAACCTCTCAGAGTCTCAAATTTCCCCGCCATTGATGACGTCACACTGTTGCTGTTTTTATAGTTTTTAAACTATAAATTCACTTTCAGTCAGGTGAGTTATTCATGAACGTCGTTTTGACACTATTTGATTTAGTTATATTGTTATTTACTGTCTAAATCTGACCAGATACTGCCCTTTCATTAGCTGGCGGTCTACTCTGGGTTTTTGATAGCAATGAGCCCCATAATACGGCCATCAGTATAAAAAATGACCATTTTGGAGTCAGAAACCAGGACTTACTGTAGTCCAGATTTTAATAGGGACGACAGGAAATGAACAATTGTATAAAAATAGATTACATATGGAGTGGTTCATTAGGCACGGTTGGAAATGGACGCATTTAAGCCTTGTTTGTTTTCATGTTTTCTTACGTCTTGTTTTCTTATGACATATCATAATTAAATTACATGTAGGTTATATATTAATATTTTCACGTCTAATTGTTTTTGATGTTAAACTGTTTTCAGCAATCAGGGGCCTGTTTGACAAAGTGGCATAGCGTAAGTTTTTACGTAACTGCCATAGAAACGTATTTCTAAGGTATGGGTTGGTATGGCAGTTACGTAGAAACTTACATACGCCGCTTTGTGAAACAGGCTCCAGGCTTTTATTATTATTTTTATTATGAGAGTAAACTGTGTAAATGTTTCATACAGTCTTAACTAATTTGCGTCTCGTAGTCTTCTGTTCCATATCAGAGGGGCCCGGTTGGCTCAGTGTATGTTTTTGACATAGATTAGCCCACTTGGCTTCAGTCCGTTTTCCCCACATTAGGGGTCCCACTTGTCTTAGAATGCATTTCTGGTCAAAGAAGCCCACTTTGCTCATCCTATCGTTCTGACCGGGGAGGGAGGGGGGGGGGGGGGCAACTTCGCCCATTTCTGGTCAAAGGAGCCCACTTTGCGTATTTTATCATTCTGACCGGGGAGGGGGGGGGGGGGGGGACTTGGCCCATTTCTGCTCAAAGGGGCCCATGACCCAATCTATCGCTTCTTACCAGAGGGATCCACTTCACTCAGCTGGTTAATGGAGAACGGTCGTAGATTTTCTAGCAGCAGGGGAGTTCATAAATAACTAAATGCCCTTGTTCGCCGGGTGGTTGATTTCCCGTCCTCATCCTATATTGGTTAGCTGTTGTATTTCTGCTAATTTGAGGGTCAACCAAAAATCGCGACAAACCTAGGCGGTGTTGTCCTTTTATGGGTGCAACCTGCGTAAATTGTGTATTTTACGTTCACAACTCAACAGACGTACATGGGTGTTAAATGACGTTTGAAATAGACATATATCCATTGGTTGGTTAAAGTGGCATGAGCTGTCAAAATTCGCAGTTTTTTCATAACTTCTGATCGTCACGACAGTAAGAGGCTTTGAAGGCTATGGAAAAACTAAATGATTGGCGTTGGAATAAGTAAAATCCATACAGTATGTGGCCTGTATGAACCGAAAACGTGTATAAAAGTAAACAAAATTTAAATAACCGGGACGACCATTCATTCATTCTAAGCCAAAGTTAGTTCAAAACAGTACTTCATCGTACATTTTCGAGACTAGAAGCATTAAAAAGCTTCTGAATTATACGTCTTGAGAAAAATAGCCAATAATTTCAGCATTCTGTTTTTACGTCAAAATATCAACATTTTGGCAGCTCATGCCCCTTTAATAGAGATAACAAAAAGGGTTATTCAGGTCCTTGTGCTATACATGCCGTTTTCCTTATATATTGCATTATTCTCAATAAATCATTACTTTGTGGTTTTGCCTTACTTTGTATACGATAAATTCCAAGATTCTGCTTTACACGAGTTATTTCCCTTAGATGTTTTCTTTTTTTCAAAATGCAAATGATGTACTTTAGATTGACCACCACAGATCACGTGACGTGTACATATTCAAATATAGAACTTTATTTAAATTAAATAACCTCTTTGTTGTTAATAAACTTGAAGCTGACTGACGTAACTCGAAAAATTATGAGATAGTGGACGGATCTGACTTTGTAAAGACCGATTTGCTACAAGCTTTTGTATCAACACGATGGAATGTACATACAGTTTTCAGTACAGAAATGTTTGCGTCCGCCATGTTTCCCTCCTAATATCCCAATGACGCCATTCAGCAATCGGGGTATTGTTTAATCCCATTCGGAAGTCTTCGCTCCCTTCCGGTTGGCTTGTACATATTTCACGAACGTGAATCACCGAAGTTATCCGATTGAGCTTATATTCAGTCGTATTCTCGGGGGATCTCATTCAGGCGTGGCTAAGATTGACGTTGTACGCCTATACACGACATAGCTCAGCGATTATCACACGTCACCTTGGGTAACATTTTTAAAAGCTATAAAACAATTATTACAATCCTGATTATACGTGAATATATCCTTGGAAATAAAATAAACGTTTAACAAGTAACGACAACAGGGAGTCAATTTCCCGAAATAGTCAAATTTTGCAATGAGCATAGTCCCATGAAATCTGGCAAGATGACGATACTCCCTGTCGATGGGATTCCCCTTGAATTGGCACTGGTGTACATGTACGCCCCAAGGGTGTCATCAATATTTACCAGTGTCTGAAATGTTGGATGCGACTAACGATATCCCTAGCTAAGTATTGGAAATGAAAAAAAGGGTTAAATGCGAGCATTGCTGCTCATTTCCTGATGTTGTTTTGTCGGATGATTAAAAGTCACATGATCAGTTGACCTCTGAGACGAACTCTCCAGCCCAGGCTTTCCAAGGGACTTCGATAAAAATGGCGACTTTAGGCCCTTGAGGTGACATCTGGACTTAAGAAGAAGTTCTATGTAATATAACCTAAGTTCGGTAAAAAATTAACTATAACCTTTCTGATATTTGTGAAGAAGGCGGATTTATACAAGCTTACTGGTAGTAGAATCACTCAAATCAAACATTGGACGCAACAAAATCGTCCAGTTATTTCAAACATGTGTAAAAATTTGGGACAAAAAATACAGAAAACGGTCTTACTTTTTAGTGTAAATATTTTTTTTTTCTGTATTTTAGTGGCGATTATAACTAATGCACTTGCGGTTTTGGTGCCATAAGGTAGTGTTATTCACAACTAACTACGTCGTGATGCCTTAATTGTTTCTAATTAGTATGTAACCCCATCTTCGCAAGCCAAGTTAAAATCTTCATTTCACCATTCCGTGTTTAAGAGAAGAACATCCATAGACACACCCACCATTCCTGGTGTGTCCAGACCCGACACAGCCTGATAGGGTATTCGGAGAGCTATGCTCATCCGATTCCCTCTGCATAATATATATGCAACCAGATCTATGTTTCGGACAGTTTTACGGATAACATTAATCGTCTTTTGAAAGTGCATAAAAGACGCCAGAAAAAAACGCAGTCTACCGACAGCCGGCGTCTTTTGTCTTAAAACACGGAATGGGGACATGCAGATTTTATCTTGGCTAGATAAGATGATGTAACCCATGTTTATAGAGAGTTTCAAACTTTCTTACGTCGAAAGCTAGTGTTTTTAACAAAAAAAAAATGGTGAAGTAACAATAGAATTAGGTATGGTGAGTTAAGATCGCTGAAGGTTTTCTTGGAGGATCAAAAAGTCCTAGCAGTTGGGGATATATAATCCTTGGTCTCTGTTCATGCTGGGCTTGGTTTTCCTGATCTGGAAATTTCCTCTTCTAATGGTGCTGGTTGACAGATAGTGTTGTTAGATAGCGACATTAAAATGTCAAGAGCTCCAACTGTGACAACAGGTGGCGTGTAAACAAATCTGTTAAGATTAGGGATTGAAGGCCTTAAAATTGCGCCAAAATCAACCAATCGCTAACCGGCCATTCCTGCCAATCAAATCATCGCATCGTTGACCAATGAAATAATATACCGCCAAAAATCAACCAATGATTTATTGCCACTGTATGGTACTTAAACTAGGCTGATTTTGCTTAAACCATTATCACTTCGCATCGAGAACCTACGGTCAATCAAAGTGCACCTGTAAAAAGAAAATGGCTCGTACCAAGCAGACTGCTCGTAAATCTACTGGAGGAAAGGCTCCTCGTAAACAACTGGCCACAAAAGCAGCAAGAAAAAGTGCGCCATCTACTGGCGGTGTGAAGAAACCTCACAGATACAGGCCCGGAACAGTCGCTCTTCGGGAAATCCGTCGTTACCAGAAATCTACCGAACTTCTCATCCGCAAACTGCCCTTCCAGAGGTTGGTTCGTGAAATCGCTCAGGATTTCAAAACCGATCTTCGTTTCCAGAGCGCCGCCATTGGTGCCCTCCAAGAAGCCAGTGAATCTTACTTAGTGGGTCTGTTTGAGGACACTAACTTGTGCGCCATCCACGCCAAGAGAGTCACCATTATGCCCAAGGACATCCAACTGGCCAGGCGTATCCGAGGAGAACGTGCTTAAAGTGACAGTGCTAATACCATCGTTTCAAAGGCCCTTTTTAGGGCCACGCAATTTTCCTGAAATAGTTTTTTTCCACTGCTGCACTTTATATTTTCGATCTCAAATACACTGAATAAATTATATGTACATATTTTACCAATCAGTGTAAAAAAAATATCGCGAACAGGATACGGAAAAAACATCCTTCTTACCTAGATCCTTCTTACTAATTCACCAAAGTGAATTCCTTACCTGCCTCCTTTTTCAATAATCTGATTTTCATTATGTTGTCAGCAAATGTCAGAATGTAGATAAGAGTCGGATTTAACTTGTTGAATTACCTTCTTACCTGTAAAGGCGTACGAGGGTTGTCTTAGCCACATCTAAAGAATATATCGAGTATACAATTTGCAAGGTGCGCGTCAACATGGGCGAAGTGTAGCTGTACAAATTTAATTACCAGATGCTATGTCTTACAGCTGTCGATTACAGAGGCATTGTCATACGCAGTTGTATGTCAACATAATTACTGATGCCATGTGTTCTTTAACTTTGATATTTAGGGGTCTGCCTGTTTCACCAATATATGTTGCGTCACAACTGCACTGGATTCGATAAATTGTCCCTTTTGGCTCTGCATGATTGGATGGCTGCGTTTTCGGTCAGCTTTGAGAAGGGTTTTCAGTTTGTAATTCACCAAAGTGAATTCCTTATCTGCTTCCTGTTCAATAATCTGATTTTCATTATGTCGTCAGGTCGGAATTCACTAACCGCCACTGTCGTTATATTCTGTAAAAACTTGTTCCAGGTGGTCTTTTCAGTGCTTCTAGCTTTTTAGTGCTTCTAGTCTCGAAAATGTACGACACAGTATTGTTTTGAACTAAGTTTGGCTTAGAATGAATGAATGGTCGTCCCGGTTATTTAAATTTTGTTTACTTTTTGAACACGTTTTCGGTTCGTACAGGTCACATACTGTATGGATTTCCCTCATTCCAACGCCAATCATTTAGTTTTTCGATGGCCTTCAAAGTCTCTTACTGTCGTGACGATCAGAAAATATGAAAATGTGTGGCTCATGCAACTTTAAGTAAAGTGAAAATGACTTAATGATGGTTGGAGTGATAGTTGGTCAGAATGGGTAGGTTTTCGGTATACATATGTTTGGAGGGCTGTGGGTGATTGCTGACGAGTACGTCTAAGGAGGGTAGCTGGTTGTTGCTTTCTTTCTCCATCGTAAACTTTATTCTTTCATTCTGTGTGTTGAGATGATCAAGCAGTAGTTCTGGGTTGGTGTCCTCTTCTAGGATGACGAAGGTGTCGTCGACTTTACGATACCAGCTGATGGGGGATGTGGAGAGGGCTTGTTTTTTTCCAATTCAGAGAGGAACATTTATGAAATAATGGGGCAGAGGGGGGAACCCATGGAGAGGCCATGGATTTGTTCATAAACGGTGCCCCCCCCCCCCCCCCCAGGTGAAGTAGGTTGACTTCAGGCAGCTATGTAAGAGGGAGACGGTGCTTTGGGGAGAAAGGGTGGTGTTCACTTGGTTGGACAGTAGTTTCTAGCTAACTATATCCAGGGAATCTTTGAGGGGAACATTGGTGAAGAGGAGCTCATTTATTTAGTCTAGCTCTTAAAACTAAAAAAATACAGCAAACACAGGGTATGGATCTTCTTTTATCCGGTTAATAGGTACAGCCTAATGACTTAATAGACTGAGTGATGTAGGTCTATGTTTTATGTAGCATACGCCCTAGTTTTTTTGGGGGAAAAAAACAGTGGACTGTTGAGCAATACAATTTTTTGTATAATTCATAAAACCATTTGTTAATACACATTTTTAGATTTTTTTTATTTTAGATATAATTAAGTAAAACGACAGTTTCTGCTTGATGTTTATTATAAAGGCAAAATTTTTGCAAAATCCAACACAGCTGCTATATATACTTGTTAAAAAAAGAACTTTATATAGTTGGATTTTGGCAAAAAATGTCGGGGCCGTTGTTTTTAGCGTTAGTCAAAGTATTAGGACATAGGGCCTACACCTAACAAGTTTTTATTAGTTAATTTCAAATACCGTTGAGATAGAAGTATACACGTTGGAGCTTGTATAACAAGTTAGGGTAACAATGTCAAGTGAAGTTAACAATATAGTAGGACTTGTCTAGTTAAAAACTGTGTGGATAAAAACAGGTTATGTCATGAATGTTTTCCAAAAAAGTAACACCTTGCTTAGTACCAATAAACAAAATGGCGAACCGAGGTACATTTTACCCAGAAAGCTTTGCGTAATTCTGTATGACGTCTTCAGGCTCGGCGGTAATTGTACGTATACTTATAGCTTCAAGTGGCATGAGCTTTAACAATTCGGGGTTATTTTATTTTTCAAAAAAGTTGGGTTTTTTGAAGAACATGGAACTTGAAAAAACTGAAGGGTTAACATTCAAATCTAATTTATCGGTAAAAACAGATTTATTAACCAGAAAATGCTAAAAATGACATAATAAATAACCGGGATGTAAAATTAGGGCTATAGTTTAGTGTTTTTGTAGTTTTTTAACGAACTTAAAGTGGCATGAGCTGCCGAAATTCACACTTCATTCATAATTTCTGATCGTCACGACAGTAAGAGGCTTTGAAGGCCATCGAAAAACTAAATGATTGGCGTTGGAAGGAGGAAAATCCATACAGTATGTGTCCTGTACGAACGGAAAACGTGTTCGAAAAGTAAACAAAATTTAAATAACCGGGACGACCATTCATTCATTCTAAGGCAAAGTTAGTTCAAAACAATACTTTATCGCACATTTTTGAGACTAGAAGCAATAAAAAGATTCTGAATTACACGTCTTGCGAAAAATAGCCAATAATTTAAACTTTCTGTTTTTAAGTCAAAATATCAACATTTTGGCAGCTCATGCCCCTTTAACGTATATCTTAATGATTGGAATCGCCAGAAAGATTTTATTATGCACTGCATGATAAAAATGGCTAGCAATAATCGAACTTCGTTTTAACTATTGTTTTCCTTTATTTGAAAGTTCATGCCACTTTAAGACACTTACCAAATATTCATCAGTTAATTTCAAGTACCATTGAGTACTTTTATAACAAATTAGAGTAGCAATGGTAAGGTGACAACTATAGTATGAACTGTTTAATTAGGTATTGGCATGAGATGTCAAACTGTGATTATTTTTAGTTTTTACCTGTCAAGTGGAAAACGAGTGCGGGGCACGTTGACGATTTAGGATATCATGACCGACGGCAAGTGCGACAATATTGACCTACACACTCCTTCCTCCTCGTAAACATTTTCAAACAAATAAGCAATGGTCAATTAAGTATGTACAACAAATCAAGTCAAATTGGAATGAGACTACATTCATTGTAATTGAATATTTTTTTTAAACGTCAAAGTTTGATTTTAAATTTTACAAAAGGAACTGGATTTCATTCGTAAATTTTGATGGATTCTTTTATTAAGGATTGGTGATCAACATGGAAACATACACGAATCGTGGGTTACAATGCCCCAGTGGGTAGTTTTTGGAATGCAGAACCGGTTTATTGCCCCCCCCCCCCCTGTGTCTCCCTCCCCTCTGCCTACTGATTGTTTCATTATAGTTAGCCAATAAGTAATAGTAAATAATAGTAAAAACAACACAGGTGTTAGGATTCAGGATTCAAGGATAGATATATGCGCGCCAGAATCAACCAACCGTTGATCTTCTAATCCTACCAATCGACTTGCCGTAAATCTGACCAATGACTGAGCAGCCCGCCAATCATCAACCAATGATCGTTACTACTTTGTGGTATTTAACATTGACGTCTGGCTTTCAACAGCATTATTTTGTATCGTCGACACATTCTTACTAGCATAAACCCAGTCGATTTCCCCGAAAAAAGAATATGGCTCGTACCAAGCAGACAGCTCGTAAATCTACCGGAGGAAAGGCTCCTCGTAAACAACTGGCCACAAAAGCAGCAAGAAAAAGTGCGCCATCTACTGGCGGTGTAAAGAAACCTCACAGGTACAGGCCTGGAACAGTCGCTCTTCGGGAAATCCGTCGTTACCAGAAATCCACCGAACTTCTCATCCGCAAACTGCCCTTCCAGAGGCTAGTCCGTGAAATCGCCCAGGATTTCAAAACTGATCTTCGTTTCCAGAGCGCGGCCATTGGCGCCCTCCAAGAAGCCAGTGAATCTTACTTGGTGGGTCTGTTTGAGGACACTAACTTGTGCGCCATCCACGCCAAGAGGGTTACCATTATGCCCAAGGACATCCAACTGGCCAGACGTATCCGAGGAGAACGTGCATAATTTAGGACCAAATCCGCTGTCTTCCAAAGGCCCTTTTAAGGGCCACACAAATCTTTCTGGAAAGGTTTAATCTTATTGCACTGTCTAACATACTATTCAAAATAAAAAGTAACGGCAATAGTCGAACAGTTGTTTAGAATAAATAAACGCTTAACTCAGATGTAAGTTTTATCGTAAAGAACAATAGCCACTTCAACAATTTTAATCCGATTCATTATCTGGATTAAACATATTTTCAAACAAGGAGGCCGGTAAGGAATTTAATGCTGGTGAATTAAGGCGCATTGAGTTAAATATGTTTTATTTGAAACGCCGTTTAAATTAAACAACGTACCTGCTTTTATCGTAGATTTTTGGAACTTTCAATTGTTTATTGGAACTGCAACCTGGCTGAACAATATTCGATCCTATATGCCGGTTTATTAAAAAAAATCTCCATAAATGTAAATTTTAAAGTATCAAAAAACACAACTAGTATTGTTTAACCCGCAATATGTTTAGTAGTCGAAGTTATTTTGATAGGGCTTGTGGCAAGCACGGACTTCAAAACTAGGTGGTTAAGCTCTACGAAAGGATTATTGGTTAATCAACATGGTTTGATTTGATGTACATTTATGCAAAAAGCAATAAAACCCAAATCACTCACTCACTCAAACAAGTTACAATTAGGCCGTTCTATGAAACCCCAGAAAAACAAGATAAAATTATTGTAGGCCTAAATACTTAACGGCATACTTAGATATTATATTTTATTTCGATTCATATTTTGTCTGTTTTGCTTAAAATTTTGACATTGTTTTGACGAAAGCACTACGTTTTCAGACTTACATGTAGATTGAGCAACATTTTCCTTAAATTATACAGTTACGTCCTTTGGTTTCGATCTGCCGTTGACTTTTAACAGGATTAGATTGAGAAAAGGTACTTTGTCGGCTGTACGATATAATTGTTATCAAACTTGTGTCATTGGAAAATGTATACTTTGCCATTTGAAGCCACACAATAAAAGTTGATTTTCCCCCATTTACTCTAGTCTTAAAAGCCAACGGCAACTCGAGAGCAAAAGGAGGCAATTCATCACAATATGACGTCACTTGGACGTGTAAATGTGAAGAACTAACATCCAATCGATAAGCACAAGCTTAAGTCTTAGTATATTTTACATTTATTGAGACAATTTATTTTAATTTGACCTTGAACTTTTGCATTTGATTTTGTTTCATTCGAGACTTTAGACGAATCCCAAAAATCCAGAGTGGAATAGGATTCGAGCATTGGGCGAAGATTGTCAACATTCGACATTTGATATACGGGCTTGCTCGAAACATATCTTTCTATATCCGACACTTTAGCACTCTCATTTACTGTAACTATAAGATCTGATGTATTCAGGGGTGGGGAGTGGGCCAATTGCTGTTACAGAGACAACATGTAAAAACTTTTTGGAACTTTCAATTGTTTATTGGAACTGCAACCTGGCTGAACAATATTCGATCCTATATGCCGGTTTATTAAAAAAAATCTCCATAAATGTAAATTTTAAAGTATCAAAAAACACAACTAGTATTGTTTAACCCGCAATATGTTTAGTAGTCGAAGTTATTTTGATAGGGCTTGTGGCAAGCACGGACATCATAAATTACATCAACTGTAGGGAAAACTAAGCATTGAAATAGAACTGTTAAGTGTCAAATAAACTGGCCGTCTCAATATAAATTGCTTCATCTGTTGGTACATTAGCGAACAAGTCCACCACAACATAACTTAGAAGGTTACACGGCGTTGATTTTTGTCTGGTTTTCTCACAAAAGTCCTTCGAATCTTTAATAAACGATTCCGAATTCTTCGTAAGTGGAGATAATAATGTGGATAAGTGTTGAGCAATATTGTAATGTACAGTATCTTGTGAGCAGACAAGTAGTCTAGCTTTGATTGGGTCCTTGTGTATTTTTATGGCAGCTTTGGCGTAAGGAGCCCTAGGATGCGGGTTGTTTAACTTGTTGTATAAAATCTGATAAATTTTTTTCTTGGCTTTCATGTGGTTCAATTCTGTTGTAAGTGTACGTTGAAATTTGACTGCTGGATCTGTAGTTATTCCTTTATACATTGCTGTGTCATCCAAAATCTGGTCGACTAGGTGATGAAAATGATCTGTATGTATAGGATAAATGCCGAGCTACTGTCGATTCTTAAAAATAATCGGCAGTGACGAGGCGTTTATCCGGCTTAAACGTCAGTCTCTTTGTTTTGCCCCTGTCGATTATTTTTTTATGAATCGGCAGTGACGAGGCGTTTATCCGGCTTAAACGTCAGTCTCTTTGTTTTGCCCCTGTCGATTATTTTTTTATGAATCGGCAGTGACGAGGCGTTTATCCGGCTTAAACGTTTGTTTTGCCCCTGTCGATTATTTTTTTTATGAATCGGCAGTGACGAGGCGTGTATCCGGCTTAAACGTCAGTCTCTTTGTTTTGCACCTGTCGATTATTTTTTTATGAATCGGCAGTGACGAGGCGTTTATCCGGCTTAAACGTCAGTCTCTTTGTTTTGCCCCTGCCGATTAGTTTATTTACTCGTTTATTTAAAATCGTACATATCCAACAAACTGAATCCTTAAGGCACTCCATTAAGACAAACCGGCTGTGACCCCCTTTTATAAGGCAAACATCACTCTTTGTTATGAAGCAGCTATAGTTCGTTTACAATGCGCTTGTGTGGTAAATCATTTACATTTAAAGGACTGTGTTGCTTGTTAGAGTTTGCAGACGATTCGTGAAAAAATAATCGTCCGCTCGAACAATAGGGTGACGTCATAGGAGACGTTTAATAGTGATTACGGTAGCTCTGCCCTTCTCCGCTGGGACTACGGAAACTGATTCGTCAGGAAGCTGTTGTGACCCGTTCTTTATGATCCTTGGATAATACTTTCGAGCTTAGATTAAGCACAGTTTTGGATACGTAATTGTCTCTGGAAGATGTTGTCTTCTGTTGAATTTCATGGTTTTGAAGTGATTCGAACTTAATTTTTTTAGAATTCTTGGTAACTTCATCCAAGGTTAAGTTGGGTTTTATTTGTGACTCTCTTAGTGATTGGAAAGGTTTACTGTTAATTGTTCCTTTTAGGTTATCTATCTGTTGAGTAATAATTTTCAAAGTAGAAGCCTTTATTTTCCGATGATGTCGTATAGGATGACCATCGCAGGTCCTTGGTTCTCGCCTGTATAACCTGATTTCTTCCCCCACTAAACCTGAACGCTCATCCATATATATAAATGAAGTAATCTGAGTGTGGCGTAAAACATCAATGAATCCAACTACTAGCATCTAAGATGCTTCTTACATAGTGTGTTCATTATTTCCATGTCTTATACTGTACATGTGTATATGAAAATGATTTTGTTATCGAGTCTTTTCTCTCCCTTTCAGGTCATCAATGTCCTTGTTGTCCGTATTGCCGCGGGAAGGAGTTTGTGTCTAGCTCACATCTATTAGTCCACGTCTTTGATAAACATGGATTTAAAGTGCCCGGAGAGATCAAGAACATTGGCAAAAACTGTTTTTCAAAGGTTGATTCAAGTTCTTCAAGTTCTCAAACGAAAAGCTTTCAAAAAAGCCCAGACTATAAAAGTGCTACTTGTGATACTTCTGAGAAATCGTGCCAATGCACCAAGTGTGAGTTCAACTGCACAGATAAGAACAGCATGGATAACCATCTTAAAACTCACACTGTAGAAAAACCTTTTAAGTGCAAAATATGTGATTATAAATGTAACCAAAAAGATAATTTAGTAATCCACAGCAGGGGTCATTACAAAGTTTTTAAATGTACATTTTGCGATTATCACACAAATCGAAAATTTGATTTAACTGGACACATGAGAAAACACACAAGTGAGAAACCTTTTCAGTGTCAATTTTGTGACTACAAATGTAGCCTCAAGGCCAGTCTTACTTATCATGTCAGAACTCATACTAGCGAGAAACCTTTTCAATGCACAATCTGTGACCATAAGACTCAGCTTGGAAGCACTCTAAACAGTCATATCAAAAGACATCATGATGAAAACAAGTTTAAAGCTAAGCTGAATTATTCTAATTGGACACAAAAATATATTTCAAAGACTCACGTCAAACCCCACTATAAGAACAAACGATGTCGTTGCTTATTTTGTAAATATAATTGTACCAGAAAACATGACATGATAAGACACATGAGAACTCACACTGGCGAGAAACCTTTTCAGTGCAAAGTATGTGAATATAAATGTAAACAAAATTCTGACTTAATAAAACACATGAGAACTCATACCGGCGAGAAACCTTTCCTTTGCAAAGTGTGTGAATATAAATGTAAACAAAATTCTGACTTAATAAAACACATGAGAACTCATACGGGCGAGAAACCTTTCCTTTGCAAAGTGTGTGAATATAAATGTAAACAAAATTCTGACTTAATAAAACACATGAGAACTCATACGGGTGAGAAACATTTCCAATGCAAAGTATGTGAACATAAATGTAATCGAAATTCTGACTTACTAACACACATGAGAATTCACACTGGCAAGAAACCTTTTAAATGCACAATATGTGAATATAAATGCAATCGAAATTCTGTCTTAAAACGACACATGCGAACTCACACTGGCGAGAAACCTTTTCAGTGTACAGTATGTGAATATAAATGTAATCGAAATTATGTCTTAAAACGACACATGAGAACTCACACTGGTGAGAAACCTTTTCAGTGTACAGTATGTGAACACAAATTTAATCGAAATTATCTCTTAAAACGACACATGAGAACTCACACTGGTGAGAAACCTTTTCAGTGTACAGTATGTGAACACAAATTTAATTGAAATTCTGACTTACAAACACACATGAGAATTCACACTGGCGAGAAACCTTTTAAATGCACAATATGTGAATTTAAATGTAATCGAAATTCTGTCTTAAACCGACACATAAGAACTCACACTGGCGAGAAACCTTTTCAGTGCACAAGATGTGAACATAAATGTTATCGAAATTCTGTCTTAAACCGACACATAAGAACTCACACTGGCGAGAAACCTTTTCAGTATAGAGAATGCGAACATAAATGTAATCAACATTCTCACTTAAACCGACACATGAGAACTCACACTGGCGAGAAAACTTTTCAGTGCACAGTATGTGAATATAACTGTAATTACAATTCTGACTTAATAAAACATATGAGTACTCACACTGGCAAAAAACGTTTTCAGTGCACAGTATGCGAATATAAATGTAATTACAATTCTGACTTAAAACGGCACATGAGAACTCACACTGGCGAGAAACCTTTTCAGTGCAAAGTATGCGAACATAAATGTAATCAAAATTCTGACTTAATAAAACACATGAGAACTCCTCTGGCAAAAAACGTTTTCAGTGCACAGTATGTGAACATAAATGTTATCGAAATTCTGTCTTAAACCGATACATAAGAACTCACACTGGCGAGAAACCTTTTCAGTACACAGTATGTGAACATAAATGCAATCGAAGTTCTGACTTAAAAAATCACATGAGAACTCACATTGGCGAGAAACCTTTTCAATGCGCAGTAAGTGAATATAAATGTAGTATAAAAATTTATTTAACAAAAGATATCAGAATTCACTCTGGTGAGAAATCTTTTAAGTGCACAGATTGTAAATATAAATGTAGTCAAAAGTGCAATTTAATAAATCACATGAGAACTCATACTACGTATAAACCTGTATAAACCGTTTTAGTGCACAGTTTGTGTATTTAAGTGTCACCAAAATCCAAATATAGCAAATCACATGAGAATTCATAATGACGAGAACAGTTTTAGTTCACAGTTTGCTAATGTAAATGCCATCTGAAAGCGATTTAACATACTACTCCACACCAAAACTCACAATGGTCATAAACCTACACTTCGACGCATACCTTGGCGATTATGAAATTAACTCCAGAATTAGTCTATTAAAACATCTCAAAATTCCTTATAACAAGAAACCTTTCCTGTGCACTATGTGCGGTTTGAATTGTAGGTCTATGTGAAGCCTGAAATGTCACGTAAAGAAGCCCGAAAAGTCTCTTAAAGGCTCATTTTATCGTGACAACTTCCTTGAAGTTGAAATGTATGATTCTAACGTATGATTTTAACTTGATAACGGTGCTAGAAACTGTACCGAAACGTCGTGTTGACAATAAAGAAGAAGTTGCAATCCATAACGAAGCCTTATGTTATCACATGTGATCGTGACATCTGATACCCCCAATGACTACCCAATCAAAAATTACAATACCCCACGATATGATCCGTCCAAACAAATATATCTGTCTAACTAAATTCCTACGACAATGGTCTGGTTTAGCCTTGTTCGGGAAGTTGTTATTAGCGACACTCAACAAGTTGCCATTAGTTCAATTAGTTAGTGTCTTTTTTAGAGGGGATGATCCAAGGTAAAGGAGGCCGTTTGGCTGAATGAATAAAACAGCCAGCATTTAGTGCTGTCGATAGGTGCCATACTCTGGGACCCGGGTTCGATTCCCGTTTCGGGTGTCACCCCAAAATCAGTATAATAATTTCTGCCATACTATGAAGAAATAATTATTCCAAAATAACAAGAATACATATTCACACATATGTATACAGGCAACTTTGGCGAGTACCTGGCAACTCTCCCACATACGGCGACTGAGTGAAAAATCCACTCAGAAATTTTCCAATTGTTATTTGGTCTGCGTGTGATTCGAACCCGCGCTGCATCGATGGAAGGTCTGTGTGGGACTGGATGACGATCACTCTAACCCAATAGACCACCGACGCCCCCATGTATGATATGGAATGGATATAGATTGCTTGGTGTCAGTGTGCCAAATTCCGTATTTGTCACTTAATGGCGGCATTGACAGGCTTATTTATGGCTGTGTGGTGTATCTGAATCAGGGGACTATTTCTCGAAACATTTACCTACATTGTAAGTCCAACACATACCTTCAGCTTTGCGTACCGGCCAGGCGCAAATTTATGCCCGGCGCAAATGTGTTGAGAGACAGACCTTTGGACACCCAAATTTTGATGACATTTTTTGTCTCATGAAAATGATTTCAATTTTTTATACGCCCGACTTACAAAAAGTCGTATCACCAGCGCCGTCCGTCGGCCCGTCCGTCCGTCCCGGATAGCCTTCCGCTCCATAACTTTGATCTAATCTTTACAATTCTTTCACAACATGTACCTTATGGATAGAAGGTGTGCCATGAACCATTTATGTTATCATCGATTGCATAGTATGGCATCTACATTGGATTATGTAATATTCTGTCTTAGTCTTTATCTTTGTTCCCTTCCGCTCCATAACTTGAAGAGTTTTGGTCCGATATTTAAAATTTCTTTTTTACAACATACACTTTGTGGGAAGATTGTGTGTCACGAACCATTTATGACATCTTCGGTTGCATTATATGGCGTCTATATTGGATTATGTAGTATTCTGTCTTAGTCTATATATTTGTTCCCTTCCGCTCCATAACTTGAAGAGTTTTGATCCGATCTTTACAATTTTTCACAACATATACTTAATGGGTAGAAGGTGTGTCTTGAACCTTTTATGACATCTTCGGTTGCATAATATGGTATCAATATTTTTTTTAAACATATACTTAATGGGTAGATGATGTGTCATGACCCATTTATGACATCTTCCATAGCATAATATTTATGCTGGATTATGTAATATCTCTTTATGTTTATATCTTCATTTCGTTTAGCTCTATAACTTGGCCAGTTTAGATATGGGCTTTACAATCATTACATTATGCGTAGAAGGTGTGGCATCAACCATTTATGACATTTTTAGTTGCATAATATTGCATCTATATTAGATTATGTACCGTAAACTGGAGTAACTTTGAACAGCGGGGTATCTTTGAACAGTCAAAGATGAAAATCAAAAGTTTCGCTATTTTGGTAACAAATACTAAGAATAGTGACAATAATTATGTTTTTAGCTTTTTTAAAAAGTGGTAATAATTATGTTTTTACCTTTTTCAATGAAGAAAAAGCTAAAAACATAATTATTGTCACTTTTCTTAGTATTTGTTATCAAATAGTGAAAATTTAGATTTTCATCTTTGACTGTTCAAAGATACCCCGCCGTTCAAAGTTACCCCAGTTTACGGTAATATTCTTTTTTATTCAATATTTTCGTTCCCTACCACTCCATAACTTGAAGGTATGAGTGTATATCTTGAGTTATGACATTTTTGGTTGGATGATTGTATATAATACAGCATCTATTGGATTATGTAATATTCTCTTTTAGTCCATATTTTCTTAAGTTTTGACCTGATCTTGGCAATTTTTTAGAGTATTTATACCTAAGGGGTGTGTAGGGAACTATTAAGGATATCCGTGGTTACATAATACGGCATCCATGTTCATCGAATAGAGAAATGAAAAAGTTTCATATAAAAATAAAATTTCAATGGATGAAATGTAAACAAATATTTTCTATAATATAGAATATTCAGTCTTAGCGGAGGGCGTATGTTGAGTTTAGTAAAACTCTTGTTTATGTAAGCGACCGTTTCTTCTGTTAAGATTTTACGCAATAAATTTCATACTAATGATAACAAATTTAAGACATCACCACGTAGTGATTTGGTTTTTGAACAACACGAGCTTTCCTGTACCGGTGTCTTCATCAAGTGTAATGTCATGAGAAATGAGTTTAGGGGTATAACTCTCACTGACCAGCGGTTCATTTAACATTAGCGTCTATGGCGATCGACGGTTATCGTGTGGTTTTGTATTTGATTCTTTATTTCTAAATCATTTCTTTTTTTGTGAAACACACCAGAAGCTTTCAGTTGCGTTTTTGACAGTTGACTGTCAGTAAAAATATTTATATCGCGTGGATACGCTTCGAAGTTGTCAAAAACCAACGGTGAAAACATAACTACGACGTGTTATTTTTGTGTTAGTAATAATATTTTTTTTTTTTGTCCGTCAAAAAGAAGTATCTAATGGCTTTGTATATATCTTGATATGTCTCACAAAAAGACTTTTGTAAAAAGTATAGATTGTAAGCTGAGAATCACAGAAATAACAACAGGGTTACAACCGATCTCCATAAGCACTAATGTTAATCCGACAGCCGATCGGTGAAACACGGGTCTCGCGTGATCTCGTGGGACATCCGCAAAACGAAAGGGGCTTATTGGTATAGGGAGGGGGAGTAATGGGGATGGTTGAGAGTCCGGTTAATGAGAATAGGGAGGGGCAGGGCAATTTGGATTTTGGTATAATGGGGTGGGGTGTGGAGGGGTGGGCATGTATGGTCAATATGGTGGGAGGGGGGGGGGGGGCAATGTTGTAAGTCGAGGGCTATATGAAAGAGTGAGGGGTACATTTTCCAGTATTTATTGTTTAACAAAGAAGAAAAAATACTTTAGGGTTCAGATGAAATGCGAGACACATAGTTCTAAGATATTTTCCTGCGCCTTAAATGAAGTCGAAACTAATATTAAGTTACAAAGAAAGCTTTGATTACAAAGTAGAAACAAAAAATGATTTAGTCCATTTTTATTTCAGAAAAAAATCCGTGGGCTTATTTGTTTTTAACCATGTAAACTTGCACATTGTAATTGCGGAAAAAACAATACAATGAACTATGTGATATATTAATCTTCAGTTCCAAAACTAAGAAGGGGAAAATAGACAAATGGGCCTTGTTCATATGTACATGTAGACGCTCATGATAAACGAGAATGTTTATTTTTGTCCTACACACTCTTTCCTCCTCGTACTCTTTTCAAATAATTAAGCAATGTTTAAGAAATGAACTCAGTTTTTATGGGTTGCAATTCCTGGATTATTATTGTACACAAAGTTTCGATGTAGAAACTAACATCATTATCATTATTCACTTGATAACGATGTTAGTTTCTACATCGAAACGTTGTGTATAATAAAAATCCAGGAGTTGCAACCCATAAAAACCGTGTTAATTTCTTAAATATCATGACCAACTCCTAAATGCCACTTAAATAGATTAATTAAGCAATGGTCAATTAAAAAAGTACAACAAATCAAGGAAAATTGGAATGAGACCACATTTTTTTGTAAATGAATATTTTCTTTAAACGTCAAAGTTTCATTTTAAATGTTACAAACGAGACTGGATTTCATTCATAAATTTTGAGGGATTCTTCGATTAAGGATTGGTGATCAACATAGAAACATACACAAACCGTAGGCTACAATGCTTGAGTGAGTAATTTTTGAAATACAAAACCGGTTTATTACTTCGCCCCCTCCCCTCTGTCAACTGCTTGTTTCATTATAGTTGACCAATAAGTTTAATGAAAACAACACAGGTGTTAGGATTCAGGATTGAAGGATAAATATATGTGCGCCAGAATCAACCAACCGTTGATCGTCTAATCCTACCAATCGAATTGCCGTAAATCTGACCAATGACTGAGCAGCCCGCCAATCATCAACCAATGATCGTCACTTCTTTGTGGTATTTAACATTGACGTCTCGCTTTCTACAGCAACAGCTTGTATCACCGATACACACATACTCACTAGCATATACCCAGTCGATCTCCTGAATTAGAAAATGGCTCGTACCAAGCAGACTGCCCGCAAATCTACTGGAGGAAAGGCTCCTCGTAAACAGCTGGCCACAAAAGCAGCAAGAAAAAGTGCGCCATCTACTGGTGGTGTGAAAAAACCTCACAGATACAGGCCCGGAACAGTCGCTCTTCGGGAAATCCGTCGTTATCAGAAATCCACCGAACTTCTCATCCGCAAACTGCCCTTCCAGAGGTTAGTTCGTGAAATCGCCCAGGATTTCAAAACTGATCTTCGATTCCAGAGCGCCGCCATCGGTGCCCTTCAAGAAGCCAGTGAATCTTACTTGGTTGGTCTGTTTGAGGACACCAACTTGTGCGCCATCCACGCCAAGAGAGTCACAATTATGCCCAAGGACATCCAACTGGCCAGACGTATCCGAGGAGAACGTGCTTAACTTGGTACCAAACCAACTGTTTACCCAAAGGCCCTTTTTAGGGCCAACCAAAACCACCGAGGAAGTTCCATTGTTATTGCACTAATTTCTCTGTATACGTTTTTTCTGATACAGGTGGGAAATAATAAACAAATGTGGAGAAATGGGGGGGGGGGCTAAAAAAAATTGCCATTTGAATTACATGGACCTTGAGAGAGAAAAGTATTGACGATCAAATAAAAATTGTCGGTATAACCGAAGAAACCCGAAAATGCTAAAAGTGTCAAAATTCAAATGTTTCTTATATTTGGCAACTTATACCACTGAAAGTCAAAGTATGTTACGACATCATATGCAACCTATAACATGTTCTCATTAATCAATTTGAAGTACATTTTACAATCCTGACATAGGATTAATGATTTGAGGTATTAGATAACAAATTATAAATTCCTATACCAGTATCATTCCATGCCTCATTTTCTGCAAAACTGTTTTAAACTCCAAACAGAAGTACATAACTATCCAACACGAGGAGTTAATCTCAATCTCAACAAACCATTTCATAAGTCTAATCTGTCTTTATATGTCTTGTGTTCAAAGGGACCTCGAGGATGGACTAAATTATCCCTGCAACTGAAATTAATTAAATCACTTTCACTTTTCAAATCTAAAATCAAATGTTTTCGTTTAGAATCCAACCAGTTTTCATAGCCCCACGGAAAATCATGTTTGACAAAAGCCAAAACCCTATTAAAATGACTCAAAAACATAAAATTTACACCAGTCGTTTGTTATACATACCCAATCTAATACAGGGATAGATCAAGCCCCATGGCGCTTTATTTCCGCCGGATTTCAATCATATCATTTATTCTAAATTTTGTCTTCTTTTTTTCTATGTATATATGACATGAGAATATTTGTATATTGTCAGTTTTCTATTCTTCTGGTGAATAAAAATCAATCAATTAATCAAAACTGGTTTCTTGTAACCGGTTCCTTTCAAACAAACTGGCTGGGTCTCAGTGCCCTTTTGATGTTGCGAGAGTACAGTCCCCAATCCATCCATGCTAGCATCTGTTTCCACGATAAATGGTTGGCTGAAATCTGCAATCTGAAAATGTATCATAAAAGATAAAACTTACAATCGATACAATCATTCTCTCAGCCTAATTCCAGACCATATAGTCAAAGGGATGCTACTCTGGCCACGGATACCTAAAACAAAAATATAAATCCATGTTCAGAGCCCCACGTCACAACCGTCGATATAAAATGCAGGGTCAGGGCACTGCCCGACTACCGATATGGAAAGCATTTCACGAAATAGTACCATTTTGACGAAAACAGGCAAAATGTGACGTCCCCTGTCGATCCGATTCATTTTGAACTGGCCACTGTGATACGTTTCACGGGAGGTTTCCAATAGCTGCCAGTGTTTAAATGTGCGATGTAACTAACAATAGCTCTAGCGTGTAAGAGAATAATAGAAAAGCACGTAGATGCGAGCAAATGCCAAGTAAAATTCCATGGTGTTGTTGTTTTGTCGAAAATTTAAAAGACACATGATCAATTGACCTCCTATGTGAACTCTCCAACACCATTCCAGTGGATATTTCTGATAAAAATGTCAACCATTGTCCTTAGAGGTTGAATCTGGCCTTTAGGACTAGGATAACGTCTAATTTTAGATTAATACTCCAATAGGTCTAGCGTAGCGTGATTACGCTACAACTACAAATAAAAGAATGGATTAGCAAAACATACCCCGAAGAGCGACAAAGATATCAGTTAAAATCTCTCCTGTTTGTCTCTACGTCCTCAAGTATGGCAAGCCATCTTCACTTTTATTCTGTATTTTAAGATATCTTGAATTCATTTTAAGATATCTTCAATTATTTTAAGATATCTTAAATTAATTCAAGATATCTTAAGATATCTTAAAATCAATTTAAGATATATACAAATGAATTCAAGATATCTACAAATGAATTCAAGATATCTTAAATTGATTTTCAGATATATTAAAATGAATTCAAGATATTTTAAAATCAATTTAAGATATCTTGAACTAACAGCTATTTTAAGATATCTTAAAATGATTTTAAGATATCTTGAATTCATTTGTAGATATCTTAAAATGACCCCAATTCTGGATATGTTTCAAGACGGCGGATAATAAAGCAGTGTAAGCAATAAGTTCTCCCCTAATTAAGCAATAAGTTCTCCCCTCATAGTCTCAATCCTAGCCGCACTTGTGTGTCTCTATACCTGGTTTACTTACTTTGCCGGTCAGGTAGAATAACACATTAAGTGAATCCGATTGCCGTTTTATGACAGCGGAAGAGGAAGAACACTTCTCTACTGATCCAGGAACAAAAAAAAAAGCGCAAAAAAGGTCGGACGTCATTTTGTTTAGGGCATGGATCAGTGGGCGACCTCCTGTTCAACTTGACAGCTTGCATTAAATTAACTTCTACAGTCTATTAATAAAAATATTATGAATCGAGTGTTTTCGTATTGCCTTGGTATTGGCCTTCGGGTGGTTGTATTGACCCTCGGCCTGCGGCCTCGGGCCAATACGGCCACCCTCAGGCCAATACCAAGGCAATACGAAAACACTCGATTAATAACATATAATACTTCAATCTAATACCAGGAAACAGGTTAAACAATACCAATTCAATATTGAACTCGTGCCCCAATATTATGCACACCATTTCCTATTAAATCACACCTGTACGTCAT
The DNA here is from genome assembly GCA_963971465.1 of Lepidochitona cinerea. Classification (NCBI taxonomy): domain Eukaryota; kingdom Metazoa; phylum Mollusca; class Polyplacophora; order Chitonida; family Tonicellidae; genus Lepidochitona; species Lepidochitona cinerea. The sequence continues at coordinate 18,287,497 of OZ020565.1, read as the reverse complement.
TAACCTACCTAGTTAACGTTTTAAACACTCAATGTAAATAGCCTTTCGTGTATGGATCGAGAGCTGGAATCCCATAAGGTTTGGAGATTGACTGTTTAGGAACACATACAATATCACCTAGGTTAAACTTAGGTTAAAATGTTATCACTTAGGTTAAAATGTTATCACCTTAGTGAAAATTTTATACCTTTGGCGAAAACGTTATCACCTAGGTGAAAAGGTTCTCACCAAGTTGGTGAAAACGTTATATTTTAGGGTTTTACGTTTTGTTTTAGGTTTTCTTTTTCAGCTTTTACCTAGGTGAGAACCTTTCACCAAGGTAATAACGTTTTCACCAAGCGATATTTTACGTTTTCTTGAATAGTCAGACAATCTTAATACCGAATGGGATTCGAGCTATCGATCCATACACGATAGGCCATTTACACTGAGACCATTCAGATCACGTCACAACGACGCGAGTTGGCGAGGGGATGTACCCCCAACGAAATAGTAAAACTGACTACTTCTGCAAGTTGACAAACATATATTTATTCGAAAAAAATTGAAAAAATGCTGATGAAAATTCTCACTTAGGGCAGGTATCTCAATCTACGCTTTCAAATTCAGCTATGTTAAATTAACTATCTTAGCCTATATCGGACAAGTAGAACCGATTTTACAATTTTAAACTTATTATTATGAAATCGAAAGTAAGAAAAAATCAATCTAGCTTTATTCAAAATCCTTTTGCAGTAGATAATTGAAAATTTACATCTAGGTTAAGCTCCAGTACAACTATAATTTACCAAAGTTTCATTGGTTTGCAATAAATATATTTTCAGCTATTAACATTTTACGTCAACTCTAATTAAACGATATTTTTAACCAATCAAAATAAAAAAAGTTCTCAATATAAATTAATGAAATTTGTACAGTGTTAAGGACTGTGTATAGACTTTATACTTGCAAAGTTTCAACTTCATTGGTTACATTGTTTGAAAGTTATTGGGTTTTATATGTTTTTCTAACAATTCAAAATGGCGGCCAAAGTGTTGGTCCAATCAAAAACTTGTAAATGTATTGAACATGCACAGTTTCTCTGTAAAGTCAATGGTGGAATGCCCGTTGTCCTATCTCCCATTATAGTTAAGATAGGAGTCTATAAATTTTTAACATTCAAAATGGCGTCACGGTCACATGACTTAAAATTCGCGCGTAATGACATCATTTTGTGGTATAAACCTTCTCTGAGCTGATGTATACCGATTTTGGTTTCTATCGGATCGATACTTTCCGAGATAAAATAAAAACTGATGACATCACATTTTTCGACCAATAAAAACCTAGCTTTAGGATCCCGGATATTAACGAAAGTTATAACTTTTATTGGCAGTGACATCAACTTACTGTATATGAAAAATCAGCTGCATCGGTTGAGCGGTTTAGGAGAAGAAACTTTTTCAAATTTAAATTGATTTTCGGGTTATTCCAAGGTTACGAGAAAAGTAGGTCAAGGTCGCACCCACATTTTTCACATCAGATGAAGAAGGGCAATGACCATCAGTAGTTTAAGTTTCACGATGCTGGCTGTTACGGTTTTAGAGTTATGCGTTACACAAATTTGGCGGAAAAGAAAAATAATAATAACTAGAACTGTACTCGGTACAGGTCTGCGGCTTCCAGTAGTTCCGCTGGAGTAAATTCAACAATGCGATTTAGTTAGTGCACCACACCAATGTTAAAAGCACACTTGCCGCGAAAATCAGGAATATTATTTACATTAAAAAAGAAAGACCGTTTTCTGTATTTTTCCCAGACAATATAAGTTAGGAACTGTCTATTTTTACCAAAATCACTTTGTATTTTTAATTTGAATTGTTAGGTGCCCGGAACGAAACAAACCAAACTGCTCGCAGGGGCGACACGAAAGTTGACCGACACTGATCGTTGTTGTTGTAATCAGGCTTCGATTCTTAGTTTGTTTTTCAGCCCATTTCTACATTCTAAAGCTAACTAGACATGTTTTATGTGTCCTATGTTTAATTTTAGTGGTATTAGTCGTAGTAAGCTCATGTAAATTGGTTCTCTTAGCAATTTTAAACAGGCTACGGCGGAAAGGGGGCTTTTAAATAAAAAATAAATACAACGTAAAATTCTTAAAACTGAAACTGTTTTCTGTGTTTTATTATAAAAACAATATATTTTACAGTGATATTTACAGTGATATTTACAGTGATATTTACAATGGTATTTACAGTGATATTTACAATGGTATTTACAGTGATATTTACAAGGGCATTTACAGTGATATTTACAGTGATATTTACAGTGATATTTACAGTGATATTTACAATGGTATCTACAATGTTATCTACAGTGATATTTACAATGGTATTTACAGTGATATTTACAACGGTATTTACAATGGTATTTACAGTGATATTTACAACGGTATTTACAACGGTATTTACAGTGATATTTACAACCGTATTTACAGTGATATTGATAATGGTATTTACAGTGTTATTTTGAGCAATTTAGTCGTTTACACTTCTTTCATGGCAGTGATGGTGTTGCCATGAAAATTGCCCACAGCTTCTATGGGTAGCATTGCTAGGATTGGCTCCAGGGATTCTATTGCCTCTAAGCTGAGATATTCCAACAGTATTTCTTTTTTAATTTTTGCCTCTCGGTCATGGCCGTTAACCTCGCACAAAATTTCTAGATTGTCGGCCATTTCTTCGTTGTTTATGCCGATGACCTTTATTAGCTTATCAGAATCTGCAGATGATACAACCTGAAATAAAAGAAAGATAGATAAGTAACTTGTTGATCCACTGAATAGCTTAGCATAATGCATTAGCAAAGTAACTCCGAATAAATTCAACAAACACATTATGACAGTCTCAATATTTCGACAAAGGTATTTTTGTCATATACCTTTGTCAAAATATTGAGATTGCCAATATGCTTTTGTTGAATTTATTCGGAGTTACTTTGCTAATGGATAAGTAAATAGTATATAAGTTGAATGTTGAAGTCTTGACAATTTCTTTTATGGTTTAACCAGACCCAGGATAACGAAATTTAATAAAACAAAAATGAAGCATTGTGAGGAAAACTTGACTAGGTTTTGAGGTCTTTTGAAATAAGTTCATATGGAGTGTACTCACTTCAATGTTGTCTGGGTAGTTGATATGTATGGCATTTTCCTTTCTGTAGGTTGAAAAGGATGTTGTGACGTCCTTCAGGACAATTTCATCCCCAGCTACAACTACCATCTGTGTAGCCTCTCTCCAAAGGGTGGCATGAACTCTACCAGAGGAGTCTTCCAATTGGAGTTCGCGTACGGCAGTTGACTCCCCTTTTACCTTTACTGTACGAGTTGGTTGATTCTGAAATAAATCACATTAAACACTTTTTAAAATTGTTTCATTATTGAGCCATGTACCTTTAAAATGTGTTCCCAATACTCTGTTCTTTTATTATTTATGAATTACTTAATTATTGAGAGTATACTAAAAACTAAACGGGTAATGAAACCTACATAATTGCCAGAGTTACGTTGTGGATGGATGTATAATTGCTATTGTATGTAACACATGATAGTTTTTAAAATGCCACAGTTTCGATAATGTGTATGCTAAAAAATAATCGTTCCAAATCAATCTATAGTTAGAGATTACCGAAAGGTATCACTTGGTTGATAAATGAATCAGTCAGAATTGTCTTTTTCTGCTTTTCGAATAGTAGATTAAAGTAACTATTTTATACTCACGGCTATTACAACACCTTTCACTGAAAGCTTTGTTTTAATTGGGGACGTGTGCACAGTAGAAATCGGTACTACTGTGTGCACTGGCCGCTTGAATTTGGCCTCACAGTCTTCAATTATGTGTTCTGGCACACTTATCGGAGCCGACCTGCAATAAAACATAAAGATTCAATGTATTTATATTTCTTTATTTTCACAATAGTACAGTGGGGTTTTTTTTGAAGCAATAAAATATGTTGTGCCTCTAGCATGCAAATATTGTGCTAGTCTGTTTTTCTGATTTCAAAATGACTAATTTTGGTTACGTCAAACTTAACCACCAATTCTTGCTATGATATATTATGATAAAATGAGTTGAGAACATTTTTATTCTACAGCTATTCTTGTTTTTTTATACTTGTAGTTGTCAGAATGATGGCAAAGATGGAAACATGTCAATTCGATTTGAATTATGTAACAGTCAGTTGTAGAAGACACAAAACCATTTTGTGATGCTGAGTTAATATGCAACATTTTATTTTATGGAATAACGACGTTTTGGGTTTGATTGTTATCAAGAAGTTTTTAGGTTATCAGAAAAAAAAATTAACCCGACAGCCACAAAGTCGTTTGCTGTTATAACATGACTAATTCCAATATTTCATATTTTTTGTATTTTGTAAAGTGGCTTGAGCTGCCAAACTTCGAACTGTTTCATACTCTTTTTTAAACGTGGGTTACCAGGGCATAATATAGGGCAAAAGTTTGGGCACCCATAGTAAAGCTTGACGATACCATCCGAGGGCCCATGAAGGCTGCATGGAGAGAACTCAGACTACTTTAAACCACCATTTCTGTCTAATATGTCCTTAATATTTATGGTTTAAATATTTTGCAGAGCAGTTTTTACTCGTATTCAACATTCAAAGCAACAATCACAATTTGGGCGCCCAAACTGCAGAAGCCCAAACCCCATATATGGGGTTCAAAATCAGCCTAGATTAGACTAGATTAGATTAGATGAAAAGAGATTAAAGCATCACCAAGGAAGTTTTTTGTGACACATCCGATAGTCAAGGGAAGTTGAACGTAAAAGACAAACTAATGGATTGGCGTAACTTTCTACTTCCGAATGTCGAATTTTATAATTTTATTGGATCTCTGTTACTCTAATGTCATGGTTTATTGGAACTAGCTAAATTTAAAGGTTTGTGATTTTTGTGACTTAAATAAGCCAGGGTATTCGTTTTAAATCGGAGCTCAGGCGCCCTTTTTTATCAATCAAAGTCGGGAAAAAATGATTGGCATTGATATAGAAATTAAATAAGATACGAACCTGTACACCGTACTACTTTCTTTGATTTGTATTTGGCGTTCGTAGATGGTAAATCTTTTTATGGTCACTGACCGTCCCACAGGTAAACGATTTACAAAGCTTTCTGGAATAAGAGCTCTCATCCAGCCAGAACCATCGGCTACGGCCACTCGTTTCCTATTGCTTGCGTGAGACGCCACAACTTTTACTGACAGTTTACCATTGTATGCCTGGTCTGTGAGGTTTGATAGACAGAGGCTGAAAATTGAGACAAAGATATGGAAGTCTTAGTTATATATAGATATATGTTTGAACACTATAACACACTGACAAAGGGAAAATCTTCTTGTCTAAAATAATCATGGAGACAGGTTTCTTATTGTGTTAAGAAGGGGCTTAATTTAGACGTTTATACGTATTCTTCATGTATATAGATTCTGTTCTGGACCACCAATAACATCGGATAACTACAAATATTCCTAATTTTTCTAAATCAATTCGATATAAAGCCATATGGAGCGAAAATTGTATTAACGAATGGGTTCATTTGTTGAAATTTGTGGTCCGTTTTAAAACTCAAATGAAAAAAAAATCGCTTAAAAAGATTTGTACTCAATGAACGTGAATGAACTACAACGTCATTTCCTGATATATAGAAGCTATTTGTTTACTAGGGGGTAGTATAAATGTAAGAAAAAACTAGGCAGTGAGTTTTGGATCAAATGAAAATTTGTGATAAACCATTTATAACAATGTTTAAGAATTGTGAAGAACATTTATAGATAATAACATCTTGGTTTGTTGAGTGACGGTATTTCACATAGTTCTTACCGTTTCATATACCATACAATTCGCACGTATGGGTACGGATTACAAATGTGTTTTTTTTAAATAATGAAATGTTTTTTCAATAATTTCTGCTGTGAAACAAACCTAATTTGGCATAGGGTTCAGTTTCAAGTAGATGCCATTATCATGGACAATATGACAAAGTTTTTTGTGTTTGTCCATGCTCATTGCAGTATGAACTGCATTAAGACAACATGTCCTGTGTATCGTGCGTCGTTAACATAAATTTTAATCTAAAGGTAAAACCTCAGTGGAAAGGGTCTGAAAGAAGCGACTTTTATGGTTCTTGTGATTGCGATAAGATTCTACAGCTAATTTACCAACTGATTATTAACCTGGTGATGGAAAAAGTGCCTATTGGAAATGACATGGAGAAACGTAAAAGCATCGTAACTGATAAATAAACTTGAAATTTGAACCATACGTCAAACTTGATCTACATGAAAGTTTAACATTTTGTTTTCAAGTGTACTTCAAAGAGTTATTTCAAATCTTCTGTAAATCGGAATTTATTTGGAAGACTTTGACAGCTTACGCTACTATAAATTGAATATATTCCATTTTAGCCAAAATGTTAACTAATGAGAAAAAATTATTTAGTTAGCGTCGTTAGCAGATTTTTTTTTTTTGCGAAATGTTGAACTTTGAATAACGGAATTGCACATTCATTCGATCTAGAATTGTTTTTCCGTATATTCTCGATCTTTGCGTCAATGGAAGATTTACAAACATAATACTTTTAGGGAAAAGTATCCCATAAATGCAAATTATGAATACAAAAATTTTAAATTCTACAACTCTTTGATTCACGGAAGCGCTCAAAAAGGCATCGATTGAAATAAAAAGAAATTAAAAATTAAATTTGAAAGTCAACTATAAAACATTGTTAAAATAATCTTAATGATTAGTGTATCGAATAAAAATATAGAACAATACAATCTATAATGAAGGGGCTTGCGTGAATAAATTGATTCTTTACCTTTGATCAGTTGATGAGGTCGCCATGTTCATATAAGTCTAAGCTGGTCGCTGTCACTTTCTGTTGAGATATTCGGAATAATTATTTTACTCAGTATGAAGTTATACTATATGGAACCGTCAGGTGTGGAACAACAACTTTATAGAGTGGGCTACCACGTGTTAAGTTCACGTGACTGCTAAAGTTCCATTGGAATACGTAAGCCAAGATGTTAAATGTCACTGATAAGATGTGTATTGTCATCTCCGGGTGGTAGGTTGGGGTGGGTGGAAGAAAAAGGGTGTCATTGAAATACTGGGAATGTGGATAAGTAATATCCATATTTAAAGGAAGAGGATTTTTCTTTGAAAATCTTGATCTTTCACAAATGGATTGAGGCAGCCATTCACCTCATTGGAGATAGACCTTTAATGGAGATAAAATACTTTATGGTTCAGAAGAAGCGGGCTTATTTTTGGTTTCCATCGGTATCAAACACATATTTTAGCAAATTTGTCATGGTCCAAGATATAATTATAAAATACCGTATTATGTTACATACACAAAAAAAATTGGTCAAATTTCACAATCTCCCATTTAAACCTAGGTTAATTTCACTCTCTTCAAAGTATTCCTATGTCCAGAAAATTGCTTTCAGTTTCTTGAAACTTTTATTGAATTACAAAGAATTCTTTAGGAAAAATGTGGCTAGCAAAAAGTCTGCGTGTCATATTGACGAGTAATGAAGGTCTTGAAGAGGATGAATTAAGCCTTAAATGTGGAGTTTGAAAGTTGACCAACTTGTTTTGCTTATTGGGATCTTTTATTAACTTAATTTAAGAAATCCTCAAATATATGTGTTTGGTATGGTTGGAAGTGAAAAACAAGCGCGCTTCTTCTGGATCATAAAGTGATTTTTTGTTTTTTTCCCCACTACATGATCTTAAACTGACTTTAACCGTTTTTTTCTGTGGCTATATTTGATTCATGGGTTATTCTAGGGAACTAAAACACATAGGACAGCTTGTACTATTCTTTGCACACGGCGATGTTTAATAGGAGCTTTCGAGAGCAACTACTACAGAAGTTCCAGCACACAACGTCGGCATAGTAAAACAGGCATTATACACACAGCAAGAATGATCAAAACAAATACAAAAGTTAATCACTGATAGATTGTGATTCCTAGACTACAGTTCAAAATCACCACAATCTAGAGGGTGTGTGTGTAGGGGGGGGGGCAATCCTATTACAGGTGAAGAATTAACTATAGGTATAAAGTTAAGATATGGAGTCCATGTAATCAGCAGGTGTGCTGTAACATCGGGATGTTACACAGAGGGTAAGACACCCTTATCTATGGAGTGGAGACTGTTAAATACACATTGAAATTTGAGCATTTAACATTCTGTAATGACTACAAACTTGAAATCTACATCCATCCTCCACAGCAGACAACATTATTAAACAGTTTCTAAACAATACATTTTCTGATCAACCATTTCGTAAACCAACACACAATGTCAACCTCGATGTGTATTGAAGGGTGTGATTTTTTTCAAATCAGTCTTGACTGAAACGCTGTTGAATACCTACTAAATTAATAATTAAACTTGACATCACATAATCACAAATAAATATATAACATAACATTGTCGATATTAATTGGACATTGACAGATGTTGCTTTAACATGACATCAACTGGAAATAAAATTTCGATGCTTCTAAAAAATTCAATTTAGATATGTAAACTTTTAAAAAATGAAAAATTTGATCAAGAAGCAACATCAAATAACGTTAAAGTAATTTAAAAATATTAAATCGCTTTGTAAAGGGGACAATAGCAGCTATTTTTGTCGAAATAAATTGAGCATTTGATTGATTGAATAATTAATGTTTTTACGCTGCACTCTAGATTATATTCCACGTATCGGTTTTGTTATAAATATTTATGAACACTTAAACGCAAGGGCACATGGAAAATGTTGTTGACTAAAAAAAAAACATGGAGACAAGTTTTAAATTATTATATGATCCTGTTTCAAGGAACATGTCCCTACATTGGCAGCACATGCAACTTTAAAAAGTGAAACGCAAAACCGCAATTGGAAACTATGTGATGTATGAAAAAGGGTATCCAGACATTTCGGCCTGGGACATTTCGGCCTGAGACATTTCGGTACAGTACATTTCGGCCTGGGACAGTTCGGCCTGGGACATTTCGGTTCAAAGTGAAAAAGGGGACATTTCGGCCTACCTTGGTTTTAATTATATTTGATTAAAGATTTTCTCATTTCTTTCTCTTATTCTATATGAATATATATATGCTCATTAAGTTGAGCTCAAGTTGATAAATTTATCTAACCACAATAGGTTACATATTTCGGCCACCACTACATAACGCCAAGCATCGTAGGGTCAATCACATGTCTTCCATCTGATAATGTGACCAGCAGGTACATTCTGAAGCTGAGTGTTCAGGAAGTGGATAAAGCTAGGAAGTTTACATGACTATACAATATATTTCACGGAGCCAAACTGCCCAGGATAGACAAATTTATTCATATTTTCTTGTTAAAAGTTGTATAATAAAGTAAAAATTGTCTGCAGCACATGCCAAGGCTTTGCGCATAAACTAAAAAGTAAGAGCTTTGAAATTCATACCGTTTTGTAATTACCTGTAGTAAAAAAAAATCAGAAAACATGATAATAGAGTATTGTACTAGAAACAATGGAAACAATTTTGCAAATTCGCACTTCAATTGAAATTATTAAAACAATGGTAAGATTGTCCACAAGCCCACTAGTATTACTGCTATAGCTGAGAAATTGCTGAATATGGAGAAAGAAATGAGAAAATATACAATTAAATAGAATAAAAACCAAGGTAGGCCGAAATGTCCCCTTTATCACTTTGTGCCGAAATGTCCCAGGCCAAAATGTCCCAGGCCGAAATGTACCGTACCGAAATGTCCCAGGCCCAAATGTCCCAGGCCGAAATGTCCCGGATCCATGAAAAAGAAGTGTATTTGATTTTGATCTTATACAAGTTAAGTTACGTGTACTTGTTATCCTCTTTAGAGGGACATGAGCTTTAGATAAATGTTCACTTTTTAAAAAAAAAACTTTAAAGCGGCATAAGGTGTCTCAATTCTATTTTTTGAGATAAATTCTGATGTCAAAAGAAGTTAAGCGTTTGAAGTAGGCTACCTTGATAACTAGATTGACGTAAAAAACAAATATTGGTAACCCGTATGAACCGAAGATGTGTGCTAATAACGGAGAGAATTAAAATACTCCGGATGTATGGGTATGCTTTATTTGCTTTTAAAACTATTGATACGCAAGACTCTAAGATTGACATCATTTAAAAGTTCATGTACTTCTCAACAAAAAAAAAAAACAAACAAAAACAGTAAGCTTAATTTTGTTTCAGTGATTTTACCTATATTTAGCTTTTTTTGGAAAACGACCTACTTGAAAAATTAATGACACTTCAACCCGATCTTTGTCTGTTATGTACATTAACTGTTTATCAGTCATAATTATCTTTGGACTCCATGCAGCTAACATTTAGCTTATTATGTAACGTATCCATCCAATGTACAAATCCGATTACACATCAACCCGCATCTGACCTCCAAATGTTTGTTTTCATTTACTATCTACTCTTGAAATGTGGTGCCTTTATCAACGCATGTAGCTAATAGTGTATTGTAGATCTATATAATTGTCTCATATTCTATACGCAGTTACTAAATCTGGAAATATGACATTGTATATACTCATACACTCACCTTAATATAGATAGTAAATATATTGTATATACTCCACTCGATAAAAGAAACATATTACAAAATAAGTTTCAATTATATGTAAATAAAGACATCTACCCAATTATATTGTAGCGTAACTAATTTATGTGTGCGTTTAGTAGAGACTTTTCACCGGGCCACCATCAGGTTCACCATCAAATTTACGGAAAAATATCATTTTTTTGCAGGTTTTCCACTTTAATCTTGAAGGGGAGATTTTTCAATCTTTGAAATTACCCAGACTTCTCGCCTTTTAACTGTTCCTGATTTTAATGGTCTCTCTATTTACATTTTTTTATATTCACGGGTACCACTATCAGCATCACCGTTGTAGATTGTTTTCTGACCTATATATATATACGCTTCATGCTGGAGTCAAAGTCGATCGCATAAGCTGCCAAAATGCTGACATTTTTCTGTTAAAACAGAACATGCATGGGAAGTATCCGCTATATTTCTAAAGATGTGCAATTCAAAAGAAATACAAATAGTGGTATTTGTGTCGATATTGTGTATTTAAAGTGGCATGAGCTGCCAAAATTCACACTTTTTGACAATTTCTGAACGTCACAACAGTAATTAAGAGACTTTGATGGTCATCGAAAAACTAAATGATTGGCTTTGGAATGAGGAAAATCCATACAGTATGTGGTCTGTACAAACCGAAAACGTGTTCGAAAAGTGAACAAAATTTAAATAGCCGGGACGACCATTCATTCATTCTAGGCCAAAGTTAGTTCAAAACAATACTTTATCGTACATTTTCGAGACTAGAAGCACTAAAAAGCTTCTGAATTATACTTCTTGAGAAAAGTAGCCAATAATTTCAACATTCTGTTTCGACGTCAAAATATCAACATTTTGGCAGCTCATGCCACTTTAAGTAACGTTTTTTAAACCTAACCAAGGCTTCGTATGAATTAATTTAATGTTCGTCTCAGTTATTTAAATTATGCTTAGGTACTTTCCAGCACTACTTCGGCTCGTACAGCTTATATAATTGCAGACTGTATAAATTTTCCTCATTACAACGCCAATTATTATAAGGTTCTTAAATGACTTCCAAATCCTCCTAATCTTTAAAGTCGTGAAGATCAGAATTAATGAAAACCAGTTCGACTTTTGGCAGTGCACTGCGATTTTGCCTTTCATAATAATGATTTCAAAAATGATCTGAAAATCATGAATGCTTATTAACGACATTGCCAGTACTTCGTTATAAATAGATATTTGCACTTTATAATGAGCTGTTAAAATAAAATCATGTGCAATATGTCCCTATTAGGCTTTCGTACAAAATATGTCAGGGGACACAATCCACTTTCACTCGAGTAGCGGGCTGTTGTTGTTGTTGAAATCGCCATGTTATATTTCTAACAGGTATTTTGTATTCCATCGTGATTAGAAAATATATATGTGGTATTTTCCGACTCCCGTGTAATATAATTTGCTGTGGGGTTGGGGTTTTTGTTGCATTTTTGAAGCAACACATTCCCCATATTCACGTTCAATACAAATAATAGTCGGCTTCGGTGAGTTGTAACAACTAAGTCGTAACACTAACAAAGTAACAGTACAATAACATGTGCGTTAAATTTTGCTGTGATTGTGAGGCCCACACTGCCACAACTCTAATGTTTGGTATCATTTTAATTTAACACTCCCGCAGATGCCAACAGTCATTCGTATGTAAGCCAAAGGATTTGGCCCCCTGTTAAAGCTGACCAGATGTTAGAAATGAAATGCGTTCAATTCAAATCAATTCTTTATTCGTATAAATCATCCGTTGGCGGACAGGTACAAATATTTAAATAAATAAACAAATAAAACAGTGAACAGTAGAATTATAAAAACACATAAAATTTGTTAAAAACTAAATATTTAGATGTATAATAACGAATGAAGCGTACATGCTACAGATATAGTTTGACTTTATAAATACAGCAAAGCGTTCAATCACGTCAACATCATTCGTCCAAAAAAAAAAAAAAATTAAAACTCACCGGTCAATGTTTTGACATGGTATTTACAATACGCACATCCATAATCTACCATACTATCACTAACACACATTTAGATCACAAACGCACATTTTTTTCTTTTTGGTTTTAATAGATTATATGCACAACATTTTTTTAAACATTTATTTATCAGAGCAAAGCTGTAGGCTACTCAGAAGTTGCAGCACGCATGTAATGTATCGCTAGATCACATTTGCAGTATGGTAATTTAGACATTTTAGTAAAACAATCAATATCATTATGGTCGTAATACATTATTAATAATATTTAAACAAAAAGTAACCTTTTGATTAAATTTGAATTCAATATGAAAAATAATCAATGTTAGACTGTGGTTGAGGTACATTGCAGGTTATAACCAGCAGGTGTCCTTCAACTTAAGTATATAAGTCTATGTTAACACCTATTCAGTCAACACACAATAAACGCACACTCAACTTTGTCCTATAGAATATAAGTTAACTATCTATGCTAACAACACAACATGAAAAGTTAGTATCTAAAGATACCTACTGTATCGGTAGGCCTACTATTTAACTATAAACTAAAATGGTATTCATGAATCCATTTAACTTCTTGAGAATTTGTCATATAACATCATTTTTTACTATTTGAATTTCTAAGGAGTAGCAATAGCATTCAAGTTAACACACAATAATAATATAATCTACACTGAAATCACAATACAGTAAATCTACAGAAAGGCATAACCTTATCAATGTTTGCTTTATGATTAGAGCCATAAACTAGGGTATATTTATGATCACTAAAACACACGGACACAGGGAAAATCTTCTACATGTACATGTACTTGAATAAAAACCAAAGCAATTAAACAGATAGGGGAACAACATAAGCTACTTAAATGCTTTTTTCCATCAGAACTCTGACAACAAAAACTAACAATTCAGTCTGCCAACAGATAACATTGTTATTATTTTTATTATTAGGAATCTATTTGATTGATGAAAAATCACAACAGTCTTATCACTGGAGTTGTAATGTACCCTATATACAGATCAAAGTAAAAGAAAATGTACTAAGCATTATGAACAATTTATACTTCTTAGGATATTTAAAGTATCAACCAATGATAATCAGACCTGTACTTTAATTAAAATCAGATTTGTAAAAACAAAAATATCTGATTAATAACTCCCTTGTTTCAAAACATAAGTACTGTACTTAAGTTTTCATTCCGTGTCCACCTTAATCAGCAGTAGATCATGAAGCTGGGTGAAACGGAATCATTGCTTTTGATAATGTATCAATATACAAGTATAGGTTTCTTTTTTCCATTTTTTATCCAAGGAGAATACATATTTTACATTATCATTGTCACTTTGTGTGATCAATAGAGATGTGACCTATACCCGCACATCTAAATAGATCATTATACATGTCTTAAATAGGATTACATTTGGTTGAAGAGATATTTTTTCATTCCACACTTCAATAAAAGTGTAGACAGTAATCAACAATAATTTGATAAAGCATATTAATTTACAATTGTATGTTTCCATTTTATCATTTATTTACTTTTAAAGGTAATGGATAAAATGATCCAGTCTGGGTCACTAGTACATGTAACTCCAAATATTTGCCAAATTTTGTTTTTTATTATTATTTTGAGGTTGAAAGCTGGAATTTATTGGGCGTTGTTCGGCATGTGGACAGATGAATATTTCAAAGAGCCATTAGTCCTTAACTGATTGAACATCTCTGTGCTACAAAGGTAAAATCATTCTTGTACATTACTATACATGTAGCTTTCCATCAATATCAGATTTCTAAATGAAACTAAAGGAATTCAAATGATTTATGTTCAACAAGTGTTTTTAACAGGTATCTATCATATATTCTAAAAGATCCAAGCTATTATTGTTTAAACTCACCCAAATGCTGCTTATAGCATTGCTTCTAGTGAGTCAGTCAATAGATGATTGATGTATAACAGAATTATAGTTACAATAGTAGAATAATACAACATACAGTCAGGCACAGTAAGAATTCTTGGCATGTCTAACAGTCTAAGGAGAATACATTATTTACATTATCATTGTCACTGTGTGAAATCAATAGAGATGTCACCTAGACTTGCACATCTAAATAGATCATTTACATGTCTTAATAAATAGGATTCTTTTTGGTTAAACAACAATCTTATTTTGATTTTAACCAGTCCTTATTTTTCAAAAGTATATGACCTTTGGCCTTGTATCGTACATATGTGCAGATAGAGTTTATAAAATACTTCACACTTTGAACAATTATTTGTAAAATTATTACAAATATCAATGAATAATTATTCAGGTGCTCGATTTATAACCAATTTCTGGGGAAATATTCTTCATTATGTTTTTTTTATAATCTCCTTGCCTCACATTAAAACACACTTCAACAAATTCTAGACCTTCATCACAAATACATAGATGAAATATAGTTGATTCTATTTTTCTTGATAAAAAGTATTCCATTAACAGTGTTAAATGTGATATGTTAACTCTTCAGATTGTTCAGTGATACATTGTTAAACCTTAAGCCACCTTATTATCACATCATAAATATTGATATATTACATATTCATAGTACACCACCAATTTGTAGGAGGTGGGGGGGGGGGGGAGGTGGTACCCCTGTTGGTTTCCCCTCCAATAAAAAAGGTATTCGAAAATCGAAATATGGAGGAGAATGCAGGGGTATCAAACCGTAAGGGGATTATGCATCAAGGGGTTAGCATAGTGCCCCACCTCCAACCTTGAGAGGGAATATCCTCTCAAGGCTGGATGAGGCATTTCCTACCACCATCAATAAATAGAGATGCACAATTAACATAGTGAACATTAAAAAGCTAAATACACACCTTTTAATATACAGATACTAACTATTACTTATACAAAGAGCCATTAGTCCTTAACTGATTGAACATCTCTGTGCTACAAAGGTAATACCAAATCATTCTTGTACATTACTATACATGTAGCTTTCCATCAATATCAGATTTCTAAATGAAACTAAAGGAATTCAAATGATTTATGTTCAACAAGTGTTTTTAAAAGGTATCTATCATATATTCTAAAAGATCCAAACTATTATTGTTTAAACTCAACCAAATGCTGCTACAGCATTTCTTCTAGTGAGTCAATAGATGATTGATGTATCATTCATTCTGCCGTACTCAAGATTATTTCACTTAATGACGGCATTGCCAGGTTTAGTAGGGAGGAAACTGAGGCATTTCCCCATGGATGGAAGCCCCCGACCTTTTGCTGGTACCTGACAACCAGCAAAGATAAGACTTACGCTCTATTGAGCCACGGGGGCTCCAGACAACAAGATAGAACATTTATAAGAAATTCATAGATCAGTGTTTTTAACAGGTACAATTTTATTTCATTCATAAACACCATTGTCAGGTTTATTGAGCTAGAAAAATTCATTTCATATAAATTATCTTACACCCTTCAATGTTAATGTAACCGCTTCTTTGTTGTTTTTGAACCAAATTTGAATGAAACTTCTTATCATTATTCCAAGAAAACTACTGACCTGATCTTAACCAAACATGACACACATCACCCCCCACTCAAGACATGAATTATGGATTGATTTTCAGGTCATAAGATTTCATAATAACGGAGAAGTTTTACTCATATCCAATCAAAAGTCGCTGTTCGTTTTACGGGTTAGAGTGGAGGAACCCGCCAAGGTAAACACGGAATGGGTCCATGCAGGTTTTAACTTGGCTGGAGAAGATGATTATCACAGATATATATTAGTAGTTATATGACGCCCTTGTGTGGGTATACGAGTAGATATTTGATGTCTGACATTAATATTTTCCCATGGCGAAGCAGATACAAAATCTTCGCACTTATTCACAGAGTGACGGTCAATACCCTAAGTAACTTTACCTCCAAAAAAAACGCCCCACACGAAACGAAATGAGGAGGGGAATATGAAGGGTGTCAATCCAAACTTTGTTTCTATCAGTGGGCAAAGTAAAGCCCCAACTCCGACCTTGGTAATGATGAATTCTCACAAAGTTGGCAAGGCTTTTACAATCATATAACTGTATATTATAATTTGTTTGAATGGCATTTAGAAGCTGAAGAATACAGTAACACAATGGAGGCTATAGGGTTACAACTTCTGGTTTTATTGGGTTGCAACGTTTCGATGTAGATACTAACATCTTTATCAAGCAAAGTGACAGGTAAACCAAGACAAGTACAATATATACAGTGAGATATAATGTTTATAATCCTGCTGTTTCTCACTGTATATATTGTACTTGTCTTGGTTTACCTGTCACTTTGCTTGATAAAGATGTTAGTATCTACATCGAAACGTTGCAACCCAATAAAACCAGAAGTTGTAATCCATATAGCCTCCATTGTGTTACTGTATATTATAATACAAAACTCATTTCCAACTTACCAGGTTTCTTTTCAACAAAGTGTTTGAAATGTTAAAAGGCTGCTTGACCTCACTTCAAATCTTGGTTGACCTAGACAAGTTCAGAATTACTGAAATCTTCAATAAATTATTATCCATTCATTTCCCTAGTTAGACACTTGTTAAGGTACATGTAGCATGGTCTGTTACCAGCATTTATGTTAGTAATTTGGATTAAATGATTTAGTTCTGTTGATTAACATCTGAAAAGACTAATATGAAATAAGCCTTAAGTTATTTTTGGAGCAGATTTAATCCATAAAGGATAACAAAGATTATATCTCCCAATCAAGCCTATTAATTACATTTAAATAATTATATAAATGATTATAAATATAAGCAGACATTAATTATTTGACAGATATGTACATTTTTCAACTTCAAGTACATGTATCTCATTTCATCTTTGCAAGTTTTTGATCCAGCTAGTAAGTATTGTCTGAAAAATTATTCACCAGTGCATTGTGAAAGATTAGAGTTTATTGCAATTTTGAAAATCATGTCAAAAAGAATTTAATAAGTACAAACTTTCCCATTGTGTCCAACTATAACCATGGCAGATCACTCAACAAAACTTGAAGCAACCTTACCTTGATGTTGGCAACAGATTGCCCTTTATTTGATCATCTATTTCATATTCAGTCATTCGATTTGTTCAGTTTCACTTGTATAGCTTCATGGAAACTGAAATATGTTGGCAATATCTCAACTTCAAGGATTCTACTTGAACGGACATAGACATGATCTATTAAAGTTCCAGATTCAGTTGTGGGATTCTGTACTAACTGCTTGTATCCATTTTCTGTCATTTGTTGTTGAATTGAAGATGTTGTTGCGGTTATGTCCTGGTTAAAATCACCCATAACTATACAATGCACAGCCTGCTGATGAATTTTCTCCAAAAAATCTTGTAAAGATTGGCGAAATGCACCAATAGGGTAGGAAGCCGGTCTGTAAATTACACTTATGATGCATTCAATGTTTGGCAGAGTGACAGTAAGACTTTCTATGTTTGTAGATGAATTGGATTCCGGAAGAACTTCAAATGAGTTTGTTTCTTTCATGTACATTCCAACTCCCCCATGGATTTGAGATTTTAATGTAGAAAATACATCATTGCTTGAGTCATAGCTGAGAGCTCTGGGCTGGTGGTTAAGATGGAATCCCTCCAGCTGAAAATCAGAAAGATCACTCTGTGGTGTCAGCCAGGTTTCAGTCATACAGATCAGATCAGCGGCTGTAAATCGAGGATCACTTTTGATGTTTTGGAAATGTGCGTTTAATCCTTGAACATTATGAAGCACAATGGTCAGGTCTGATACTGACTCATCGGGCAAAAGTGTTATTGTTGGCATTTTGAGCAAAGCTTCTTCAACTTGATTGTTACAAAATATTTTATTTTCCTTAAAGTCTTGGATAATCAAACCTTTAACAGAGGTGGCACGACTAAGTGCTACATAAGCCTGACCCGCAGAAAAGATTTTCTTCAATGATACCACTGCTTTCTCAACAGTAAGACCCTGAACTTTGTGGACAGTACAAGCCCATGCAAGTTTGAGAGGAAACTGCTTGCGAATCCCGCCTTTGTTGTTTATGACATCTTCTTGCGGCTCAATACTTATGCTGTTCTCGGAAGCATTCATCTGCTTGGAGGAACTAATTTGTGTTTTTCTGCCAACTTTTTCATTATCAAATTTAACACTTACAAGATATGGAAATGTTTCAGTATCCTTCATAAATATTTCACTAACTGTGCCAAATACGCCATTAACAAGTCCATCTGACACATCTAGGTTTTTTGTAAGCATCACTCTTGCACCTACTGCTAGTGTGAGTGACTTTTGTAGACTTGAGTTGTATATGGTGGTATGGTGGTTCTGTCGGAGTTGTAATTTTCCAGTGCGAGGATCTCTGGTATAATCTTTGGCTTCAATAAAAACAGGTTTTTGACATCTGGCATGAAGGAGTTTTATGTTATGCTTGTCAACTTCTGCATTTGTTGCATAGATGTACAGGGCATCTATTGGCTCCTCGCCTGTTTCACAACGCTTAAGTGTGTTAAGGTCATGTTCTGAAAGTGATTCTTGTTTCTTCAGAATTCGAGTTCGATTAAGCAAGTGAGCGAATTCTTTGTCATCTTTTTGTCGCATGACCTCATCAAGCTCCATCTTACAAAAACATTGATTCCATAAATCAACAATTGGATTATCTGTAAATAATGGTGTCCCTTTCACTGGAGGTAGCTGATAAAAGTCTCCAACAGCAAGGATGGACACCTTTCCAAATAAAGAATAATCACGAGTATGCTTTATTTGCCTAAGCCTCCCATGTATGTATGTCAACATTTTATGATCAACCATGGAGATTTCATCTATGATAAGAATGCAAAGGTTTCCCAATTTAGCTCTCAGAGTGTTTATTCTTTCTTCCCCTAGTGGTTGGTAAGGTAATTTGGCATCAGTACGAATTGACAAAGCAGTATGAAGTGTGGATGCACCTATGTTAAATGCTGCTACACCAGTTGGGGCTGTGAGGAGAACTGAAGTGTCATCTGGGTTTGGCATGATTCGAGATAACAATCTTGTGGCTTCATAGTATATGGTTTTGATCACAGCAGACTTACCGACTCCCGCTCCACCAGTAAGAAATATATGGAAAGGCTCCGGTTTATCTCCATTGACTGTGTCCAAGCACCACTGTCGAACTTTGTAAAATATTTCAGCCTGCTTTCTGTTAAGAGACCGTAGTAATGGCTCAATCTCTTTGCGAGTTATCAGGGTGGGATTAGCTTCTCGTGTATTCATAACTTTTGAATTTGGCATAAGATCTGGGATGGATTCTTCACAATTTAATTCTTCCTCAGTTGGGTCAGAGATTTCACTTCGTTTTGATTCACATTCTTGTCTTTCCAATTCCGCCTCACTGGAGATCAGTGCCCAAGCATCTTCAAGATTTCCACATTGCTCAAGTATGTCTTGTGCATTATCAATGGAGTTACACTCCTTCTCAAACAATGACCTGTTGTTGTCAACTATGTCTTTCACACTTTTCAACTGTCCAAAATCTACGGCTGCATTAGTGTAGAAGTCTTCATAGTGTGAAAAGTTTGGGGGTTTCAACTGTTCATCTACACGATACGGTAAAAACAGTTGAAGAATACTATGGTAGTATTTTTCTGGGTTTCTAGAGCTTGAGAATCGTGGATACCTTATCACTGCCGGACTGCTTCTGGTTCGTTTTTGTATGTAGCCAAGGTCATGTTGGAGTTTGTGCATATGAGGGCTTTTTTTGGAGGGATTCACTTCAGATCCATAAAGAACTCTATATTCAGAACAGAAGGATGCCAAGCACATTTGATCAAAATCTTTCCCTTTTGGTCGGTTCTTGTACCTATCTATAAGACTTGTCATCCAAATGTCTTCTGTTTTACTGTCATCCATGCTTTTTTTCTTAAGCACTTCTAAGGGTAAACTCATTTTGACTGGGTTTTCACCAACGGGAATGAATGTCACCTTGCGAGAACATTCTTTTAGTCTGAGACTACAAACTCTGAATACAGCTTCTTGTACACTCACTTCTCTATTATGCACATATGCTGTTCCCAGTTTTTTCATGGCTGTTTTTGCATCTATATTTTGATCCTTCTTTATTTCTTTCTCTGTTTGATTGAGTAGTAGACTCATTTCCCTTTCTGCTTTTGACATGTAGGAAACAACATACACAACACAGGAATATGCATCCATTATGTATTGAATGTCCATATTTCCATTCCAACACCTTAGAAGTTGAGGACTATATGGGTTGATCCAAATGTCTTCTAATTGTCGTTTCAATACAATATTTGTTTTTTTTGACAAAACTTGAAATGCTTGTTCATAATGACTTTGAGTTGTTCCAACAGATATAAGTAGATCTTCCACTGAACTGAAATCAGTATCAGTATCAGTTAGGGCGTCCCAGATGTTGCTCAGCAATGTTCTTGCTTCATCAACAGTCATTGAATTAGCAATATCTATATCATTCTCGGTTTCGTTTTCACCTGTATGAATTTCTGTATCATCTTCCGGAGGTCGAATGATTAGAGTCTCATCAGACGGAGGCCTTGGAAAATTGAAGCGACATGTTGTTCCTTTTTTTCTACACGACTTTGAATGTCTGTAACTATGGGTTTGGACTTCATGCACAATTTTGTGAAGTTCTTCGTCTTCTTCAACTGAAGGCAGTTCACATGAAACATACCTATCTATAAAGTCTGAAACTTCTCTGTCTGATTGTTGGTCAATCTTTGGGGCATTTTCAACCCAGAAAAGACAGTGGGTGTGTGGTGACCCTCTTTGTTGGAATTCTACCCTATAGAAATAGTCTTTAACTTTACCAATTGGATCCGCTGGTGACAAAATTACATCATGTAATAATGTATGAAATCTGTGATCAAACATCCGGGCAAGTGTTACAGGATTGCTACGTAATATCTCACATTTCTCTTCCCAATCAAGATCACAGGCTTTGCGTGTATCGCTTTGTTGTCGAAGTATTACATCTGTAAATTCATCCCATCTTATATCTGCTGAAGAGAAAGAAGCAAACCAAGTTGGTACTCCAAGCTGCCGTATCATGGCAAAAACATCTTTCTGACTTGACAACCAATATGCTGGTGTTGAACGTATCTCTTTGAGAAATCTCCATCCCTCATCAGCTTTCATAATGTCTTGTAAGGTGTCTTTGTCGGTCAACATTTGTGCCGTTATTTTTCTTGGACCAGATATTGAACACCCTTTTCTCATTGCAATCGAAATGCTGGAGTTGACTTTCTGAATTTCCGATCGATACTGTGCATGAAATATGTAATTTGTGTCTTTAGCAAATCTGTTGTCTGCATTCATCAAACGATTATTTAAGTATCTTGATAAGGTAAGCTTTTCATCTCTGTTGTCATGGAATGTGTGCATTCCCGAAGGGAAAAGTACAGGAAATGATTTAGCCTCATTTGAGTTCTCCGACAGAATTCTGATTGGGCTATTGTCCTCACCAGGTGCAACACATACAGTTTCTTCACAATACTGATCCAATATTTCTTGAGCAATATCTACAGGCTGTAGACAGGTATCTAAGAGTGGACCGTTTAATTCTTCTTCATTGTCATCTTTGCTCATATTGATGGATTCGATTTGGTTTGTATCTAAATCTGGTAGGTCATCTTCAGCTAACAGTGGGCTGTTTAATTCTTCTTCATTCTCATCTTTGCTCATATTGGTGGATTCGATTTGATTTGTATCTAAATCTGGTAAGTCATCTTCAGAGGCTTCTGCTTTTTGTTTTATCCTGGTTTTAGAACACAATGTATTTTGTTCTGTATCTACATCTGCCTTATCATTGTTCAGGTTATCTCCAGGTTCATCTTCATTTTGATATGTATCTTGTTCCTCACTAATTTTGCTTGTTTGTTCTCTATTGTTAGACAATTCACACTCGTTATTATCCTCTGTATCAGTGTTATCAACAGTATCTTCACTTTGAAAAGGATTGTTCCAGTCGCTGTTCAGTTTAACTTCACTGTACCATTTGTTGTTTTGCTTTAGATAAGCCAAGGCATTCTCAATATGTGATGTTTGAACACACTGATATTTGTAGGGTCTTTTGTAGCATAGCTTCCTTTTCAGTTTGACTCGAATAAATTGGTCATCTGATTCACTTCTTGGTAGAATACTAGCAGATTTTGATATATCAGACGGTACACAGACGACAGGCCCCTCAACAGCTTTCTGTTTTCCTTTGGGCAAAGACACAAGTTTCATGAAAGGTATATGCAAGCTTACTAAATGCTGCTCAAGAGAATTTAAACATTTAAGTTCTGGGGGAATTGGGTCCAGGGAAAGATTATTGCATGCTGATTCAGGGGGTAATTTTCCTTTTCGCATTTTATTGTGGCATGTATGACATATCCATAAAGAGGAACGACTTGTTTTTGACAGGACACAATCATTGGTGCAATCTTCTGTGCATTTGTGCAAATATAAATCAGATATGACTTTATTGACTGCACTCTTAGGTTTGTCTGTTCTGCCATAGGTTGCTGGTTCACATCTTATAACTTGTTTTTTGAATAAGAGTCTATGACAAACACAACAAATGTGGTCTGGACCTATTTGAGTTTCTTTTCTAAACTGTGAAGTAACATTGTCAATATACTGGTTTTGTTGTTTTTTAAGCGCTCGTCTCTGGCAGTTCTTTTGTTTTAAATCCTGGCGATATTCAATGTTGGTCAAGTATTTATGACGACTCTGAGTCTTTATGTTATTTTTATGTGATAAATCAGTTTTATATTTCGTTATGCTTCTAAGCCTTACTTGCTCTCTATGTTTCTGGTCACTATCATATTTTTGCACACTTGCTGATTTTACTTTGTCTTGATGAACCAAATTGGTGGCATATTTTTGCACACTTGCTGATTTTACTTTGTCTTGATGAACCAAATTGGTGGCATATTTTTGCACACTTGCTGATTTTACTTTGTCTTGATGAACCAAATTGGTGGCATATTTTTGCACACTGGCTGATTTTACTTTGTCTTGATGAAACAAATTGGTGGCATATGTTTGCACACTTGCTGATTTTACTTTGTCTTGATGAACCAAATTGGTGGCATATTTTTGCACACTTGCTGATTTTACTTTGTCTTGGTGAAACAAATTGGTGGCATATTTCTCCTTGCTTGTCTCTTTAATTTTGTTTCGGAATGTTATGTCATTTAAGTATTTTTTATGACTTGCTTCTTTAACAGAATTTCTGTACAGTGGCTCAGTTGCATACCTTTTTATACCATTACATATTTTCTTTGCCCGTTTTTCCAAATCCTGCTTGTACTTGTGTTTCTGAATTTCAAGGACTTTCTCTTTACTACAATGATAATACACCAGTTTTTTCCCCTTGAATTCCTGGTCAATCTGGTAACGAATTTGCTCTTTTTTGCTTTTCTTATTCTTGTAACTTTGGTCATCAACAGTCTCATTTAACTTGTGTTTTCGTCTGTTTGATCTTCTAATGTCACATTTTGAAAATTTATTTTTTTTCCATCTTTTTTGTTTATTTGGAAGGGCTCTTGTACATTCTTCTAGCTGTCGCTTTGGTACCTCTGTAGATGTGGATGCTTGAGTGTTACAAATTGGACACTGGTTATCTGCTGATTTTACACACAATACCACGTTGTAGTGATATTGTTGATGCATTAAGTAGATACCATTTTCTGGGTTTTGGTGCTCAGTTCGACCAGAAAACTTATACCACTGCTTCATAGTAAGCATGTATGTGAAAATGTTAATATTTAGTAAATGTGCTGTTGCTGAGATCTCCACCTCTGTTGCCCAAGTACCACTATATTTCATTTTGGTTTTCCTAATATAGTCAGATACAGTGTTGAAGCCAGTTCTTAATTGTCTTTGAAATATTGCTTCGTTCTCCATCATATGCTTAACAATACAACGACGAATCTTGATGTGATTGTTTTCAGTACCTGACAATGCATAAGATATTGCTCTAAAAAAACAATTTCCGTCCCCTTTAATGGTTTCATACTTGCAAGGTTCATGTAACTCTGTATCACAATGATTAATGTGCTGTGTTGTGTAACTCTGTATACCAAGTCTTGAACAGATCTTCTCTTGATCAGACAATGTGAGAGGACGAAAAAACCTTGTTTTACGAGTGGAGTGAATGATGGTGTCCTCCATTGTTGGTACTTCTTCAATATCAGAGGGTTCTGAAGAAATCAGAGTACCTACCTCATCCATTGTTGATACTTCTTCAATATCAGAGGGTTCTGAAGAAATCAGAGTACCTGCCTTATCCATTATGGATACTTCTTCAATATCAGAGGGTTCTGAAGAAATCAGAGTACCTGCCTTATCCATTATGGATACTTCTTCAAAATTAGAGGGTTCTGATGAAATAAGCATATTTGTAGGGAAAGTTGAATTATCACAAACTTGTACGTTGACTCCTGTTACTTCAAATTGTATTTGCATGTCTTCTCTAATTCTCATGGATGTCAAGAGATTTTTAATATGTTGCTCAAGGTGTCTGATGTCTGGTTGCATTATTAACACACTTGTCCCGTCACATATTTGCATACCTAAGTTATCTCTTGAATGGGAATCAAATATTAAGTACTGGTTTTGTCTTTGCATCACTGCTATTGTTTGGTCACAAAATGTTAGTAAACAGGCATAGGAATCATTCAGCACTTTTGTCAGAGCTGCTTTCAATGACATCACAATATCACAGGTAAATTCTTCAGGTAACTGACTTGCATTTACTAGACCAAACACCGGTTCACCAAAATTTAAATGAAATGTGTTTTTATCCATATGAAATGAAGTTGGTAGATCAGTAATAGACAAGTATCTATGTTCTGGTTGTCTTTCTCTTTGAATGTAGGTGTACAAGTCATTACCTTGATCAAGGATTTTGTCTAGATCAGATGATTGCCATGATGTTAATGGTTTTGTTTTACTGTATGCTATACACGAGAGACTGTTTGCAGCACATTGGTTCCCAGCATTGGCTCCATATTTTTTATGTGATTGGTTATGACTACCTTGTACATTTTTTAGTGTATGGCTGGCTTTTGCTTTCCCCTTAGCATG
Source organism: Lepidochitona cinerea (assembly GCA_963971465.1). Lineage (NCBI taxonomy): Eukaryota > Metazoa > Mollusca > Polyplacophora > Chitonida > Tonicellidae > Lepidochitona > Lepidochitona cinerea. Next base: position 18,261,702 of record OZ020565.1, on the reverse strand, counting down.
TAGACGTGAGTAAGTGATGTTATTTTCAGATTGTGTCTGGACAATTCTCTGTGTGTTTGGTATGATTGCAACCTTATTCTGTGAGGTGTTTATACATGTATTATCCAGTAGTTTTTCCACACTGTGTGTTGTGCTGATGGATCTTTTAAGACTAGGGTAGTTTGTATTCAAATTGTTTTGATTTTTAAGAGTTAGGTTTTGCATATTGTTTCCATTATTTCTTTTGATACTTCCAGTGTAAAGGTATCGATTTTGAGTAGTATGTATTTCCAGGAAATTATTTGTGTTATCCAAAGAAAGATTTTTGCCATCCAAAAAATGGTTTGGGTTATCCAGTAATTGGTTTGGGTAGTCCAGAAAATGGTTTCGGTTGTCCAGAAAATGATTTGGGTTGTCCAGAAAATGGTTTGGGTTGTCCAGAAAATGATTTGGGTTATCCAAAAATTGGTTTGGGTTATCCAGGTTTCGTATATCACTATTTTGAGTATCCAGGTTTTGAGTATCCAGGTTTTGAGTATCCAGAGTTTGAGTATCAATATCAGTGTTTTGATTACCATTGTTTTGAGTATTATTGTTTTGAGTGTCCAGGTTTTGAGTATCAGTGTTTTGAGTATCAGTAACTAGGGTTTGAGTGTCAGTGTTTTGTTTATCATTGTTTTGAGTATCCAGGTTTTGAGTATCCAGGTTTTGAGTATCAGTGTTTTGAGTATCCAGGTTTTGAGTATCAGTGTTTTGAGTAACCAGGTTTTGAGTATCAGTGTTTTGAGTATTCAGGTTTTGAGTATCCAGGTTTTGAGTATCAGTGTTTTGAGTATCCAGGTTTTGAGTATCCAGGTTTTGAGTATCCAGGTTTTGAGTATCCAGGTTTTGAGTATCAGTGTTTTGAGTATCCAGGTTTTGAGTATCAGTGTTTTGAGTACCAGTTTTTTTAGTATCAGTGTTTTGAGCATCATGTTTATCACTTATTTGAGTATCCAGAGAATGATTTCGGTTATCCTTAGAATGATTTCGGTTATCCAGAGAAAAGTTTGGGTTATGCAAAGAATGGTTATCCAGAAAAGGGTTTTTGATATCCAGAGAATAGTTCTGTTTATCTAGAAAATAGTTCTGATTATCTAGAGAATGGTTTAAGTTATCCGGAAAATTATGTTGGTCCACCTTAAAATTTGAGGCTTGAAAACCATATGGTTTGTCCTCATGTGAGAGAGGGAGATCATTAACAGGATAGTGGGGAGAGGAATTCTGTGTTTTATTTTTGGATTTGTCATGTCTTTGGGAAAGTGCTCTTGATTTTCTCCAGTACTTCTTCCTTGGCATCTGAAATAAGAGAAGTGAAAAATTATTTATTGTATATATTTATATTATAAAGAAAAATAAAATTCACTCAAAACCTGCAAGTTAGAGAATAGACACAAGTTAATTAAATGAAAAAAACACAATATTTTAGATATATTTTTAAAAATAAAGTCACACTGGCACAGAGACATTAAGAAGAATTCTGTTTTTCACTATAAAACTACATGTATATAGACAAGCTGCGATAATTGAGTTGGTAAGTCGTACATGTTATAAGTTCCCTTAACCTGTTGCACCAGCGGACCCTCCTTGCAAGTCGATGCTGGCATCTCAGTACTACGTCAAAGTAAGGACGTCTGGCGCAAGCCGTTTTGACGGAGACGGTTTCTGACTGTTTGTGCCGATATTCGACGGAGACTTGGGATATTTGATGCTGTTTCTGTTGCTGTTTTGGTTCGGTTTCACAGGTGAAGTAACCAGATGTAGCGATCTTGGGCTGCTGATGTGATCCTAGGTTGGCCAGAACGTTGACGATCAGCTGTTGAACCGGATTGCTGGTGCCGTTGCAACAGTCTGGAAATCGTGCTATGGTGACCATTATAAAGTTTAGCGACTGCCGGTCAGGAGACGACCAATGACGACATTCCGGGTAGCTGCGGCATATTGTAGCAACTTCGTGAAACAATTTTTTTTTTTCTAAACATCTTTATTACGGATTAAATGGCTGTACACTTAAGCCGTAGGCTTATACTGTGTACCATATAAGGGGAAAAGTTACAATGAACATATTTACAATGGTTTGGTCCTTTTAGAAGGAAGTTCATTAATTTTGCAAATAATTGCAAATAAATAACATATATATCACATACACATATATTATGAATTTCGGATTAAGTAATAATTCAATATAACATGACTTTGTACATGAAGATGATGTAATTGTAGAAAACTTGACGCACTGGGCAGGGTGTGAAGGAGACCCCTTGGATATGGTTATGCAAATCTTTTTGTGGCTGTAATATATTTGCACACTGATGCCATTATTAATTTGTTTTGTGGAACTGTTAAATCGGTAGATCCATACAACAATAGTGTTGTGCTGATATCATCCATATAACCCCCATTTCGTATATCTTCAATTAATTTTAAGCGTTGAGCATTATATAGAGAACACTCAATAAAATAATGGTCGGCTGTTTCAGTTGAAACAATTTAACGACTGAATTCAATTGAACGGTTGTGTGTCTATTATACCTATTAAATCCGCATAAAGATAAGACGTGATATTCACATGCAACTGCCCTACGTTTTCCCTACACCTTCCTCGTGAGCGTTACACAAAGGCTGACCCGAAAGTCATGTGTACTCAACAGCCACTATCAGGGGCTTAGATTCAATTATCGGACATTTACATTATAACATGATCCTGTTGTCATGTGTCAATCACGCACATTTTTGGAAAAATTCATGTTTGAAAAAAAAAGTGGATGTTGCGTTTTTTTTTTTTTTTTTGGGAGAGTATATATATATGGTAGTGGTGTTTTCAGATGGTAGTCTTTAGTTAATTATTTTTGTTCAAATTCTTGTCACCATTGCTTTAATACATTAGGTAAAAATATAATTAAGCTAGTAATTTGAAAATTGATTGAGTGATGTTTTACGCCGCACTCAAGATGATTTCACTTGCATGGCGGTGTTGCCAGGTTTAGACTGGGAGAGGGAGGGGGAGGAGGGTGGGAGGAAGCGGGCTTATTGCCCGATTTTCGGCCAGGTACAAACTAAATGTGTACCTGGCAACTCCAATTTGAAGAAAAACAGCACCTGATGCTATTTTTACCAAGCTGTTTATGAGACAACATTAGGAATTGTAATGAATTAACTATTAAATTCAATCTATCTAGTTTAGGAATTATCTTATATCATATGTTTAATAGACAAGTAGTAATAACAGTAGGTGACAATGTCATCCCAGCAGTGGTCCCTAATAGATAGGAAGCTATAATACAAGTTGTCAGACCGTCTACAATTGCCTTTCCTTAATTTCAAGAGTAGATCACTTTTGTCTTAAGAGGAAAAAGTTTAGTTCAGTGGTGATAACATGGACTTTCACCATTTATTCAAGTCACAAGTAGTCAAAACTAAAGCTTGCTTCCCCATCTTATGTGATTAGGACCCTTAGTGACAATTGGCGGAAAACCTGACTGATCTCGCTTATTCGTTTTCAATTCCTAATGTATATCAGCTTGGTAACACCATTTCAATTTGACTACAGAAAAAATTAATCTGCCTCCATAAAAAGGTTCAGAGTGACATAACCGACAGACGTAGGCAAAGATGTGGAAATGAACTGTGAAGGAGACAAATTGACTTATTTTGAATCTACTTTACCCATACTTGAGACTTGAGGACATTTTTAACAAAAATCGATATACACATGTATGTACATATTGACATATATATGATAATTAGCATCACTTTAGTGTTAGTTTTAAGAAAAATTTCGTAATGGAAACTCTTTCTTATTAATATCTCTAAACCAGTGCCACTTGTTTTCAAACTAATATATAAGTGAAACATAAATTTACATATAAAGCAATGGGAGATAGTAATCTTACCTTTTCTCTTCTTTCAGCTTCACCATACAGTGTGGCAAGTTGAGTGTATGGACCCAAGCATACTGGATTAGATCAGTCTATTATCCAGAACTCTCTGATGTTGAGGGGTAGCATATTAATCTTCTCAGCAAGTGAGTACCTCACATCCCCATTTGAAATAGTCCAAGCTTGACTCTTAGATGGTTTTATTTGAATGGAGGCTAGTGTGGAAGTACACTGCCCTTGCATGAAGTAAAACATAATCATTTCCTAGGACTGTTCAAAAAGACCTTTAATTAAAATGACATAAGTTTTTTGAAGTTATAAACTGACTTAATAGAAAAATGAGAATTTAATATGTATGAAGGACCACAAATAGTAATTTTCTCCTCAAACAGAATGTACCTTGGGGAATTCTTAAAAGAAATCTCTGCTCCTAAGAAATTCCCTACTGCTAATAGCCATCGTTATTGTGTGACAATCAAAAATAAACAGCAGTAGCATATAAGTACCTACTCTCAATCAATTCTCATACATAGATGAAAAAAGGAGTGTGCATGGCAGCTTGATACATTGTAAGTTACCATTGTCATATGGAAACCCCATCTTTATACAAATAACAGTGAATTTTTATTACTCTCAACGTGTCAATTCAAGATTTATATTAATGTGTGTTTTCACACTTTTATTCATCTTATATTAATTTTAACCCCCTGCATCAATTTAATGTTGTGAACAAGGTTTGAAATACACTGACTTCAGATACGGCCTGTTGTTTTATGATCTTTTGCTTTTACATTTAGTTTTCAAGGTATCAAATATTCTAACATGCATTTATATATGCGAACAGTTAATACATTTATGAACACAAAAACACACGGGCACAAGGAAAATCTTCTTGTCTAGAATAGTTAATATATATTTATGAGTTAATATACATGTATTACAATGTTATTATTTGATTAAATAAAATGGGTTTTTTTCCTATAGGTTTCAACTTTGTGCCAGTACCATTTCAACTTTGGTATATGTTGAATGTATAAAAGTGTGTGGACTCCTTGAAGGGTTTTGTGTGATTTTGAAGTAAGTTATTTTATATATTTATGATCACTAAAACACACTGGCACATGAAGATTATTCATGGTGCTGGTTTTGACATCAGGGCTAAGCCACACCAAGGCTGTCAGATAAGAGCTAGGGCATGTTCAAACAGTAAACATAACCTGGCTGAGTTAGTATAGACCTTATCTCTTTGTCTGTAAATAGGGCTTAAGTTCTTTATATCTGTTTTTTTTTAATTTGATTAAAACAATAATTTTTGATTCAGGAATAGTTTTAATCAATTTAGAAACATTAATCCTTGTTTGAAAAAAATCTGAGAAGTAGAACCGATTTGACAATTTTAATTTTATTATCATGAAATCATAAGTTAAAAAAATCGTTTCAGCTTTTTTTAAAATCCACTAGTAGCAGATGATTGAAAATTAAGCTGTAGTACAACTATAATTTTCTAAAGTTTCTTTAGTTTGCAATAAATATATCTTCAGCCATTAACATTTTACGTTAACTATAATTTAATGATATCTTTAACCAATCCAAACAAAATTTTTTTTTTATAATCCTGGCCCCTAGTTCAGTCAGATGGATTGATCGACTATAGGTTAGTATTCGGTCAAATATGTTTCATAATCCGATCATATTTGTTAAACCAACTTTGTTCATAGCTTATAACAGACCAGTCAAAATAATACTGTACAACATGCCTACTTGTATATGGTCACTCTGGATAGTAGATGCTTAGCTCACATCAAAGCAGCTGGCACTACTGATAAGAGATGGTTTATGTTTACATTACAGTGTACATGGTAAACAGAACAGGGCCCAGCTACTTCAGAGCCTTATCTCTTTGTTTGTAGATTAAACTTAAAATCTTTATATCTGTTTTTAATTTGATTAAAACGTAAGGTATTGATTTAAAAGTAGTTTTAATAAATCTAGAAACATTACTGCAATTGGAAAAAATCCTTGTCTGAATAGAATTGGACAAGTAGAACCGATTTGACAATTTTAATTTATTATCATGAAATCTAAAGTAAGAAAAAATAATTTTAGCTTTATTTAAAATCCACTAGCAGTAGATGATTGAAAATTAACACTAAGGTTAAACTCTAGTACAACTATAATTTTCCAAAGTTTTATTAGTTTTCAATAAATATATTTTCAGTTATTAACATTTTATGTTAACTATAATTTAATGATATCTTTAACCAATCAAAACATGAAAAGTTCTCAATAAAAATCATTGAATTTTGCACAGTGTAAAGGACGATGCATAGACATTATACTTGCAAAGTGTCAGCTTCATTGGTTTCATTGTTGGAAAGTTATTGGGTTTTATAGATTTTCGTAACAATTCAAAATGGCGGCCAAAGCGTTTGTTCAATCAAAAACTTGTAAATGTATTGAACATGCGCAGTCTCTCTGTGAAGTCAATGGTGGAATGCCCGTTGTCCTGTCTCTCATTATAGTTAAGATAGAAGTCTATGAATTTTTAACATTCAAAATGACGTCACGGTCACATGACGTAAAATTTGCGCGTTATGACATCATGTTGTAGTATAAACCTTCTCTGAGTTCGTCTATGCCGAGTTTCAGCTTTATCAGAGGGATACTTTCTAAGATAAAAAAAAATTGATGACATCACATTTTTTGGCCAATGAAAATGTAGTACAAAATTCCCGGAATTCCAAGAAAGCCAGAAGTTTTATTAGCATTGACCTGTACTTACTGTATATGAAAAATGAGCTGCATCGGTTAAGAGGTTTCAGAGAAGAAACTATTTAAAATTTAAATTGATTTTCGGTTTATTCCAAGGTTACGAGAAAAGTAGGTCAAGGTCGCACCCACATTTTTCACATCAGATGAAGAAGGGCGATGTTCATCAGTAGTTTAAGTTTCACGATGCTGGCGGTTACGGTTTTAGAGTTATGCGTTACACAAATTTGGCGGAAAAGAAAAATAATAATAATAACTAGAACTGTACTCGGTACAGGTCTGCGGCTTCCAGTAGTTCCGCTGGAGTAAATTCAACAATGCGATTTAGTTAGTGCACCACACCAATGTTAAAAGCACACTTGCCGCGAAAATCAGGAATATTATTTACATTAAAAAAGAAAGACCGTTTTCTGTATTTTTCCCAGACAATATAAGTTAGGAACTGTCTATTTTTACCAAAATCACTTTGTATTTTTAATTTGAATTGTTAGGTGCCCGGAACGAAACAAACCAAACTGCTCGCAGGGGCGACACGAAAGTTGACCGACACTGATCGTTGTTGTTGTAATCAGGCTTCGATTCTTAGTTTGTTTTTCAGCCCATTTCTACATTCTAAAGCTAACTAGACATGTTTTATGTGTCCTATGTTTAATTTTAGTGGTATTAGTCGTAGTAAGCTCATGTAAATTGGTTCTCTTAGCAATTTTAAACAGGCTACGGCGGAAAGGGGGCTTTTAAATAAAAAATAAATACAACGTAAAATTCTTAAAACTGAAACTGTTTTCTGTGTTTTATTATAAAAACAATATATTTTACAGTGATATTTACAGTGATATTTACAGTGATATTTACAATGGTATTTACAGTGATATTTACAATGGTATTTACAGTGATATTTACAAGGGCATTTACAGTGATATTTACAGTGATATTTACAGTGATATTTACAGTGATATTTACAATGGTATCTACAATGTTATCTACAGTGATATTTACAATGGTATTTACAGTGATATTTACAACGGTATTTACAATGGTATTTACAGTGATATTTACAACGGTATTTACAACGGTATTTACAGTGATATTTACAACCGTATTTACAGTGATATTGATAATGGTATTTACAGTGTTATTTTGAGCAATTTAGTCGTTTACACTTCTTTCATGGCAGTGATGGTGTTGCCATGAAAATTGCCCACAGCTTCTATGGGTAGCATTGCTAGGATTGGCTCCAGGGATTCTATTGCCTCTAAGCTGAGATATTCCAACAGTATTTCTTTTTTAATTTTTGCCTCTCGGTCATGGCCGTTAACCTCGCACAAAATTTCTAGATTGTCGGCCATTTCTTCGTTGTTTATGCCGATGACCTTTATTAGCTTATCAGAATCTGCAGATGATACAACCTGAAATAAAAGAAAGATAGATAAGTAACTTGTTGATCCACTGAATAGCTTAGCATAATGCATTAGCAAAGTAACTCCGAATAAATTCAACAAACACATTATGACAGTCTCAATATTTCGACAAAGGTATTTTTGTCATATACCTTTGTCAAAATATTGAGATTGCCAATATGCTTTTGTTGAATTTATTCGGAGTTACTTTGCTAATGGATAAGTAAATAGTATATAAGTTGAATGTTGAAGTCTTGACAATTTCTTTTATGGTTTAACCAGACCCAGGATAACGAAATTTAATAAAACAAAAATGAAGCATTGTGAGGAAAACTTGACTAGGTTTTGAGGTCTTTTGAAATAAGTTCATATGGAGTGTACTCACTTCAATGTTGTCTGGGTAGTTGATATGTATGGCATTTTCCTTTCTGTAGGTTGAAAAGGATGTTGTGACGTCCTTCAGGACAATTTCATCCCCAGCTACAACTACCATCTGTGTAGCCTCTCTCCAAAGGGTGGCATGAACTCTACCAGAGGAGTCTTCCAATTGGAGTTCGCGTACGGCAGTTGACTCCCCTTTTACCTTTACTGTACGAGTTGGTTGATTCTGAAATAAATCACATTAAACACTTTTTAAAATTGTTTCATTATTGAGCCATGTACCTTTAAAATGTGTTCCCAATACTCTGTTCTTTTATTATTTATGAATTACTTAATTATTGAGAGTATACTAAAAACTAAACGGGTAATGAAACCTACATAATTGCCAGAGTTACGTTGTGGATGGATGTATAATTGCTATTGTATGTAACACATGATAGTTTTTAAAATGCCACAGTTTCGATAATGTGTATGCTAAAAAATAATCGTTCCAAATCAATCTATAGTTAGAGATTACCGAAAGGTATCACTTGGTTGATAAATGAATCAGTCAGAATTGTCTTTTTCTGCTTTTCGAATAGTAGATTAAAGTAACTATTTTATACTCACGGCTATTACAACACCTTTCACTGAAAGCTTTGTTTTAATTGGGGACGTGTGCACAGTAGAAATCGGTACTACTGTGTGCACTGGCCGCTTGAATTTGGCCTCACAGTCTTCAATTATGTGTTCTGGCACACTTATCGGAGCCGACCTGCAATAAAACATAAAGATTCAATGTATTTATATTTCTTTATTTTCACAATAGTACAGTGGGGTTTTTTTTGAAGCAATAAAATATGTTGTGCCTCTAGCATGCAAATATTGTGCTAGTCTGTTTTTCTGATTTCAAAATGACTAATTTTGGTTACGTCAAACTTAACCACCAATTCTTGCTATGATATATTATGATAAAATGAGTTGAGAACATTTTTATTCTACAGCTATTCTTGTTTTTTTATACTTGTAGTTGTCAGAATGATGGCAAAGATGGAAACATGTCAATTCGATTTGAATTATGTAACAGTCAGTTGTAGAAGACACAAAACCATTTTGTGATGCTGAGTTAATATGCAACATTTTATTTTATGGAATAACGACGTTTTGGGTTTGATTGTTATCAAGAAGTTTTTAGGTTATCAGAAAAAAAAATTAACCCGACAGCCACAAAGTCGTTTGCTGTTATAACATGACTAATTCCAATATTTCATATTTTTTGTATTTTGTAAAGTGGCTTGAGCTGCCAAACTTCGAACTGTTTCATACTCTTTTTTAAACGTGGGTTACCAGGGCATAATATAGGGCAAAAGTTTGGGCACCCATAGTAAAGCTTGACGATACCATCCGAGGGCCCATGAAGGCTGCATGGAGAGAACTCAGACTACTTTAAACCACCATTTCTGTCTAATATGTCCTTAATATTTATGGTTTAAATATTTTGCAGAGCAGTTTTTACTCGTATTCAACATTCAAAGCAACAATCACAATTTGGGCGCCCAAACTGCAGAAGCCCAAACCCCATATATGGGGTTCAAAATCAGCCTAGATTAGACTAGATTAGATTAGATGAAAAGAGATTAAAGCATCACCAAGGAAGTTTTTTGTGACACATCCGATAGTCAAGGGAAGTTGAACGTAAAAGACAAACTAATGGATTGGCGTAACTTTCTACTTCCGAATGTCGAATTTTATAATTTTATTGGATCTCTGTTACTCTAATGTCATGGTTTATTGGAACTAGCTAAATTTAAAGGTTTGTGATTTTTGTGACTTAAATAAGCCAGGGTATTCGTTTTAAATCGGAGCTCAGGCGCCCTTTTTTATCAATCAAAGTCGGGAAAAAATGATTGGCATTGATATAGAAATTAAATAAGATACGAACCTGTACACCGTACTACTTTCTTTGATTTGTATTTGGCGTTCGTAGATGGTAAATCTTTTTATGGTCACTGACCGTCCCACAGGTAAACGATTTACAAAGCTTTCTGGAATAAGAGCTCTCATCCAGCCAGAACCATCGGCTACGGCCACTCGTTTCCTATTGCTTGCGTGAGACGCCACAACTTTTACTGACAGTTTACCATTGTATGCCTGGTCTGTGAGGTTTGATAGACAGAGGCTGAAAATTGAGACAAAGATATGGAAGTCTTAGTTATATATAGATATATGTTTGAACACTATAACACACTGACAAAGGGAAAATCTTCTTGTCTAAAATAATCATGGAGACAGGTTTCTTATTGTGTTAAGAAGGGGCTTAATTTAGACGTTTATACGTATTCTTCATGTATATAGATTCTGTTCTGGACCACCAATAACATCGGATAACTACAAATATTCCTAATTTTTCTAAATCAATTCGATATAAAGCCATATGGAGCGAAAATTGTATTAACGAATGGGTTCATTTGTTGAAATTTGTGGTCCGTTTTAAAACTCAAATGAAAAAAAAATCGCTTAAAAAGATTTGTACTCAATGAACGTGAATGAACTACAACGTCATTTCCTGATATATAGAAGCTATTTGTTTACTAGGGGGTAGTATAAATGTAAGAAAAAACTAGGCAGTGAGTTTTGGATCAAATGAAAATTTGTGATAAACCATTTATAACAATGTTTAAGAATTGTGAAGAACATTTATAGATAATAACATCTTGGTTTGTTGAGTGACGGTATTTCACATAGTTCTTACCGTTTCATATACCATACAATTCGCACGTATGGGTACGGATTACAAATGTGTTTTTTTTAAATAATGAAATGTTTTTTCAATAATTTCTGCTGTGAAACAAACCTAATTTGGCATAGGGTTCAGTTTCAAGTAGATGCCATTATCATGGACAATATGACAAAGTTTTTTGTGTTTGTCCATGCTCATTGCAGTATGAACTGCATTAAGACAACATGTCCTGTGTATCGTGCGTCGTTAACATAAATTTTAATCTAAAGGTAAAACCTCAGTGGAAAGGGTCTGAAAGAAGCGACTTTTATGGTTCTTGTGATTGCGATAAGATTCTACAGCTAATTTACCAACTGATTATTAACCTGGTGATGGAAAAAGTGCCTATTGGAAATGACATGGAGAAACGTAAAAGCATCGTAACTGATAAATAAACTTGAAATTTGAACCATACGTCAAACTTGATCTACATGAAAGTTTAACATTTTGTTTTCAAGTGTACTTCAAAGAGTTATTTCAAATCTTCTGTAAATCGGAATTTATTTGGAAGACTTTGACAGCTTACGCTACTATAAATTGAATATATTCCATTTTAGCCAAAATGTTAACTAATGAGAAAAAATTATTTAGTTAGCGTCGTTAGCAGATTTTTTTTTTTTGCGAAATGTTGAACTTTGAATAACGGAATTGCACATTCATTCGATCTAGAATTGTTTTTCCGTATATTCTCGATCTTTGCGTCAATGGAAGATTTACAAACATAATACTTTTAGGGAAAAGTATCCCATAAATGCAAATTATGAATACAAAAATTTTAAATTCTACAACTCTTTGATTCACGGAAGCGCTCAAAAAGGCATCGATTGAAATAAAAAGAAATTAAAAATTAAATTTGAAAGTCAACTATAAAACATTGTTAAAATAATCTTAATGATTAGTGTATCGAATAAAAATATAGAACAATACAATCTATAATGAAGGGGCTTGCGTGAATAAATTGATTCTTTACCTTTGATCAGTTGATGAGGTCGCCATGTTCATATAAGTCTAAGCTGGTCGCTGTCACTTTCTGTTGAGATATTCGGAATAATTATTTTACTCAGTATGAAGTTATACTATATGGAACCGTCAGGTGTGGAACAACAACTTTATAGAGTGGGCTACCACGTGTTAAGTTCACGTGACTGCTAAAGTTCCATTGGAATACGTAAGCCAAGATGTTAAATGTCACTGATAAGATGTGTATTGTCATCTCCGGGTGGTAGGTTGGGGTGGGTGGAAGAAAAAGGGTGTCATTGAAATACTGGGAATGTGGATAAGTAATATCCATATTTAAAGGAAGAGGATTTTTCTTTGAAAATCTTGATCTTTCACAAATGGATTGAGGCAGCCATTCACCTCATTGGAGATAGACCTTTAATGGAGATAAAATACTTTATGGTTCAGAAGAAGCGGGCTTATTTTTGGTTTCCATCGGTATCAAACACATATTTTAGCAAATTTGTCATGGTCCAAGATATAATTATAAAATACCGTATTATGTTACATACACAAAAAAAATTGGTCAAATTTCACAATCTCCCATTTAAACCTAGGTTAATTTCACTCTCTTCAAAGTATTCCTATGTCCAGAAAATTGCTTTCAGTTTCTTGAAACTTTTATTGAATTACAAAGAATTCTTTAGGAAAAATGTGGCTAGCAAAAAGTCTGCGTGTCATATTGACGAGTAATGAAGGTCTTGAAGAGGATGAATTAAGCCTTAAATGTGGAGTTTGAAAGTTGACCAACTTGTTTTGCTTATTGGGATCTTTTATTAACTTAATTTAAGAAATCCTCAAATATATGTGTTTGGTATGGTTGGAAGTGAAAAACAAGCGCGCTTCTTCTGGATCATAAAGTGATTTTTTGTTTTTTTCCCCACTACATGATCTTAAACTGACTTTAACCGTTTTTTTCTGTGGCTATATTTGATTCATGGGTTATTCTAGGGAACTAAAACACATAGGACAGCTTGTACTATTCTTTGCACACGGCGATGTTTAATAGGAGCTTTCGAGAGCAACTACTACAGAAGTTCCAGCACACAACGTCGGCATAGTAAAACAGGCATTATACACACAGCAAGAATGATCAAAACAAATACAAAAGTTAATCACTGATAGATTGTGATTCCTAGACTACAGTTCAAAATCACCACAATCTAGAGGGTGTGTGTGTAGGGGGGGGGGCAATCCTATTACAGGTGAAGAATTAACTATAGGTATAAAGTTAAGATATGGAGTCCATGTAATCAGCAGGTGTGCTGTAACATCGGGATGTTACACAGAGGGTAAGACACCCTTATCTATGGAGTGGAGACTGTTAAATACACATTGAAATTTGAGCATTTAACATTCTGTAATGACTACAAACTTGAAATCTACATCCATCCTCCACAGCAGACAACATTATTAAACAGTTTCTAAACAATACATTTTCTGATCAACCATTTCGTAAACCAACACACAATGTCAACCTCGATGTGTATTGAAGGGTGTGATTTTTTTCAAATCAGTCTTGACTGAAACGCTGTTGAATACCTACTAAATTAATAATTAAACTTGACATCACATAATCACAAATAAATATATAACATAACATTGTCGATATTAATTGGACATTGACAGATGTTGCTTTAACATGACATCAACTGGAAATAAAATTTCGATGCTTCTAAAAAATTCAATTTAGATATGTAAACTTTTAAAAAATGAAAAATTTGATCAAGAAGCAACATCAAATAACGTTAAAGTAATTTAAAAATATTAAATCGCTTTGTAAAGGGGACAATAGCAGCTATTTTTGTCGAAATAAATTGAGCATTTGATTGATTGAATAATTAATGTTTTTACGCTGCACTCTAGATTATATTCCACGTATCGGTTTTGTTATAAATATTTATGAACACTTAAACGCAAGGGCACATGGAAAATGTTGTTGACTAAAAAAAAAACATGGAGACAAGTTTTAAATTATTATATGATCCTGTTTCAAGGAACATGTCCCTACATTGGCAGCACATGCAACTTTAAAAAGTGAAACGCAAAACCGCAATTGGAAACTATGTGATGTATGAAAAAGGGTATCCAGACATTTCGGCCTGGGACATTTCGGCCTGAGACATTTCGGTACAGTACATTTCGGCCTGGGACAGTTCGGCCTGGGACATTTCGGTTCAAAGTGAAAAAGGGGACATTTCGGCCTACCTTGGTTTTAATTATATTTGATTAAAGATTTTCTCATTTCTTTCTCTTATTCTATATGAATATATATATGCTCATTAAGTTGAGCTCAAGTTGATAAATTTATCTAACCACAATAGGTTACATATTTCGGCCACCACTACATAACGCCAAGCATCGTAGGGTCAATCACATGTCTTCCATCTGATAATGTGACCAGCAGGTACATTCTGAAGCTGAGTGTTCAGGAAGTGGATAAAGCTAGGAAGTTTACATGACTATACAATATATTTCACGGAGCCAAACTGCCCAGGATAGACAAATTTATTCATATTTTCTTGTTAAAAGTTGTATAATAAAGTAAAAATTGTCTGCAGCACATGCCAAGGCTTTGCGCATAAACTAAAAAGTAAGAGCTTTGAAATTCATACCGTTTTGTAATTACCTGTAGTAAAAAAAAATCAGAAAACATGATAATAGAGTATTGTACTAGAAACAATGGAAACAATTTTGCAAATTCGCACTTCAATTGAAATTATTAAAACAATGGTAAGATTGTCCACAAGCCCACTAGTATTACTGCTATAGCTGAGAAATTGCTGAATATGGAGAAAGAAATGAGAAAATATACAATTAAATAGAATAAAAACCAAGGTAGGCCGAAATGTCCCCTTTATCACTTTGTGCCGAAATGTCCCAGGCCAAAATGTCCCAGGCCGAAATGTACCGTACCGAAATGTCCCAGGCCCAAATGTCCCAGGCCGAAATGTCCCGGATCCATGAAAAAGAAGTGTATTTGATTTTGATCTTATACAAGTTAAGTTACGTGTACTTGTTATCCTCTTTAGAGGGACATGAGCTTTAGATAAATGTTCACTTTTTAAAAAAAAAACTTTAAAGCGGCATAAGGTGTCTCAATTCTATTTTTTGAGATAAATTCTGATGTCAAAAGAAGTTAAGCGTTTGAAGTAGGCTACCTTGATAACTAGATTGACGTAAAAAACAAATATTGGTAACCCGTATGAACCGAAGATGTGTGCTAATAACGGAGAGAATTAAAATACTCCGGATGTATGGGTATGCTTTATTTGCTTTTAAAACTATTGATACGCAAGACTCTAAGATTGACATCATTTAAAAGTTCATGTACTTCTCAACAAAAAAAAAAAACAAACAAAAACAGTAAGCTTAATTTTGTTTCAGTGATTTTACCTATATTTAGCTTTTTTTGGAAAACGACCTACTTGAAAAATTAATGACACTTCAACCCGATCTTTGTCTGTTATGTACATTAACTGTTTATCAGTCATAATTATCTTTGGACTCCATGCAGCTAACATTTAGCTTATTATGTAACGTATCCATCCAATGTACAAATCCGATTACACATCAACCCGCATCTGACCTCCAAATGTTTGTTTTCATTTACTATCTACTCTTGAAATGTGGTGCCTTTATCAACGCATGTAGCTAATAGTGTATTGTAGATCTATATAATTGTCTCATATTCTATACGCAGTTACTAAATCTGGAAATATGACATTGTATATACTCATACACTCACCTTAATATAGATAGTAAATATATTGTATATACTCCACTCGATAAAAGAAACATATTACAAAATAAGTTTCAATTATATGTAAATAAAGACATCTACCCAATTATATTGTAGCGTAACTAATTTATGTGTGCGTTTAGTAGAGACTTTTCACCGGGCCACCATCAGGTTCACCATCAAATTTACGGAAAAATATCATTTTTTTGCAGGTTTTCCACTTTAATCTTGAAGGGGAGATTTTTCAATCTTTGAAATTACCCAGACTTCTCGCCTTTTAACTGTTCCTGATTTTAATGGTCTCTCTATTTACATTTTTTTATATTCACGGGTACCACTATCAGCATCACCGTTGTAGATTGTTTTCTGACCTATATATATATACGCTTCATGCTGGAGTCAAAGTCGATCGCATAAGCTGCCAAAATGCTGACATTTTTCTGTTAAAACAGAACATGCATGGGAAGTATCCGCTATATTTCTAAAGATGTGCAATTCAAAAGAAATACAAATAGTGGTATTTGTGTCGATATTGTGTATTTAAAGTGGCATGAGCTGCCAAAATTCACACTTTTTGACAATTTCTGAACGTCACAACAGTAATTAAGAGACTTTGATGGTCATCGAAAAACTAAATGATTGGCTTTGGAATGAGGAAAATCCATACAGTATGTGGTCTGTACAAACCGAAAACGTGTTCGAAAAGTGAACAAAATTTAAATAGCCGGGACGACCATTCATTCATTCTAGGCCAAAGTTAGTTCAAAACAATACTTTATCGTACATTTTCGAGACTAGAAGCACTAAAAAGCTTCTGAATTATACTTCTTGAGAAAAGTAGCCAATAATTTCAACATTCTGTTTCGACGTCAAAATATCAACATTTTGGCAGCTCATGCCACTTTAAGTAACGTTTTTTAAACCTAACCAAGGCTTCGTATGAATTAATTTAATGTTCGTCTCAGTTATTTAAATTATGCTTAGGTACTTTCCAGCACTACTTCGGCTCGTACAGCTTATATAATTGCAGACTGTATAAATTTTCCTCATTACAACGCCAATTATTATAAGGTTCTTAAATGACTTCCAAATCCTCCTAATCTTTAAAGTCGTGAAGATCAGAATTAATGAAAACCAGTTCGACTTTTGGCAGTGCACTGCGATTTTGCCTTTCATAATAATGATTTCAAAAATGATCTGAAAATCATGAATGCTTATTAACGACATTGCCAGTACTTCGTTATAAATAGATATTTGCACTTTATAATGAGCTGTTAAAATAAAATCATGTGCAATATGTCCCTATTAGGCTTTCGTACAAAATATGTCAGGGGACACAATCCACTTTCACTCGAGTAGCGGGCTGTTGTTGTTGTTGAAATCGCCATGTTATATTTCTAACAGGTATTTTGTATTCCATCGTGATTAGAAAATATATATGTGGTATTTTCCGACTCCCGTGTAATATAATTTGCTGTGGGGTTGGGGTTTTTGTTGCATTTTTGAAGCAACACATTCCCCATATTCACGTTCAATACAAATAATAGTCGGCTTCGGTGAGTTGTAACAACTAAGTCGTAACACTAACAAAGTAACAGTACAATAACATGTGCGTTAAATTTTGCTGTGATTGTGAGGCCCACACTGCCACAACTCTAATGTTTGGTATCATTTTAATTTAACACTCCCGCAGATGCCAACAGTCATTCGTATGTAAGCCAAAGGATTTGGCCCCCTGTTAAAGCTGACCAGATGTTAGAAATGAAATGCGTTCAATTCAAATCAATTCTTTATTCGTATAAATCATCCGTTGGCGGACAGGTACAAATATTTAAATAAATAAACAAATAAAACAGTGAACAGTAGAATTATAAAAACACATAAAATTTGTTAAAAACTAAATATTTAGATGTATAATAACGAATGAAGCGTACATGCTACAGATATAGTTTGACTTTATAAATACAGCAAAGCGTTCAATCACGTCAACATCATTCGTCCAAAAAAAAAAAAAAATTAAAACTCACCGGTCAATGTTTTGACATGGTATTTACAATACGCACATCCATAATCTACCATACTATCACTAACACACATTTAGATCACAAACGCACATTTTTTTCTTTTTGGTTTTAATAGATTATATGCACAACATTTTTTTAAACATTTATTTATCAGAGCAAAGCTGTAGGCTACTCAGAAGTTGCAGCACGCATGTAATGTATCGCTAGATCACATTTGCAGTATGGTAATTTAGACATTTTAGTAAAACAATCAATATCATTATGGTCGTAATACATTATTAATAATATTTAAACAAAAAGTAACCTTTTGATTAAATTTGAATTCAATATGAAAAATAATCAATGTTAGACTGTGGTTGAGGTACATTGCAGGTTATAACCAGCAGGTGTCCTTCAACTTAAGTATATAAGTCTATGTTAACACCTATTCAGTCAACACACAATAAACGCACACTCAACTTTGTCCTATAGAATATAAGTTAACTATCTATGCTAACAACACAACATGAAAAGTTAGTATCTAAAGATACCTACTGTATCGGTAGGCCTACTATTTAACTATAAACTAAAATGGTATTCATGAATCCATTTAACTTCTTGAGAATTTGTCATATAACATCATTTTTTACTATTTGAATTTCTAAGGAGTAGCAATAGCATTCAAGTTAACACACAATAATAATATAATCTACACTGAAATCACAATACAGTAAATCTACAGAAAGGCATAACCTTATCAATGTTTGCTTTATGATTAGAGCCATAAACTAGGGTATATTTATGATCACTAAAACACACGGACACAGGGAAAATCTTCTACATGTACATGTACTTGAATAAAAACCAAAGCAATTAAACAGATAGGGGAACAACATAAGCTACTTAAATGCTTTTTTCCATCAGAACTCTGACAACAAAAACTAACAATTCAGTCTGCCAACAGATAACATTGTTATTATTTTTATTATTAGGAATCTATTTGATTGATGAAAAATCACAACAGTCTTATCACTGGAGTTGTAATGTACCCTATATACAGATCAAAGTAAAAGAAAATGTACTAAGCATTATGAACAATTTATACTTCTTAGGATATTTAAAGTATCAACCAATGATAATCAGACCTGTACTTTAATTAAAATCAGATTTGTAAAAACAAAAATATCTGATTAATAACTCCCTTGTTTCAAAACATAAGTACTGTACTTAAGTTTTCATTCCGTGTCCACCTTAATCAGCAGTAGATCATGAAGCTGGGTGAAACGGAATCATTGCTTTTGATAATGTATCAATATACAAGTATAGGTTTCTTTTTTCCATTTTTTATCCAAGGAGAATACATATTTTACATTATCATTGTCACTTTGTGTGATCAATAGAGATGTGACCTATACCCGCACATCTAAATAGATCATTATACATGTCTTAAATAGGATTACATTTGGTTGAAGAGATATTTTTTCATTCCACACTTCAATAAAAGTGTAGACAGTAATCAACAATAATTTGATAAAGCATATTAATTTACAATTGTATGTTTCCATTTTATCATTTATTTACTTTTAAAGGTAATGGATAAAATGATCCAGTCTGGGTCACTAGTACATGTAACTCCAAATATTTGCCAAATTTTGTTTTTTATTATTATTTTGAGGTTGAAAGCTGGAATTTATTGGGCGTTGTTCGGCATGTGGACAGATGAATATTTCAAAGAGCCATTAGTCCTTAACTGATTGAACATCTCTGTGCTACAAAGGTAAAATCATTCTTGTACATTACTATACATGTAGCTTTCCATCAATATCAGATTTCTAAATGAAACTAAAGGAATTCAAATGATTTATGTTCAACAAGTGTTTTTAACAGGTATCTATCATATATTCTAAAAGATCCAAGCTATTATTGTTTAAACTCACCCAAATGCTGCTTATAGCATTGCTTCTAGTGAGTCAGTCAATAGATGATTGATGTATAACAGAATTATAGTTACAATAGTAGAATAATACAACATACAGTCAGGCACAGTAAGAATTCTTGGCATGTCTAACAGTCTAAGGAGAATACATTATTTACATTATCATTGTCACTGTGTGAAATCAATAGAGATGTCACCTAGACTTGCACATCTAAATAGATCATTTACATGTCTTAATAAATAGGATTCTTTTTGGTTAAACAACAATCTTATTTTGATTTTAACCAGTCCTTATTTTTCAAAAGTATATGACCTTTGGCCTTGTATCGTACATATGTGCAGATAGAGTTTATAAAATACTTCACACTTTGAACAATTATTTGTAAAATTATTACAAATATCAATGAATAATTATTCAGGTGCTCGATTTATAACCAATTTCTGGGGAAATATTCTTCATTATGTTTTTTTTATAATCTCCTTGCCTCACATTAAAACACACTTCAACAAATTCTAGACCTTCATCACAAATACATAGATGAAATATAGTTGATTCTATTTTTCTTGATAAAAAGTATTCCATTAACAGTGTTAAATGTGATATGTTAACTCTTCAGATTGTTCAGTGATACATTGTTAAACCTTAAGCCACCTTATTATCACATCATAAATATTGATATATTACATATTCATAGTACACCACCAATTTGTAGGAGGTGGGGGGGGGGGGGAGGTGGTACCCCTGTTGGTTTCCCCTCCAATAAAAAAGGTATTCGAAAATCGAAATATGGAGGAGAATGCAGGGGTATCAAACCGTAAGGGGATTATGCATCAAGGGGTTAGCATAGTGCCCCACCTCCAACCTTGAGAGGGAATATCCTCTCAAGGCTGGATGAGGCATTTCCTACCACCATCAATAAATAGAGATGCACAATTAACATAGTGAACATTAAAAAGCTAAATACACACCTTTTAATATACAGATACTAACTATTACTTATACAAAGAGCCATTAGTCCTTAACTGATTGAACATCTCTGTGCTACAAAGGTAATACCAAATCATTCTTGTACATTACTATACATGTAGCTTTCCATCAATATCAGATTTCTAAATGAAACTAAAGGAATTCAAATGATTTATGTTCAACAAGTGTTTTTAAAAGGTATCTATCATATATTCTAAAAGATCCAAACTATTATTGTTTAAACTCAACCAAATGCTGCTACAGCATTTCTTCTAGTGAGTCAATAGATGATTGATGTATCATTCATTCTGCCGTACTCAAGATTATTTCACTTAATGACGGCATTGCCAGGTTTAGTAGGGAGGAAACTGAGGCATTTCCCCATGGATGGAAGCCCCCGACCTTTTGCTGGTACCTGACAACCAGCAAAGATAAGACTTACGCTCTATTGAGCCACGGGGGCTCCAGACAACAAGATAGAACATTTATAAGAAATTCATAGATCAGTGTTTTTAACAGGTACAATTTTATTTCATTCATAAACACCATTGTCAGGTTTATTGAGCTAGAAAAATTCATTTCATATAAATTATCTTACACCCTTCAATGTTAATGTAACCGCTTCTTTGTTGTTTTTGAACCAAATTTGAATGAAACTTCTTATCATTATTCCAAGAAAACTACTGACCTGATCTTAACCAAACATGACACACATCACCCCCCACTCAAGACATGAATTATGGATTGATTTTCAGGTCATAAGATTTCATAATAACGGAGAAGTTTTACTCATATCCAATCAAAAGTCGCTGTTCGTTTTACGGGTTAGAGTGGAGGAACCCGCCAAGGTAAACACGGAATGGGTCCATGCAGGTTTTAACTTGGCTGGAGAAGATGATTATCACAGATATATATTAGTAGTTATATGACGCCCTTGTGTGGGTATACGAGTAGATATTTGATGTCTGACATTAATATTTTCCCATGGCGAAGCAGATACAAAATCTTCGCACTTATTCACAGAGTGACGGTCAATACCCTAAGTAACTTTACCTCCAAAAAAAACGCCCCACACGAAACGAAATGAGGAGGGGAATATGAAGGGTGTCAATCCAAACTTTGTTTCTATCAGTGGGCAAAGTAAAGCCCCAACTCCGACCTTGGTAATGATGAATTCTCACAAAGTTGGCAAGGCTTTTACAATCATATAACTGTATATTATAATTTGTTTGAATGGCATTTAGAAGCTGAAGAATACAGTAACACAATGGAGGCTATAGGGTTACAACTTCTGGTTTTATTGGGTTGCAACGTTTCGATGTAGATACTAACATCTTTATCAAGCAAAGTGACAGGTAAACCAAGACAAGTACAATATATACAGTGAGATATAATGTTTATAATCCTGCTGTTTCTCACTGTATATATTGTACTTGTCTTGGTTTACCTGTCACTTTGCTTGATAAAGATGTTAGTATCTACATCGAAACGTTGCAACCCAATAAAACCAGAAGTTGTAATCCATATAGCCTCCATTGTGTTACTGTATATTATAATACAAAACTCATTTCCAACTTACCAGGTTTCTTTTCAACAAAGTGTTTGAAATGTTAAAAGGCTGCTTGACCTCACTTCAAATCTTGGTTGACCTAGACAAGTTCAGAATTACTGAAATCTTCAATAAATTATTATCCATTCATTTCCCTAGTTAGACACTTGTTAAGGTACATGTAGCATGGTCTGTTACCAGCATTTATGTTAGTAATTTGGATTAAATGATTTAGTTCTGTTGATTAACATCTGAAAAGACTAATATGAAATAAGCCTTAAGTTATTTTTGGAGCAGATTTAATCCATAAAGGATAACAAAGATTATATCTCCCAATCAAGCCTATTAATTACATTTAAATAATTATATAAATGATTATAAATATAAGCAGACATTAATTATTTGACAGATATGTACATTTTTCAACTTCAAGTACATGTATCTCATTTCATCTTTGCAAGTTTTTGATCCAGCTAGTAAGTATTGTCTGAAAAATTATTCACCAGTGCATTGTGAAAGATTAGAGTTTATTGCAATTTTGAAAATCATGTCAAAAAGAATTTAATAAGTACAAACTTTCCCATTGTGTCCAACTATAACCATGGCAGATCACTCAACAAAACTTGAAGCAACCTTACCTTGATGTTGGCAACAGATTGCCCTTTATTTGATCATCTATTTCATATTCAGTCATTCGATTTGTTCAGTTTCACTTGTATAGCTTCATGGAAACTGAAATATGTTGGCAATATCTCAACTTCAAGGATTCTACTTGAACGGACATAGACATGATCTATTAAAGTTCCAGATTCAGTTGTGGGATTCTGTACTAACTGCTTGTATCCATTTTCTGTCATTTGTTGTTGAATTGAAGATGTTGTTGCGGTTATGTCCTGGTTAAAATCACCCATAACTATACAATGCACAGCCTGCTGATGAATTTTCTCCAAAAAATCTTGTAAAGATTGGCGAAATGCACCAATAGGGTAGGAAGCCGGTCTGTAAATTACACTTATGATGCATTCAATGTTTGGCAGAGTGACAGTAAGACTTTCTATGTTTGTAGATGAATTGGATTCCGGAAGAACTTCAAATGAGTTTGTTTCTTTCATGTACATTCCAACTCCCCCATGGATTTGAGATTTTAATGTAGAAAATACATCATTGCTTGAGTCATAGCTGAGAGCTCTGGGCTGGTGGTTAAGATGGAATCCCTCCAGCTGAAAATCAGAAAGATCACTCTGTGGTGTCAGCCAGGTTTCAGTCATACAGATCAGATCAGCGGCTGTAAATCGAGGATCACTTTTGATGTTTTGGAAATGTGCGTTTAATCCTTGAACATTATGAAGCACAATGGTCAGGTCTGATACTGACTCATCGGGCAAAAGTGTTATTGTTGGCATTTTGAGCAAAGCTTCTTCAACTTGATTGTTACAAAATATTTTATTTTCCTTAAAGTCTTGGATAATCAAACCTTTAACAGAGGTGGCACGACTAAGTGCTACATAAGCCTGACCCGCAGAAAAGATTTTCTTCAATGATACCACTGCTTTCTCAACAGTAAGACCCTGAACTTTGTGGACAGTACAAGCCCATGCAAGTTTGAGAGGAAACTGCTTGCGAATCCCGCCTTTGTTGTTTATGACATCTTCTTGCGGCTCAATACTTATGCTGTTCTCGGAAGCATTCATCTGCTTGGAGGAACTAATTTGTGTTTTTCTGCCAACTTTTTCATTATCAAATTTAACACTTACAAGATATGGAAATGTTTCAGTATCCTTCATAAATATTTCACTAACTGTGCCAAATACGCCATTAACAAGTCCATCTGACACATCTAGGTTTTTTGTAAGCATCACTCTTGCACCTACTGCTAGTGTGAGTGACTTTTGTAGACTTGAGTTGTATATGGTGGTATGGTGGTTCTGTCGGAGTTGTAATTTTCCAGTGCGAGGATCTCTGGTATAATCTTTGGCTTCAATAAAAACAGGTTTTTGACATCTGGCATGAAGGAGTTTTATGTTATGCTTGTCAACTTCTGCATTTGTTGCATAGATGTACAGGGCATCTATTGGCTCCTCGCCTGTTTCACAACGCTTAAGTGTGTTAAGGTCATGTTCTGAAAGTGATTCTTGTTTCTTCAGAATTCGAGTTCGATTAAGCAAGTGAGCGAATTCTTTGTCATCTTTTTGTCGCATGACCTCATCAAGCTCCATCTTACAAAAACATTGATTCCATAAATCAACAATTGGATTATCTGTAAATAATGGTGTCCCTTTCACTGGAGGTAGCTGATAAAAGTCTCCAACAGCAAGGATGGACACCTTTCCAAATAAAGAATAATCACGAGTATGCTTTATTTGCCTAAGCCTCCCATGTATGTATGTCAACATTTTATGATCAACCATGGAGATTTCATCTATGATAAGAATGCAAAGGTTTCCCAATTTAGCTCTCAGAGTGTTTATTCTTTCTTCCCCTAGTGGTTGGTAAGGTAATTTGGCATCAGTACGAATTGACAAAGCAGTATGAAGTGTGGATGCACCTATGTTAAATGCTGCTACACCAGTTGGGGCTGTGAGGAGAACTGAAGTGTCATCTGGGTTTGGCATGATTCGAGATAACAATCTTGTGGCTTCATAGTATATGGTTTTGATCACAGCAGACTTACCGACTCCCGCTCCACCAGTAAGAAATATATGGAAAGGCTCCGGTTTATCTCCATTGACTGTGTCCAAGCACCACTGTCGAACTTTGTAAAATATTTCAGCCTGCTTTCTGTTAAGAGACCGTAGTAATGGCTCAATCTCTTTGCGAGTTATCAGGGTGGGATTAGCTTCTCGTGTATTCATAACTTTTGAATTTGGCATAAGATCTGGGATGGATTCTTCACAATTTAATTCTTCCTCAGTTGGGTCAGAGATTTCACTTCGTTTTGATTCACATTCTTGTCTTTCCAATTCCGCCTCACTGGAGATCAGTGCCCAAGCATCTTCAAGATTTCCACATTGCTCAAGTATGTCTTGTGCATTATCAATGGAGTTACACTCCTTCTCAAACAATGACCTGTTGTTGTCAACTATGTCTTTCACACTTTTCAACTGTCCAAAATCTACGGCTGCATTAGTGTAGAAGTCTTCATAGTGTGAAAAGTTTGGGGGTTTCAACTGTTCATCTACACGATACGGTAAAAACAGTTGAAGAATACTATGGTAGTATTTTTCTGGGTTTCTAGAGCTTGAGAATCGTGGATACCTTATCACTGCCGGACTGCTTCTGGTTCGTTTTTGTATGTAGCCAAGGTCATGTTGGAGTTTGTGCATATGAGGGCTTTTTTTGGAGGGATTCACTTCAGATCCATAAAGAACTCTATATTCAGAACAGAAGGATGCCAAGCACATTTGATCAAAATCTTTCCCTTTTGGTCGGTTCTTGTACCTATCTATAAGACTTGTCATCCAAATGTCTTCTGTTTTACTGTCATCCATGCTTTTTTTCTTAAGCACTTCTAAGGGTAAACTCATTTTGACTGGGTTTTCACCAACGGGAATGAATGTCACCTTGCGAGAACATTCTTTTAGTCTGAGACTACAAACTCTGAATACAGCTTCTTGTACACTCACTTCTCTATTATGCACATATGCTGTTCCCAGTTTTTTCATGGCTGTTTTTGCATCTATATTTTGATCCTTCTTTATTTCTTTCTCTGTTTGATTGAGTAGTAGACTCATTTCCCTTTCTGCTTTTGACATGTAGGAAACAACATACACAACACAGGAATATGCATCCATTATGTATTGAATGTCCATATTTCCATTCCAACACCTTAGAAGTTGAGGACTATATGGGTTGATCCAAATGTCTTCTAATTGTCGTTTCAATACAATATTTGTTTTTTTTGACAAAACTTGAAATGCTTGTTCATAATGACTTTGAGTTGTTCCAACAGATATAAGTAGATCTTCCACTGAACTGAAATCAGTATCAGTATCAGTTAGGGCGTCCCAGATGTTGCTCAGCAATGTTCTTGCTTCATCAACAGTCATTGAATTAGCAATATCTATATCATTCTCGGTTTCGTTTTCACCTGTATGAATTTCTGTATCATCTTCCGGAGGTCGAATGATTAGAGTCTCATCAGACGGAGGCCTTGGAAAATTGAAGCGACATGTTGTTCCTTTTTTTCTACACGACTTTGAATGTCTGTAACTATGGGTTTGGACTTCATGCACAATTTTGTGAAGTTCTTCGTCTTCTTCAACTGAAGG
Organism: Lepidochitona cinerea; assembly: GCA_963971465.1. Lineage (NCBI taxonomy): Eukaryota > Metazoa > Mollusca > Polyplacophora > Chitonida > Tonicellidae > Lepidochitona > Lepidochitona cinerea. Next base: position 18,235,037 of record OZ020565.1, on the reverse strand, counting down.
CAGTTCACATGAAACATACCTATCTATAAAGTCTGAAACTTCTCTGTCTGATTGTTGGTCAATCTTTGGGGCATTTTCAACCCAGAAAAGACAGTGGGTGTGTGGTGACCCTCTTTGTTGGAATTCTACCCTATAGAAATAGTCTTTAACTTTACCAATTGGATCCGCTGGTGACAAAATTACATCATGTAATAATGTATGAAATCTGTGATCAAACATCCGGGCAAGTGTTACAGGATTGCTACGTAATATCTCACATTTCTCTTCCCAATCAAGATCACAGGCTTTGCGTGTATCGCTTTGTTGTCGAAGTATTACATCTGTAAATTCATCCCATCTTATATCTGCTGAAGAGAAAGAAGCAAACCAAGTTGGTACTCCAAGCTGCCGTATCATGGCAAAAACATCTTTCTGACTTGACAACCAATATGCTGGTGTTGAACGTATCTCTTTGAGAAATCTCCATCCCTCATCAGCTTTCATAATGTCTTGTAAGGTGTCTTTGTCGGTCAACATTTGTGCCGTTATTTTTCTTGGACCAGATATTGAACACCCTTTTCTCATTGCAATCGAAATGCTGGAGTTGACTTTCTGAATTTCCGATCGATACTGTGCATGAAATATGTAATTTGTGTCTTTAGCAAATCTGTTGTCTGCATTCATCAAACGATTATTTAAGTATCTTGATAAGGTAAGCTTTTCATCTCTGTTGTCATGGAATGTGTGCATTCCCGAAGGGAAAAGTACAGGAAATGATTTAGCCTCATTTGAGTTCTCCGACAGAATTCTGATTGGGCTATTGTCCTCACCAGGTGCAACACATACAGTTTCTTCACAATACTGATCCAATATTTCTTGAGCAATATCTACAGGCTGTAGACAGGTATCTAAGAGTGGACCGTTTAATTCTTCTTCATTGTCATCTTTGCTCATATTGATGGATTCGATTTGGTTTGTATCTAAATCTGGTAGGTCATCTTCAGCTAACAGTGGGCTGTTTAATTCTTCTTCATTCTCATCTTTGCTCATATTGGTGGATTCGATTTGATTTGTATCTAAATCTGGTAAGTCATCTTCAGAGGCTTCTGCTTTTTGTTTTATCCTGGTTTTAGAACACAATGTATTTTGTTCTGTATCTACATCTGCCTTATCATTGTTCAGGTTATCTCCAGGTTCATCTTCATTTTGATATGTATCTTGTTCCTCACTAATTTTGCTTGTTTGTTCTCTATTGTTAGACAATTCACACTCGTTATTATCCTCTGTATCAGTGTTATCAACAGTATCTTCACTTTGAAAAGGATTGTTCCAGTCGCTGTTCAGTTTAACTTCACTGTACCATTTGTTGTTTTGCTTTAGATAAGCCAAGGCATTCTCAATATGTGATGTTTGAACACACTGATATTTGTAGGGTCTTTTGTAGCATAGCTTCCTTTTCAGTTTGACTCGAATAAATTGGTCATCTGATTCACTTCTTGGTAGAATACTAGCAGATTTTGATATATCAGACGGTACACAGACGACAGGCCCCTCAACAGCTTTCTGTTTTCCTTTGGGCAAAGACACAAGTTTCATGAAAAGTATATGCAAGCTTACTAAATGCTGCTCAAGAGAATTTAAACATTTAAGTTCTGGGGGAATTGGGTCCAGGGAAAGATTATTGCATGCTGATTCAGGGGGTAATTTTCCTTTTCGCATTTTATTGTGGCATGTATGACATATCCATAAAGAGGAACGACTTGTTTTTGACAGGACACAATCATTGGTGCAATCTTCTGTGCATTTGTGCAAATATAAATCAGATATGACTTTATTGACTGCACTCTTAGGTTTGTCTGTTCTGCCATAGGTTGCTGGTTCACATCTTATAACTTGTTTTTTGAATAAGAGTCTATGACAAACACAACAAATGTGGTCTGGACCTATTTGAGTTTCTTTTCTAAACTGTGAAGTAACATTGTCAATATACTGGTTTTGTTGTTTTTTAAGCGCTCGTCTCTGGCAGTTCTTTTGTTTTAAATCCTGGCGATATTCAATGTTGGTCAAGTATTTATGACGACTCTGAGTCTTTATGTTATTTTTATGTGATAAATCAGTTTTATATTTCGTTATGCTTCTAAGCCTTACTTGCTCTCTATGTTTCTGGTCACTATCATATTTTTGCACACTTGCTGATTTTACTTTGTCTTGATGAACCAAATTGGTGGCATATTTTTGCACACTTGCTGATTTTACTTTGTCTTGATGAACCAAATTGGTGGCATATTTTTGCACACTTGCTGATTTTACTTTGTCTTGATGAACCAAATTGGTGGCATATTTTTGCACACTGGCTGATTTTACTTTGTCTTGATGAAACAAATTGGTGGCATATGTTTGCACACTTGCTGATTTTACTTTGTCTTGATGAACCAAATTGGTGGCATATTTTTGCACACTTGCTGATTTTACTTTGTCTTGGTGAAACAAATTGGTGGCATATTTCTCCTTGCTTGTCTCTTTAATTTTGTTTCGGAATGTTATGTCATTTAAGTATTTTTTATGACTTGCTTCTTTAACAGAATTTCTGTACAGTGGCTCAGTTGCATACCTTTTTATACCATTACATATTTTCTTTGCCCGTTTTTCCAAATCCTGCTTGTACTTGTGTTTCTGAATTTCAAGGACTTTCTCTTTACTACAATGATAATACACCAGTTTTTTCCCCTTGAATTCCTGGTCAATCTGGTAACGAATTTGCTCTTTTTTGCTTTTCTTATTCTTGTAACTTTGGTCATCAACAGTCTCATTTAACTTGTGTTTTCGTCTGTTTGATCTTCTAATGTCACATTTTGAAAATTTATTTTTTTTCCATCTTTTTTGTTTATTTGGAAGGGCTCTTGTACATTCTTCTAGCTGTCGCTTTGGTACCTCTGTAGATGTGGATGCTTGAGTGTTACAAATTGGACACTGGTTATCTGCTGATTTTACACACAATACCACGTTGTAGTGATATTGTTGATGCATTAAGTAGATACCATTTTCTGGGTTTTGGTGCTCAGTTCGACCAGAAAACTTATACCACTGCTTCATAGTAAGCATGTATGTGAAAATGTTAATATTTAGTAAATGTGCTGTTGCTGAGATCTCCACCTCTGTTGCCCAAGTACCACTATATTTCATTTTGGTTTTCCTAATATAGTCAGATACAGTGTTGAAGCCAGTTCTTAATTGTCTTTGAAATATTGCTTCGTTCTCCATCATATGCTTAACAATACAACGACGAATCTTGATGTGATTGTTTTCAGTACCTGACAATGCATAAGATATTGCTCTAAAAAAACAATTTCCGTCCCCTTTAATGGTTTCATACTTGCAAGGTTCATGTAACTCTGTATCACAATGATTAATGTGCTGTGTTGTGTAACTCTGTATACCAAGTCTTGAACAGATCTTCTCTTGATCAGACAATGTGAGAGGACGAAAAAACCTTGTTTTACGAGTGGAGTGAATGATGGTGTCCTCCATTGTTGGTACTTCTTCAATATCAGAGGGTTCTGAAGAAATCAGAGTACCTACCTCATCCATTGTTGATACTTCTTCAATATCAGAGGGTTCTGAAGAAATCAGAGTACCTGCCTTATCCATTATGGATACTTCTTCAATATCAGAGGGTTCTGAAGAAATCAGAGTACCTGCCTTATCCATTATGGATACTTCTTCAAAATTAGAGGGTTCTGATGAAATAAGCATATTTGTAGGGAAAGTTGAATTATCACAAACTTGTACGTTGACTCCTGTTACTTCAAATTGTATTTGCATGTCTTCTCTAATTCTCATGGATGTCAAGAGATTTTTAATATGTTGCTCAAGGTGTCTGATGTCTGGTTGCATTATTAACACACTTGTCCCGTCACATATTTGCATACCTAAGTTATCTCTTGAATGGGAATCAAATATTAAGTACTGGTTTTGTCTTTGCATCACTGCTATTGTTTGGTCACAAAATGTTAGTAAACAGGCATAGGAATCATTCAGCACTTTTGTCAGAGCTGCTTTCAATGACATCACAATATCACAGGTAAATTCTTCAGGTAACTGACTTGCATTTACTAGACCAAACACCGGTTCACCAAAATTTAAATGAAATGTGTTTTTATCCATATGAAATGAAGTTGGTAGATCAGTAATAGACAAGTATCTATGTTCTGGTTGTCTTTCTCTTTGAATGTAGGTGTACAAGTCATTACCTTGATCAAGGATTTTGTCTAGATCAGATGATTGCCATGATGTTAATGGTTTTGTTTTACTGTATGCTATACACGAGAGACTGTTTGCAGCACATTGGTTCCCAGCATTGGCTCCATATTTTTTATGTGATTGGTTATGACTACCTTGTACATTTTTTAGTGTATGGCTGGCTTTTGCTTTCCCCTTAGCATGTAGACGTGAGTAAGTGATGTTATTTTCAGATTGTGTCTGGACAATTCTCTGTGTGTTTGGTATGATTGCAACCTTATTCTGTGAGGTGTTTATACATGTATTATCCAGTAGTTTTTCCACACTGTGTGTTGTGCTGATGGATCTTTTAAGACTAGGGTAGTTTGTATTCAAATTGTTTTGATTTTTAAGAGTTAGGTTTTGCATATTGTTTCCATTATTTCTTTTGATACTTCCAGTGTAAAGGTATCGATTTTGAGTAGTATGTATTTCCAGGAAATTATTTGTGTTATCCAAAGAAAGATTTTTGCCATCCAAAAAATGGTTTGGGTTATCCAGTAATTGGTTTGGGTAGTCCAGAAAATGGTTTCGGTTGTCCAGAAAATGATTTGGGTTGTCCAGAAAATGGTTTGGGTTGTCCAGAAAATGATTTGGGTTATCCAAAAATTGGTTTGGGTTATCCAGGTTTCGTATATCACTATTTTGAGTATCCAGGTTTTGAGTATCCAGGTTTTGAGTATCCAGAGTTTGAGTATCAATATCAGTGTTTTGATTACCATTGTTTTGAGTATTATTGTTTTGAGTGTCCAGGTTTTGAGTATCAGTGTTTTGAGTATCAGTAACTAGGGTTTGAGTGTCAGTGTTTTGTTTATCATTGTTTTGAGTATCCAGGTTTTGAGTATCCAGGTTTTGAGTATCAGTGTTTTGAGTATCCAGGTTTTGAGTATCAGTGTTTTGAGTAACCAGGTTTTGAGTATCAGTGTTTTGAGTATTCAGGTTTTGAGTATCCAGGTTTTGAGTATCAGTGTTTTGAGTATCCAGGTTTTGAGTATCCAGGTTTTGAGTATCCAGGTTTTGAGTATCCAGGTTTTGAGTATCAGTGTTTTGAGTATCCAGGTTTTGAGTATCAGTGTTTTGAGTACCAGTTTTTTTAGTATCAGTGTTTTGAGCATCATGTTTATCACTTATTTGAGTATCCAGAGAATGATTTCGGTTATCCTTAGAATGATTTCGGTTATCCAGAGAAAAGTTTGGGTTATGCAAAGAATGGTTATCCAGAAAAGGGTTTTTGATATCCAGAGAATAGTTCTGTTTATCTAGAAAATAGTTCTGATTATCTAGAGAATGGTTTAAGTTATCCGGAAAATTATGTTGGTCCACCTTAAAATTTGAGGCTTGAAAACCATATGGTTTGTCCTCATGTGAGAGAGGGAGATCATTAACAGGATAGTGGGGAGAGGAATTCTGTGTTTTATTTTTGGATTTGTCATGTCTTTGGGAAAGTGCTCTTGATTTTCTCCAGTACTTCTTCCTTGGCATCTGAAATAAGAGAAGTGAAAAATTATTTATTGTATATATTTATATTATAAAGAAAAATAAAATTCACTCAAAACCTGCAAGTTAGAGAATAGACACAAGTTAATTAAATGAAAAAAACACAATATTTTAGATATATTTTTAAAAATAAAGTCACACTGGCACAGAGACATTAAGAAGAATTCTGTTTTTCACTATAAAACTACATGTATATAGACAAGCTGCGATAATTGAGTTGGTAAGTCGTACATGTTATAAGTTCCCTTAACCTGTTGCACCAGCGGACCCTCCTTGCAAGTCGATGCTGGCATCTCAGTACTACGTCAAAGTAAGGACGTCTGGCGCAAGCCGTTTTGACGGAGACGGTTTCTGACTGTTTGTGCCGATATTCGACGGAGACTTGGGATATTTGATGCTGTTTCTGTTGCTGTTTTGGTTCGGTTTCACAGGTGAAGTAACCAGATGTAGCGATCTTGGGCTGCTGATGTGATCCTAGGTTGGCCAGAACGTTGACGATCAGCTGTTGAACCGGATTGCTGGTGCCGTTGCAACAGTCTGGAAATCGTGCTATGGTGACCATTATAAAGTTTAGCGACTGCCGGTCAGGAGACGACCAATGACGACATTCCGGGTAGCTGCGGCATATTGTAGCAACTTCGTGAAACAATTTTTTTTTTTCTAAACATCTTTATTACGGATTAAATGGCTGTACACTTAAGCCGTAGGCTTATACTGTGTACCATATAAGGGGAAAAGTTACAATGAACATATTTACAATGGTTTGGTCCTTTTAGAAGGAAGTTCATTAATTTTGCAAATAATTGCAAATAAATAACATATATATCACATACACATATATTATGAATTTCGGATTAAGTAATAATTCAATATAACATGACTTTGTACATGAAGATGATGTAATTGTAGAAAACTTGACGCACTGGGCAGGGTGTGAAGGAGACCCCTTGGATATGGTTATGCAAATCTTTTTGTGGCTGTAATATATTTGCACACTGATGCCATTATTAATTTGTTTTGTGGAACTGTTAAATCGGTAGATCCATACAACAATAGTGTTGTGCTGATATCATCCATATAACCCCCATTTCGTATATCTTCAATTAATTTTAAGCGTTGAGCATTATATAGAGAACACTCAATAAAATAATGGTCGGCTGTTTCAGTTGAAACAATTTAACGACTGAATTCAATTGAACGGTTGTGTGTCTATTATACCTATTAAATCCGCATAAAGATAAGACGTGATATTCACATGCAACTGCCCTACGTTTTCCCTACACCTTCCTCGTGAGCGTTACACAAAGGCTGACCCGAAAGTCATGTGTACTCAACAGCCACTATCAGGGGCTTAGATTCAATTATCGGACATTTACATTATAACATGATCCTGTTGTCATGTGTCAATCACGCACATTTTTGGAAAAATTCATGTTTGAAAAAAAAAGTGGATGTTGCGTTTTTTTTTTTTTTTTTGGGAGAGTATATATATATGGTAGTGGTGTTTTCAGATGGTAGTCTTTAGTTAATTATTTTTGTTCAAATTCTTGTCACCATTGCTTTAATACATTAGGTAAAAATATAATTAAGCTAGTAATTTGAAAATTGATTGAGTGATGTTTTACGCCGCACTCAAGATGATTTCACTTGCATGGCGGTGTTGCCAGGTTTAGACTGGGAGAGGGAGGGGGAGGAGGGTGGGAGGAAGCGGGCTTATTGCCCGATTTTCGGCCAGGTACAAACTAAATGTGTACCTGGCAACTCCAATTTGAAGAAAAACAGCACCTGATGCTATTTTTACCAAGCTGTTTATGAGACAACATTAGGAATTGTAATGAATTAACTATTAAATTCAATCTATCTAGTTTAGGAATTATCTTATATCATATGTTTAATAGACAAGTAGTAATAACAGTAGGTGACAATGTCATCCCAGCAGTGGTCCCTAATAGATAGGAAGCTATAATACAAGTTGTCAGACCGTCTACAATTGCCTTTCCTTAATTTCAAGAGTAGATCACTTTTGTCTTAAGAGGAAAAAGTTTAGTTCAGTGGTGATAACATGGACTTTCACCATTTATTCAAGTCACAAGTAGTCAAAACTAAAGCTTGCTTCCCCATCTTATGTGATTAGGACCCTTAGTGACAATTGGCGGAAAACCTGACTGATCTCGCTTATTCGTTTTCAATTCCTAATGTATATCAGCTTGGTAACACCATTTCAATTTGACTACAGAAAAAATTAATCTGCCTCCATAAAAAGGTTCAGAGTGACATAACCGACAGACGTAGGCAAAGATGTGGAAATGAACTGTGAAGGAGACAAATTGACTTATTTTGAATCTACTTTACCCATACTTGAGACTTGAGGACATTTTTAACAAAAATCGATATACACATGTATGTACATATTGACATATATATGATAATTAGCATCACTTTAGTGTTAGTTTTAAGAAAAATTTCGTAATGGAAACTCTTTCTTATTAATATCTCTAAACCAGTGCCACTTGTTTTCAAACTAATATATAAGTGAAACATAAATTTACATATAAAGCAATGGGAGATAGTAATCTTACCTTTTCTCTTCTTTCAGCTTCACCATACAGTGTGGCAAGTTGAGTGTATGGACCCAAGCATACTGGATTAGATCAGTCTATTATCCAGAACTCTCTGATGTTGAGGGGTAGCATATTAATCTTCTCAGCAAGTGAGTACCTCACATCCCCATTTGAAATAGTCCAAGCTTGACTCTTAGATGGTTTTATTTGAATGGAGGCTAGTGTGGAAGTACACTGCCCTTGCATGAAGTAAAACATAATCATTTCCTAGGACTGTTCAAAAAGACCTTTAATTAAAATGACATAAGTTTTTTGAAGTTATAAACTGACTTAATAGAAAAATGAGAATTTAATATGTATGAAGGACCACAAATAGTAATTTTCTCCTCAAACAGAATGTACCTTGGGGAATTCTTAAAAGAAATCTCTGCTCCTAAGAAATTCCCTACTGCTAATAGCCATCGTTATTGTGTGACAATCAAAAATAAACAGCAGTAGCATATAAGTACCTACTCTCAATCAATTCTCATACATAGATGAAAAAAGGAGTGTGCATGGCAGCTTGATACATTGTAAGTTACCATTGTCATATGGAAACCCCATCTTTATACAAATAACAGTGAATTTTTATTACTCTCAACGTGTCAATTCAAGATTTATATTAATGTGTGTTTTCACACTTTTATTCATCTTATATTAATTTTAACCCCCTGCATCAATTTAATGTTGTGAACAAGGTTTGAAATACACTGACTTCAGATACGGCCTGTTGTTTTATGATCTTTTGCTTTTACATTTAGTTTTCAAGGTATCAAATATTCTAACATGCATTTATATATGCGAACAGTTAATACATTTATGAACACAAAAACACACGGGCACAAGGAAAATCTTCTTGTCTAGAATAGTTAATATATATTTATGAGTTAATATACATGTATTACAATGTTATTATTTGATTAAATAAAATGGGTTTTTTTCCTATAGGTTTCAACTTTGTGCCAGTACCATTTCAACTTTGGTATATGTTGAATGTATAAAAGTGTGTGGACTCCTTGAAGGGTTTTGTGTGATTTTGAAGTAAGTTATTTTATATATTTATGATCACTAAAACACACTGGCACATGAAGATTATTCATGGTGCTGGTTTTGACATCAGGGCTAAGCCACACCAAGGCTGTCAGATAAGAGCTAGGGCATGTTCAAACAGTAAACATAACCTGGCTGAGTTAGTATAGACCTTATCTCTTTGTCTGTAAATAGGGCTTAAGTTCTTTATATCTGTTTTTTTTTAATTTGATTAAAACAATAATTTTTGATTCAGGAATAGTTTTAATCAATTTAGAAACATTAATCCTTGTTTGAAAAAAATCTGAGAAGTAGAACCGATTTGACAATTTTAATTTTATTATCATGAAATCATAAGTTAAAAAAATCGTTTCAGCTTTTTTTAAAATCCACTAGTAGCAGATGATTGAAAATTAAGCTGTAGTACAACTATAATTTTCTAAAGTTTCTTTAGTTTGCAATAAATATATCTTCAGCCATTAACATTTTACGTTAACTATAATTTAATGATATCTTTAACCAATCCAAACAAAATTTTTTTTTTATAATCCTGGCCCCTAGTTCAGTCAGATGGATTGATCGACTATAGGTTAGTATTCGGTCAAATATGTTTCATAATCCGATCATATTTGTTAAACCAACTTTGTTCATAGCTTATAACAGACCAGTCAAAATAATACTGTACAACATGCCTACTTGTATATGGTCACTCTGGATAGTAGATGCTTAGCTCACATCAAAGCAGCTGGCACTACTGATAAGAGATGGTTTATGTTTACATTACAGTGTACATGGTAAACAGAACAGGGCCCAGCTACTTCAGAGCCTTATCTCTTTGTTTGTAGATTAAACTTAAAATCTTTATATCTGTTTTTAATTTGATTAAAACGTAAGGTATTGATTTAAAAGTAGTTTTAATAAATCTAGAAACATTACTGCAATTGGAAAAAATCCTTGTCTGAATAGAATTGGACAAGTAGAACCGATTTGACAATTTTAATTTATTATCATGAAATCTAAAGTAAGAAAAAATAATTTTAGCTTTATTTAAAATCCACTAGCAGTAGATGATTGAAAATTAACACTAAGGTTAAACTCTAGTACAACTATAATTTTCCAAAGTTTTATTAGTTTTCAATAAATATATTTTCAGTTATTAACATTTTATGTTAACTATAATTTAATGATATCTTTAACCAATCAAAACATGAAAAGTTCTCAATAAAAATCATTGAATTTTGCACAGTGTAAAGGACGATGCATAGACATTATACTTGCAAAGTGTCAGCTTCATTGGTTTCATTGTTGGAAAGTTATTGGGTTTTATAGATTTTCGTAACAATTCAAAATGGCGGCCAAAGCGTTTGTTCAATCAAAAACTTGTAAATGTATTGAACATGCGCAGTCTCTCTGTGAAGTCAATGGTGGAATGCCCGTTGTCCTGTCTCTCATTATAGTTAAGATAGAAGTCTATGAATTTTTAACATTCAAAATGACGTCACGGTCACATGACGTAAAATTTGCGCGTTATGACATCATGTTGTAGTATAAACCTTCTCTGAGTTCGTCTATGCCGAGTTTCAGCTTTATCAGAGGGATACTTTCTAAGATAAAAAAAAATTGATGACATCACATTTTTTGGCCAATGAAAATGTAGTACAAAATTCCCGGAATTCCAAGAAAGCCAGAAGTTTTATTAGCATTGACCTGTACTTACTGTATATGAAAAATGAGCTGCATCGGTTAAGAGGTTTCAGAGAAGAAACTATTTAAAATTTAAATTGATTTTCGGTTTATTCCAAGGTTACGAGAAAAGTAGGTCAAGGTCGCACCCACATTTTTCACATCAGATGAAGAAGGGCGATGTTCATCAGTAGTTTAAGTTTCACGATGCTGGCGGTTACGGTTTTAGAGTTATGCGTTACACAAATTTGGCGGAAAAGAAAAATAATAATAATAATAATAATAATAATAACAATCAATACAATAATAATAGGCTTCCAGCTTTTTGCTGGAAGCCTAATAATAATAATAATAACAATCAATACAATAATAATAGGCTTCCAGCTTTTTGCTGGAAGCCTAATAACTAGAACTGTACTCGGTACAGGTCTGCGGCTTCCAGTAGTTCCGCTGGAGTTATTTCAACAGTGCGATTGAGTTGATTCACAACAATTCTAAATCAACTGAAAAAAATTTAATACAATGTTAAATGCTTAAAACTTTTGATGGAAGCTGTTTTATTTTTATAAAAACAATATATCTGAACGGGTGTATAAATTTTACAAATCAATTCTCGCTTGCTGCTCTATATATAATATAACCACTACTTGTAAACGGTCTGGATAACAGACGCAAGATGCCTATTAGTATAAGGTCTGGACAGTAGATTCTAAGCTCACATCAAAGAGATCCACCCTGCTGCATAGAGGGGGTTGTATGTTTACACAGTAAATAATCAAGGCAGAGTAACTATAAAACCTTATCTCTTTGTTTGTAGATTAAAGTTAATATCTGTATAGCTGTTTTTAATTTGGTTAAAACGTCATTTATTGAGTCATAAATAGTTTGAATCAATTTAGAAACATTATTGCAGTTTGAAAAAATCCTTGTTTGATTAGAATCGGACAAGTAGAACCGATTTTACAATTTTAAACTTATTATTATGAAATCGAAAGTAAGAAAAAATCAATCTAGCTTTATTCAAAATCCACTTGCAGTAGATAATGGAAAATTTACATCAAGGTTAAGCTCCAGTACATCTATAATTTTCTAAAGTTTCATTAGTTTGCAATAAATATATTTTCAGCTATTAACATTTTACGTCAACTCTAATTAAACGATATTTTCAACCAATCAAAAAAACAAAAGTTCTCAATATAAATTATTGGAATTTGTACAGTGTGAAGGACTGTGTATAGACTTTATACCTACAAAATTTCAACTTCATTGGTTACATTGTTTGAAAGTTATTTGGTTTTAAAGATTTTCGAAACAATTCAAAATGGCGGCCAAAGTGTTGGTCCAATCAAAAACTTGTAAATGTATTGAACATGCGCAGACTCTTTGTTAATTCAATGGTGGAATGCCCGTTGTCCTGACTTTCATTATAGGTAAGATAGGAATCTATGAATTTTTAACATTCAAAATGACGTCACGGTCACATGACATAAAATTCGCGCGTTATGACATCATGTTGTGGTATAAACCTTCTCTGAGTTCGTCTATGCCAAGTTTCAGCTTCATCGGATGGATACTTTCTAAGATAAAAAAAAATTCATGACATCACATTTTTCGGCCAATGAAAACGTAGTAAAAAATTCACGGAATTCCAAGAAAACCAGAACTTTTATTAGCAGTGACCTGTACTTACTGTATATGAAAAATAAGCTGCATCGCTTAAGCGGTTTAGGAGAAGAAACTTTTTCAAATTTAAATTGATTTTCGGGTTATTCCAAGGTTACGAGAAAAGTAGGTCAAGGTCGCACCCACATTTTTCACATCAGATGAAGAAGGGCGATGCTCATCAGTAGTTTAAGTTTCACGATGCTGGCGGTTATGGTTTTAGAGTTATGCGTTACACAAATTTGGCAGAAAAGAAAAATAATAATAATAATAATAACTAGAACTGTACTCGGTACAGGTCTGCGGCTTCCAGTAATTCCACTGGAGTTTATTCAATAATGCGATTGAGTTGGTTCACAACAATTTTAAATCAACTGAAAAAAATTAAATACAATGTTAAATGCTAAAAACTTTTGATGAAAGCTGTTGTTTATAAAAACAATATATCTGAACGTGTGTATAAATTTCACAAATCTATTCTCGCTTGCTGCTCTATATATAATATAACCACTACTTGTAAACGGTCTGGATAACAGAGGGAAGATGCCTATTTGTGTATGGTCTTGACAGTAGAAGCTTAGCTCACATCAAAAGGAACCGCACTGCTGATAAGAAGTGGTGTTTGTGTACATAGTACATAGAACAAGGCAGAGTTACTATAAAACCTTATCTCTTTGTTTGTAGATTAAACTTAATATCTGTATATCTGTTTTTATTTTGGTTAAAACATGATTTATTGATTCATAAATAGTTTTAATCAATTAAGAAACATTATTGCAGTTTGAAATAATCCTTGTTTGATTAGAATCGGACAAGTAGAACCGATTTTACAATTTTAAACGTATTATTATGAAATCGAAAGTAAGAAAAAATCAATCCAGCTTTATTCAAAATCCACTTGCAGTAGATAATTGAAAATTTACATCAAGGTTAAGCTCCAGTACAACTATAATTTTCCAAAGTTTCATTAGTTTGCAATAAATATATTTTCAGCTATTATCATTTTACGTCAACTCTAATTAAACGATATTTTCAACCAATCAAAATAAAAAAAGTTCTCAATATTAATTAATGAAATTTGTACAGTGTCAAGGACTGTGTATAGACTTTATACTTACAAAATTTCAACTTCATTGGTTACATTCTTAGAAAGTTATTTGGTTTTATAGATTTTCGTAACAATTCAAAATGGCGGCCAAAGTGTTGGTCCAATCAAAAACTTGTAAATGTATTGAACATGCGCAGTGTCTCTGTAAAGTCAATGGTGGAATGCCCGTTGTCCTATCTCCCATTATAGTTACGATAGGAGTCTATAAATTTTTAACATTCAAAATGGCGTCACGGTCACATGACTTAAAATTCGCGCGTAATGACATCATTTTGTGGTATAAACCTTCTCTGAGCTGGTGTATACCGATTTTGGTTTTTATCGGATCGATACTTTCCGAGATAAAATAAAAACTGATGACATCACATTTTTCGACCAATAAAAATCTAGCTTTAAGATCCCGGATATTAATGAAAGTTATAACTTTTATTGGCAGTGACATCTACTTACTGTATATGAAAAATCAGCTGCATCGGTTGAGCGGTTTAGGAGAAGAAACTTTTTCAAATTTAAATTGATTTTCGGGTTATTCCAAGGTTACGAGAAAAGAAGGTCAAGGTCGCACCCACATTTTTCACATCAGATGAATAAGGTCGATGACCATCAGTAGTTTAAGTTTCACGATGCTGGCTGTTACGGTTTTAGAGTTATGCGTTACACAAATTTGGCGGAAAAGAAAAATAATAATAACTAGAACTGTACACGGTACAGGTCTGCGGCTTCCAGTAATTCCACTGGAGTTAATTCAATAATGCGATTGAGTTGGTTTACAACAACAATTTTTAATCAACTGAAAAAAATTAAATACAATGCTAAATACTTTTGAGGAAAGCTGTTGTTTTATAATTATAAAAACAATATATGTGAACGTGTGTATGCATTTCATAAATCTATTCTCGCTTGCTGCTCTATATATAATATAACCACTACTTGTAAACGGTCTGGATAACAGAGGGAAGATGCCTATTTATATATGGTCTGGAGGGTAGATGCTTAGCTCACATCAAAGGGAACCGCACTGCTGATAAGAGCTGGTGTCTTGTGTACAGAGTAAATAATCAAGGCAGAGTTACTATAAAACCTTATCTCTTTGTTTGTAGATTAAACTTAATATCTGTACCACTGTTTTTAATTTGGTTAAAACGTTGTTAATTGATCCATGAATAGTTTTAATCAATTTAGAAATATTGTTGCAGTTTGAAAAAATCCTTGTTTGAATAGAATAGGACAAGTAGAACCGATTTTACAATTTTAATATTATTATCATGAAATCGAAAGTAAGGAAAACTCATTTTAACTTTATTTAAAATCCACTAGCAGTAGATAATTGAAAATTTACATCAAGGTTAAGCTCTAGTACAGCTTTAATTTTCCAAAGTTTCATTAGTTTGCAATAAATATATTTTCAGCCGTTAACATTTTACGTCAACTCTAATTAAACGATATTTTTAACCAATCAAAATAAAAAAAGTTCTTGATATAAATTAATGAAATTTGTACAGTGTTAATGTCTGTGTATAGACTCTATACTTGCAAAGTTTCAACTTCATTGATTACATTGTTTGGAAGTTATTGGGTTTTATAGATTTTCGTAACAATTCAAAATGGCGGCCAAAGTGTTGGTCCAATCAAAAACTTGTAAATGTATTGAACATGCGCAGTCTCTCTGTTAAGTCAATGGTGGAATTTCCGTTGTCCTATCTCTCATTAGAGTTAAGATAGGAGTCTATACATTTTTAACATTCAAAATGACGTCACGGTCACATGACTTAAAATTCGCGCAGTAAGACGTCATTGTGTGGTATAAACCTTCTCTGAGTTTGTCTATGTCGAGTTTCGGCTTCATCGGATGGATACTTTCTGAGATAAAAAAAAATTTATGACATCACATTTTTCGACCAATAAAAATCTAGCTTTAAGATCCCGGATATTAACGAAAGTTATAACTTTTATTAGCAGTGACATGTACTTACTGTAAACGAAAAATGAGCTGCATCGGTTGAGCGGTTTAGGAGAAGAAACTTTTTCAAATTTAAATTGATTTTCGGGTTATTCCAAGGTTACGAGAAAAGTAGGTCAAGGTCGCACCCACATTTTTCACATCAGATGAAGAAGGACGATGACCATCAATAGTTTAAGTTTCACGATGCTGGCTGTTACGGTTTTAGAGTTATGCGTTACACAAATTTGGCGGAAAAGAAAAATAATAATAATAATAACAATCAATACAATAATAATAGGCTTCCAGCTTTTTGCTGGAAGCCTAATAATAATAATAATAATAATAATAACAATCAATACAATAATAATAGGCTTCCAGCTTTTTGCTGGAAGCCTAATAATAATAACTAGAACTGTACACGGTACAGGTCTGCGGCTTCCAGTAATTCCACTGGAGTTAATTCAATAATGCGATTGAGTTGGTTTACAACAACAATTTTTAATCAACTGAAAAAAATTAAATACAATGCTAAATACTTTTGATGAAAGCTGTTGTTTTATAATTATAAAAACAATATATCTGAACGTGTGTATGAATTTCATAAATCTATTCTCGCTTGCTGCTCTATATATAATATAACCACTACTTGTAAACGGTCTGGATAACAGAGGAAGATGCCTATTTGTATATGGTCTGGACGGTAGATGCTTAGCTCACATCAAAGGGAACCGCACTGCTGATAAGAGCTGGTGTCTTGTGTACAGAGTAAATAATCAAGGCAGAGTTACTATAAAACCTTATCTCTTTGTTTGTAGATTAAACTTAATATCTGTACCACTGTTTTTAATTTGGTTAAAACGTTGTTAATTGATCCATGAATAGTTTTAATCAATTTAGAAATATTGTTGCAGTTTGAAAAAATCCTTGTTTGAATAGAATAGGACAAGTAGAACCGATTTTACAATTTTAATATTATTATCATGAAATCGAAAGTAAGGAAAACTCATTTTAACTTTATTCAAAATCCAGTAGCAGTAGATAATTGAAAATTTACATCAAGGTTAAGCTCTAGTACAGCTTTAATTTTCCAAAGTTTCATTAGTTTGCAATAAATATGTTTTCAGCCGTTAACATTTTACGTCAATTTTAATTAAACGATATTTTTAACCAATCAAAATAAAAAAAGTTCTTGATATAAATTGATGAAATTTGTACAGTGTTAATGTCTGTGTATAGACTGTATACTTGCAAAGTTACAACTTCATTGATTACATTGTTTGGAAGTTATTGGGTTTTATAGATTTTCGTAACAATTCAAAATGGCGGCCAAAGTGTTGGTCCAATCAAAAACTTGTAAATGTATTGAACATGCGCAGTCTCTCTGTTAAGTCAATGGTGGACTTCCCGTTGTCCTATCTCCCATTATAGTTAAGATAGAAGTCTATACATTTTTAACATTCAAAATGACGTCACGGTCACATGACTTAAAATTCGCGCAGTAAGACGTCATTTTGTGGTATAAACCTTCTCTGAGTTTGTCTATGTCGAGTTTCGGCTTCATCGGATGGATACTTTCTGAGATAAAAAAAAATTTATGACATCACATTTTTCGACCAATAAAAATGTAGTAAAAATTTCCCGGAATTTCAAGAAAGCTAGAACTTTTATTGGCAGTGACATGTACTTACTGTATACGAAAAATGAGCTGCATCGGTTGAGCGGTTTAGGAGAAGAAACTTTTTCAAATATAAATTGATTTTCGGGTTATTCCAAGGTTACGAGAAAAGTAGGTCAAGGTCGCATCCACATTTTTCACATCAGATGAAGAAGGGCGATGCTCATCAGTAGTTCAAGTTTCACGATAGTGACTGTTACGATTTTAGAGTTATGCGTTACACAAATTTGGCGGAAAAGAAAAATAATAACTAGAACTGTACTCGGTACAGGTCTGCGGCTTCCAGTAGTTCCGCTGGAGTAAATTCAACAATGCGATTTAGTTAGTGCACCACACCAATGTTAAAAGCACACTTGCCGCGAAAATCAGGAATATTGTTTACATTAAAAAAGAAAGACCGTTTTCTGTATTTTTCCCAGACAATATAAGTTAGGAACTGTCTATTTTTACCAAAATCACTTTGTATTTTTAATTTGAATTGTTAGGTGCCCGGAACGTAAACAAACCAAACTGCTCGCAGGAGCGACACGAAAGTTGACCGACACTGATCGTTGTTGTTGTAATCAAGCTTCGATTCTTCGTTTGTTTTTCAGCCCATTTCTACATTCTAAAGCTAACTAGACATGTTTTATGTGTCCTATGTTTAATTTTAGTGGTATTAGTCGTAGTAAGCTCATGTAAATTGGTTCTCTTAGCAAATTTAAACAGGCTACGGCGGCAAGGGGGCCTTTAAATAAAAAATAAATACAATGTAAAATTCTTAAAACTGAAACTGTTTTCTGTGTTTTATTATAAAAACAATATATTTTACAGTGATATTTACAGTGATATTTACAGTGATATTTACAGTGATATTTACAGTGATATTTACAATGGTATTTACAGTGATATTTACAATGGTATTTACAGTGATATTTACAAGGGCATTTACAGTGATATCTACAGTGATATTTACAATGGTATTTACAGTGATATTTACAATGGTATTTACAGTGATATTTACAATGGTATTTACAGTGATATTTACAATGGTATTTACAGTGATATTTACAACGGTATTTACAATGGTATTTACAGTGATATTTACAACGGTATTTACAATGGTATTTACAGTGATATTTACAACGGTATTTACAATGGTATTTACAATGGTATTTACAGTGATATTTACAACCATATTTACAGTGATATTTACAACGGTATTTACAATGGTATTTACAGTGATATTTACAGTGATATTGATAATGGTATTTACAGTGATATTTATAATGGTATTTACAGTGATATTGATAATGGTATTTACAGTGATATTTACAATGGTATTTACAGTGATATTGATAATGGTATTTACAGTGATATTTACAATGGTATTTACAGTGATATTGATAATGGTATTTACAGTGATATTTATAATGGTATTTACAGTGATATTTATAATGGTATTTACAGTGTTTTCTTGGGCAATTTAATCTTTTACACTTCTTTCATGGCAGTGATGGTGTTACCATGGAAATTGCCCACAGCTTCTATGGGTAGCATTGCTAGGATTGGCTCCACTGATTCTATTGTTTCTAAGCTGAGATATTCCAACAGTATTTCTTTTTTAATTTTTGCCTCTCGGTCATGGCCGTTAACCTCGCATAAAATTTCTAGATTGTCGGCCATTTCTTCGTTGTTTATGCCGATGACCTTTATTAGCTTATCAGAATCTGCAGATGATACAACCTGAAATAAAAGAAAGATAGATAAGTAACTTGTTGATCCACTGAATAGCTTAGCATAATGCATTAGCAAAGTAACTCCGAATAAATTCAACAAACACATAATGACAGTCTCAATATTTCGACAAAGGTATTTTTGTCATATATACCTTTGTCAAAATATTGAGATTGTCAATATGCGTTTGTTGAATTTATTCGGAGTTACTTTGCTAATGGATAAGTAAATAGTATATAAGTTATAACGTGTGAATGTTGAAGTCTTGACAATTTCTTTTATGGTTTAACCAGACCCAGGATAACGGAATTTAATAAAACAAAAATGAAGTATTGTGAGGAAAACTTGACTAGGTTTTGAGGTCTTTTGAAACAAGTTCATATGGAGTGTACTCACTTCAATGTTGTCTGGGTAGTTGATATGTATGGCATTTTCCTTTCTGTAGGTTGAAAAGGATGTTGTGACGTCCTTCAGGACAATTTCATCCCCAGCTACAACTACCATCTGTGTAGCCTCTCTCCAAAGGGTGGCATGAACTCTACCAGAGGAGTCTTCCAATTGGAGTTCACGTACGGCAGTCGACTCCCCTTTTACCTTTACTGTACGAGTTGGTTGATTCTGAAATAAATAACATTAAACACTTTTTAAAATTGTTTCATTATTGAGCCATGTACCTTTAAAATGTGTTCCCAATACTCTGTTCTTTTATTATTTATGAATTACTTAATTATTGAGAGTATACTAAAAACTAAACGGGGAATGAAACCTACATAATTGCCAGAGTTACGTTGTGGATGGATGTATAATTGCTATTGTATATAACACATGATAGTTTTTAAAATGCCACAGTTTCGATAATGTGTATGCTGAAAATTAATTGTTCCAAATCAATCTATAGTTAGAGATTACCGAAAGGTATCACTTGGTTGATAAATGAATCAGTCAGAATTGTCTTTTTCTGCTTTTCGAATAGTAGTTTAAAGTAACTATTTTATACTCACGGCTATTACAACACCTTTCACCGATAGCTTTGTTTTAATTGGGGACGTGTGCACAGTAGAAATCGGTACTACTGTGTGCACTGGCCGCTTGAATTTGGCCTCACAGTCTTCAATTATGTGTTCTGGCACACTTATCGGAGCCGACCTGCAATAAAACATAAAGATTCAATGTATTTATATTTCTTTATTTTCACAATAGTACAGTGGGGTTTTTTTTTTGAAGCAATAAAATATGTTGTGCAAATGTTCTAGCATGCAAATATTGTGCTAGTCTGTTTTTTTGATTTCAAAATGACTAATTTTTGTTACGTCAAACTTAACCACCAATTCTTGTTATGATATATTATGATAAAATGAGTTGAGAACATTTTTATTCTACAGCTATTCTTGTTTTTTTTATACTTGTAGTTGTCAGAATGATGGCAAAGATGGAAACATTCAATTCGATTTGAATTATGTAACAGTCAGTTGTAGAAGACACGAAACCATTTTGTGATGCTGAGTTAATATACAACATTTTATTTTATCGAATAACGATGTTTTGGGTTTGATTGTTATCAAGAAGTTTTTAGGTTATCAGAAAAAAAATTTAACCCGACAGCCACAAAGTCGTTTGCTGTTATAACATGACTAATTCCAAATTCATATTTTTTGTATTTTGTAAAGTGGCTTGAGCTACCAAACTTCGAACTGTTTCATACTCTTTTTTAAACGTGGATTAGTACAATCTAATGAAAAGAGATTAAAGCATCACCAAGGAAGTTTTTTGTGACACATCCGATAGTCAAGGGAAGTTGAACGTAAAAGACAAACTAATGGATTGGCGTAACTTTCTACTTCCGAATGTCGAATTTTATAATTTTATTGGATCTCTGTTACTCTAATGTCATGGTTTATTGGAACTAGCTAAATTTAAAGGTTGGTGATTTTTGTGACTAAAATGGGCCAGGGTATTCGTTTTAAATCGGAGCTTAGGCGCCCTTTTTTATCAAAGTCGGGAAAAAATGATTGGCATTGATATAGAAATTAAATAAGATACGAACCTGTACACCGTACTACTTTCTTTGACTTGTATTTGGCGTTCGTAGATGGTAAATCTTTTTATGGTCACTGACCGTCCCACAGGCAAACGATTTACAAAGCTTTCTGGAATCAAGGCTCTCATCCAGCCAGAACCATCGGCTACCGCC
Organism: Lepidochitona cinerea; assembly: GCA_963971465.1. Lineage (NCBI taxonomy): Eukaryota > Metazoa > Mollusca > Polyplacophora > Chitonida > Tonicellidae > Lepidochitona > Lepidochitona cinerea. The sequence goes on along the minus strand of OZ020565.1, from coordinate 18,213,677 downwards.
ACCCGTTTCCCATTGCTTGGGTGAGACGCCACAACTTTTACTGACAGTTTACCATTGTATGTCTGGTCTGTTAGGTTTGATACACAGAGGCTGTAAATTGAGACAAAGATATGGAAGTCTTAGTTATATATAGATATATGTTTGAACACTATAACACACGGACAAAGGGAAAATCTTCTTGTCTAAAATAATCACGGAGACAGGTTTCTTATTGTGTTAAGACGGGGCTTAATTTAGACGTTTATACGTATTCTTCGTGTATATAGATTCTGTTCTGGACCACCAATAACATCGGATAACTACAAATATTCCTAATTTTTCTAAATCAATTCGATATAAAGCCATATGGAGCGAAAATTTTATTAACGAATGGGTTCATTTGTTGAAATTTGTGGTCCGTTTTAAAACTCAAATGAAAAAAAAATCGCTTAAAAAGATTTGTACTCAATGATCGTGAATGAACTACAACGTCATTTCCTGATATATAGAAGCTATTTGTTTACTCGGGGCTAGTATAAATGTAAGAAAAAAACTAGGCAGTGAGTTTTGGATCAAATGAAAATTTGTGATAAACCATTTATAACAATGTTTAAGAATTGTGAAGAACATTTATAGATAATAACATCTTGGTATGTTGAGTGACGGTATTTCACATAGTTCTTACCGTTTCATATACCATACAATTCGCACGTATGGATACGGATTAAAAATGTGTTTTTTTTTTAAATAATGAAATGTTTTTTCAATAAGTTCTGCTGTGAAACAAACCTAATTTGGCATAGGGTTCAGTTTCAAGTAGATGCCATTATCATGGACAATATGACAAAGTTTTTGTGTTTTTCCAGGCTAATTGCAGTAGGAACTGCATTAAGCCAACATGTCCTGTCTATCGAGCGTCGTTAACATAAATTTTAATCTAAAGGTAAAACCTCAGTGAGAAGGGTCTGAAAGAAGTGACTTTTATGGTTCTTGTGATTGCGATAAGATCCTACAGCTAATCTACCAACTGATTATTAACCTGGTGATGGAAAAAGTGCCTATTGGAAATGGCATCGTAACTGATAAATAAACTTGAAATTTGAACCATACATCAAACTTGATCTACATGAAAGTTTAACATTTTGTTTTCAAGTGTACTTCAAAGGGTTATTTCAAATCTTCTGTAAATCGGAATTTATTTGGAAGACTTTGGCAGCTTACGCTACATTAAATTGAATATATTCCATTTTAGCCAAAAATATAAACTACTGAGAAAAAATTATTTAGTTAGCGTCGTAGTAGATTATTTTTTGCGAAATGTTAAACTTTGAATAACGGAATTGCGCATTCATTCGATCTAGAATTGTTTTTCCGTATATTCTCGATCTTTGCGTCAATCGAAAGATTTACAAACATGTTACTTTTAGGGAAAAGTATCCCATAAATGCAAATTATGAATACAAACATTTTAAATTCTACAACTCTTTGATTCACTGAAGCGTGAAAAAAATTTAAAAAAAAATTGAAAATTAAATTTGAAAGTCAACTATAAAACATTGTTAAAATAATCCTAACGATTAGTGTATCGAATAAAAATATAGAACAATACAATTTATAATGAAGGGGATTGCTTGAATAAATTGATTTTTTTACCTTTGATCAGTTGATGAGGTCGCCATGTTCATATAAGTCTAAGCTGGTCGCTGTCACTTTCTGTTGAGATATTCGGAATTATTATTATACTCGGTATGAAGTTATACTGTATGGAACAGTCAGGTGTGGAACAACAGCTTTATAGAGTGGGCTACCACGTGTTAAGTTCACGTGACTGCTAAAGTTTCATTGGAATACGTAAGCCAAGATGTTAAATGTCACTGATAAGATGTGTATTGTCATCTCCGGGTGGTAGGTTGGGGTGGGTGGAAGAAAAGGGGTGTCATTGAAATACTGGGAATGTGGATAAGTAATATCCATATTTAAAGGAAGAGGATTTTTCTTTGAAAATCTTGATCTTTCACAAATGGATTGAGGCAGCCTTTCACCTCATTGGAGATAGACCTTTAATGGAAATAAAAAAACTTTATGGTTCAGAAGAAGCGGGCTTATTTTTGGTTTCCATCGGTATCAAACACATATTTTAGCAAATTTGTCATGGTCCAAGATATAATTATAAAATACCGTATTATGTTACATACACAAAAAAAATTGGTCAAATTTCACAATCTACCATTTAAACCTAGGTTAATTTCACTCTCTTCAAGTAGTCCTATGTCCAGATAATTGCTTTCAGTTTCTTGAAACTTTTATTGAATTATACATTCTTCTATGGTGGGTTTTACTAAAACCAAAACACATAGGACAACTTGTACTACTTTGTACATGGTGATGTTTTAATATGAGCTTTCGAGAGAAACTACTCTCATCATCAGAAATTACAGCAACACAACGTCGGCATGGTTAAACAGGCATTATACACACAGCAAGAATGAACAAAACAAATACAAAAGTTATAATCACTGATAAGTTGTGATTCCTACAGTTGTGATTTCAACTACAGTGTAGGAATCACAACTTATCAGTGATTATAACTTTTGTATTTGTTTTGTTCATTATTGCTGTTTAACCATGCCGACGTTGTGTTGCTGTAATTTCTGATGATGAGAGTAGTTTCTCTCGAAAGCTCATATTAAAACATCACCATGTACAAAGTAGTACAAGTTGTCCCATGTGTTTTGGTTTTATTGAATTACAAAGAATTCTTTAGGAAAAATGTGGCTAGCAAAAAAAAGGTCTGCGTGTCATATTGATGAGTAATGAAGGTCCTGAAGAGGATGAAATAAGTTTTAAATGTGGAGTTTGAAAGTTGGTCAACTTGTTTTGCTTATTGTGATCTTTTATTAACTTCATTGGCAAGGTTTAAGAAATCCTCAAATATATGTGTTTGGTATGGTTGGAAGTGAAAAACAAGGGCGCTTCTTCTGGATCATAAAGTGATTTTTTTTTCCACTGCATGATCTTTAACTGACTTTAACCGTTTTTTTCTGTGGCTATATTTGATTCATGGGTTATTCTAGGGAACTGAAACACATAGGCCAGCTTGTACTATTCTTTGCACACGGCGATGTTTAATAGGAGCTTTCGAAAGCAACTACTACAGAAATTCCAGCACACAACGTCGGCATAGTAAAACAGGCATTATACACACAGCAAGAATGATCAAAACAAATACAAAAGTTAATCACTGATAGATTGCGATTCCTAGACTACAGTTCAAAATCACCACAATCTAGAGGGGGTGTGGGGGGGAGGGCAATCCTATTACAGGGGAAGAATTAACTATAGGTATAAAGTTAAGATATGGAGTCCATGTAATCAGCAGGTGTGCTGTAACATCGGGATGTTACACAGAGGGTAAGACACCCTTATCTATGGAGTGGAGACAGTTTAATACACATTGAAATTTGAGCATTTAACATTCTGTATGACTACAAACTTGAAATCTACATCCATCCTCCACAGCAGACAACATTATTAAACAGTTTCTAGACAATACATTTTCTGATCAACCATTTCGTAAACCAACACACAATGTCAACCTCAATGTGTATTGAAGGGTGTGATTTTTTTCAAATCAGTCTTGACTGAAACGCTGTTGAATACCTACTAAATAAATAATTAAACTTGACATCACATAATCACAAATAAATATATAACATAACATTGTCGATATTAATTGGACATTGACAGATGTTGCTTTAACATGACATCAACTGGAAATAAAATTTCGATGCTTCTAAAAAATTCAATTTAGATATATAAACTTTAAAAAAATGAAAAATTTGATCAAGAAGCAACATCAAATAACGTTAAAGTAATTTAAAAATATTAAATCGCTTTGTAAAGGGGACAATAGCAGCTATTTTTGTCGAAATAAATCGAGCATTTGATTGATTGAATAATTAATGTTTTTACGCTGCACTCTAGATTATATTCCACGTATCGGTTTTGTTATAAATATTTATGAACACTTAAACGCAAGGGCACATGGAAAATGTTGTTGACTGAAAAAAAAAACAAAAAACATGGAGACAAGTTTTAAATTATTATATGATCTTGTTTCAAGGAACATGTCCCTACATTGGCAGCACATGCAACTTTAAAAAGTGAAACGCAAAACCGCAATGTGATGTATGTGATGTATGAAAAATGTATGAAAAAGAAGTGTATTTGATTTTGATCTTATACAAGTTAAGTTACGTGTACTTGTTATCCTCTTTAGAGGGACATTAGCTTTAGATAAATGTTCACTTTTTAAAAAAAAAAACGTTAAAGCGGCATAAGGTGTCTCAATTCTATTTTTTGAAATAAATTCTGATGTCAAAAGAAGTTAAGCGTTTGAAGTAGGCTACCATGATAACTAATGAATTGACGTAAAAACAAATATTGGTAACCCGTATGAACCGAAGATGTGTGCTAATAACGGAGAGAATTAAAATACTCCGGATGTATGGGTATGCTTTATTTGCTTTTAAAACTATTGATGCGCAAGACTCTAAGATTGGTATCATTTGAAAGTCCATGTACTTCTCAACAAAAAACAAAAACAATAAGCTTAATTTTGTTTCAGTGATTTTACCTATATTTATTTTTTTTGGAAAACGACCTACTTGAAAAATTAATGACACTTCAACCAGATCTTTGTCTGTTATGTACATTAACTGTTTATCGGAGTCATAATTATCTTTGGACTCCATGCAGCTAACATTTAGCTTATTATGTAACGTATCCATCCAATGTACAAATCCGACTACACATCAAGCCGCATCTGACCTCCAAATGTTTGTTTTCATTTACTATCTACTCTTGAAATGTGGTGCCTTTATCAACGCATGTAGCTAATAGTATATTTAGTTAATTATATCATTTTAATAGTATATTGTAGATCTATCTTATTGTCTCATATTCTATACACTGGTTACTAAATCTGGAAATATGACATTGTATATACTCATATTGCAGTAGCAAGGTAACTCCGAATAAATTTAACAAACGCATATTGACGATTTCAATATTTCGACAAAGATATATTTGTCATCTTCATTTTCCTGAAGATGACAAATATATCTTTGTCGAAATATTGAAATCGTCAATATGCGTTTGTTAAATTTATTCGGAGTTACCTTGCTACTGCATTATGCGAAGCTATTCAGTGGATCAACAAGATATACTCATATACTCACCTTAATATAGATAGTAAATATATTGTATATACTCCACTCGATAAAAGAAACATATTACAAAATAAGTTTCAATTATATGTAAATAAAGACATCTACCCAATTATATTGTAGCGTAACTAATTTATGTGTGCGTTTAGTAGAGACTTTTCGCCGGGCCACCATCAGGTTCACCATCAAATTTACGGAAAAATATCATTTTTTTGCAGGTTTTCCACTTTAATCTTGAAGGGGAGATTTTTCAATCTTTGAAATTACCCAGACTTCTCGCCTTTTAACTGTTCCTGATTTTAATGGTCTCTCTATTTACATTTTTTTTTATATTCACGAGTACCACTATCAGCATCACTGTTGTAGATTGTTTTCTGACCTATATATATACGCTTCATGCTGGAGTCAAAGTCGATCGCATAAGCTGCCAAAATGCTGACATTTTTCTGTTAAAACAGAACATGAGAAGTATCCGCTATTTTTCTAAAGATGTGCAATTCAAAAGAAATACAAATAGTGGTATTTGTGTCGATATTGTGTATTTAAAGTGGCATAAGAGCTCAAATTCACACTTTTTTTTTACAATTTCTGATCGTCACAACAGTAAGAGACTTTGATGGTCATCGAAAAACTAAATGATTGGCTTTGGAATGAGGAAAATCCATACAGTATGTGGTCTGTACAAACCGAAAACGTGTTCGAAAAGTGAACAAAATTTAAATAGCCGGGACGACCATTCATTCATTCTAGGCCAAAGTTAGTTCAAAACAATACTTTATCGTACATTTTCGAGACTAGAAGCACTAAAAAGCTTCTGAATTATACGTCTTCAAAAAAAAAATAGCCAATATTTTCAACATTCTGTTTCGACGTCAAAATATCAACATTTTGGCAGCTCATGCCACTTTAAGTAACGTTTTTTAAACCTAACCAAGGCTTCGTATGAATTAATTTAATGTTCGTCTCAGTTATTTAAATTATGCTTAGGTACTTTCCAGCACTACTTCGGCTCGTACAGCTTATATAATTGCAGACTGTATAAATTTTCCTCATTACAACTCCAATTATTATAAAGTTCTTAAATGACTTCCAAATCCTCTTAATCTTTAAAGTCGTGAAGATCAGAATTAATGAAAAACAGTGCACTGCGATTTTGCCTTTCATAATAATGATTTCAAAAATCATGAATGCTTATTAACGACATAGCCAGTACTTCGTTATAAATAGATATTTGCTCGTTATAATGAGCTGTTAAAATGAAATCATGTGCAATATGTCCCTATTAGGCTTTCGTACAAAATATGTCAGGGGACACAATCCATTTTCGCTCGAGTAGCGGGCTGTTGTTGTTGAAATCGCCATGTTATATTTCTAACAGGTATTTTGTATTCCATCGTGATTAGAAATATAATCCCGTGTAATATTATTTGCTGTGGGGTTGGGTTTTTTTTGCATTTTTGAAGCAACACATTCCCCATATTCACGTTCAATACAAATGATAGTCGGCTTCGGTGAGACTGAGTTGTAACAACTAAGTCGTAACACAAACTAACAGACTAAGTAGTTAAATTTTGCTGTGATTGTGAGGCCCACACAGCCACAACTCTACTGTTTTGTATCATTTTAATTTAACACTCCCGCATATGTCAACAGTCATTCGTATGTAAGCCAAAGGATTTGGTCCCCTGCTAAAGCTGACCAGAATGAAGCCTACAGGCTACAGATATAGTTTGACTTTATAAATACAGCAAAACGTTCAATCACGTCAACATCCCTCGTCCAAAAAAAAAAAAATTAAAACTCACCGGTCAATGTTTTGACATGGTATTTACAATACGCACATCCATAATCTACCATACTATCACTAACACACATTTAGATCACAAAAGCACAATTTTTTTCTTCTTCTTGGTTTTAATAGATTAAATGCACAAGATTTTTTTAAACATTTATCAGAGCAAAGCTGTACTCAGAAGTTGCAGCACACATGTATCGCTATCACATTTGCAGTATGGTAATTTAGAAATTTTAGTAAAACAATCAATATCATTACGGCCGTAATACATTATTAATAATATTTAAACAAAAAGTAACGTTTTGATTAAATTTGAATTCAATATGAAAACTAATCAATGTTAGGCTGTGGTTATGAGGTACATTGCAGGTTATAACCAGCAGGTGTCCTTCAACTTAAGTATATAAGTCTATGTTAACACCTATTCAGTCAACACACAATAAACGCACACTCAACTTTGACCTATAGAATATAAGTTAACTATCTATGCTAACAACACAACATGAAAAGTTAGTTCCTTATCTAAAGATACCTACTGTATCTGTACTATTTAACTATAAACTAAAATGGTATTCATGAATCCATTTAACTTCTTGAGAATTTGTCATATAACATCATTTTTTACTATTTGAATTTCTAAGGAGTAGCAATACCATTCAAGTTAACACACAATAATAATATAATCTACACTGAAATCACAATACAGTAAATCTACAGAAAGGCATAACCTTATCAATGTTTGCTTTATGATTAGAGCCATAAACTAGGGTATATTTATGATCACTAAAACACATGGACACAGGGAAAATCTTCTACATGTACATGTACTTGAATGAAAACCAAAGCAATTAAACAGATAGGGGAACAACATAAGCTACTTAAATGCTTTTTTCCATCAGAACTCTGACAACAAAAACTAACAATTCAGTCTGCCAACAGATAACATTGTTATTATTTTTATTATTAGGAATCTATTTGATTGATGAAAAATCACAACAGTCTTATCACTGGAGTTATAATGTACCCTATATACAGATCAAAATAAAAGAAAATGTACTAAGCATTATGAACAATTTATACTTCTTAGGATATTTAAAGTATCAGTCATAATCAGACCTGTACTTTAATTAAAATCAGATTTGTAAAAACGAAAGTATCATAGTTAATAACTCCCTTGTTTCAAAACATAAGTACTGTACTTAAGTTTTCATTCCGTGTCCACCTTAATCAGCAGTAGATCATGAAGCTGGGTGAAACGGAATCATTGCTTTTGATAATGTATCAATATACAAGTATAGGTTTCTTTTTTCCATTTTTTATCCAAGGAGAATACATATTTTACATTACCATTGTCACTTTGTGTGATCAATAGAGATGTGACCTACACCCTCACATCTAAATAGATCATTATACATGTCTTAAATAGGATAACATTTGGTTGAAGAGATATTTTTTCATTCCACACTTCAATAAAAGTGTAGACAGTAATCAACAATAATTTGATAAAGCATTAATTTACAATTGTATGTTTCCATTTTATCATTTATTTACTTATAAAGGTAATGGATAAAATGATCCAGTCTGGGTCACTAGTACATGTAACTCCAAATATTTGCCAAATTTTGTTTTTTATTATTATTTTGAGGTTGAAAGCTGGAATTTATTGGGCGTTGTTCGGCATGTGGACAGATGAATATTTCAAAGAGCCATTAGTCCTTAACTGATTGAACATATCTGTGCTACAAAGGTAATACCAAATCATTCTTGTACATTACTATACATGTAGCTTTCCATCAATATCAGATTTCTAAATGAAACTAAAGGAATTCAAATGATTTATGTTCAACAAGTGTTTTTAACAGGTATCTATCATATATTCTAAAAGATCCAAGCTATTATTGTTTAAACTCACCCAAATGCTGCTTATAGCATTTCTTCTAGTGAGTCAGTCAATAGATGATTGATGTATAACAGAATTATAGTTACAATAGTAGAATAATACAACATACAGTCAGGCACAGTAAGAATTCTTGGTATGTCTAACAGTCTAAGGAGAATACATTATTTACATTATCATTGTCACTGTGTGAAATCAATAGAGATGTCACCTAGACTCGCACATCTAAATAGATCATTATACATGTCTTAATAAATAGGATTCTATTTGGTTAAACAACAATCTTATTTTGATTTTAACCAGTCCTTATTTTTCAAAAGTATATGACCTTTGGCCTTGTATCGTACATATGTGCAGATAGAGTTTATAAAATACTTCACACTTTGAACAATTATTTGTAAAATTATTACAAATATCAATGAATAATTATTCAGGTGCCTGATTTATAACCAATTTCTGGGGAAATATTCTTCATTATGTTTTTTTTATAATCTCCTTGCCTCACATTAAAACACACTTCAACAAATTCTAGACCTTCATCACAAATACATAGATGAAATATAGTTGATTCTATTTTTCTTGATAAAAAGTATTCCATTAACAGTGTTAAATGTGATATGTTAACTCTTCACATTGTTCAGTGATACATTGTTAAACCTTAAGCCACCTTATTATCACATCATAAATATTGATATATTACATATTCATAGTACACCACCAATTTGAGGAAGTTGGGGGGGGGGGGGGGGTGGTACCCCTGTTGGTTTCCCCTCCAATAAAAAAGGTATTCGAAAATCGAAATATGGAGGAGAATGCAGGGGTATCAAACCGTAAGGGGATTATGCATCAAGGGGTTAGCATACATGTAGTGCCCCACCTCCAACCTTGAGAGGGAATATCCTCTCAAGGCTGGATGAGGCATTTCCTACCACCATCAATAAATAGAGATGCACAATTAACATAGTGAACATTAAAAAGCTAAATACACACCTTTTAATATACAGATACTAACTATTACTTATACAAAGAGCCATTAGTCCTTAACTGATTGAACATCTCTGTGCTACAAAGGTAATACCAAATCATTCTTGTACATTACTATACATGTAGCTTTCCATCAATATCAGATTTCTAAATGAAACTAAAGGAATTCAAATGATTTATGTTCAACAAGTGTTTTTAAAAGGTATCTATCATATATTCTAAAAGATCCAAACTATTATTGTTTAAACTCACCCAAATGCTGCTTATAGCATTTCTTCTAGTGAGTCAATAGATGATTGATGTATCATTCATTCTGCCGTACTCAAGATTATTTCACTTAATGACGGCATTGCCAGGTTTAGTAGGGAGGAAACCGAGCCATTTCCCCATGGATGGAAGCCCCCGACCTTTTGCTGGTACCTGACAACCAGCAAAGATAAGACTTACGCTCTATTGAGCCACGGGGGCTCCAGACAACAAAATGGAACATTTATAAGAAATTCATAGATCCGTGTTTTTAACAGGTACAATTTTATTTCATTCATAAACAGCATTGTCAGGTTTATTGAGCTAGAAAAATTAATTTCATATAAATTACCTTACACCCTTCAATGTTAATGTAACCTCTTCTTTGTTGTTTTTGAACCAAATTTGAATGAAACTTCTTATTCCAAGAAAACTACTGACCTGATCTTAACCAAACATGACACACATCACCCCCCACTCAAAACATGAAATATGGATTGATTTTCAGGTCATAAGATTTCATAATAACAGAGAAGTTTTACTCACATCCAATCAAAAGTCGCTGTTCGATTTACGGGTTAGAGTGGAGGAACCCGCCAAGGTAAACACGGAATGGGTCCATGCAGGTTTTAACTTGGCTGGAGAAGATGAGTATCACAGATATATATTAGTAGTTATATGACGCCCTTGTGTGGGTATACGAGTAGATATTTGGTGTCTGACATTAATATTTTTCCATGGCGAAGCAGATACAAAATCTTCGCACTTATTCACAGAGTGACGGTCAATACCCTAAGTAACTTTACCTCCAAAAAAAACGCCCCACACGAAACGAAATGAGGAGGGGAATATGAAGGGTGTCAATCCAAACTTTGTTTCTATCAGTGGGCAAAGTAAAGCCCCGACTCCGACCTTGGTAATGATGAATTCTCACAAAGTTGGCAAGACTTTTACAATCATATAACTGTATATTATAATACAAAACTCATTTCCAACTTACCAGGTTTCTTTTCAACAAAGTGTTTGAAATGTTAAAAGGCTGCTTGACCTCACTTCAAATCTTGGTTGACCTAGACAAGTTCAGAATTACTGAAATCTTCAATAAATTATTATCCATTCATTTCCCTAGTTAGACACTTGTTAAGGTACATGTAGCATGGTCTGTTACCAGCATTTACAAATGTTAGTAATTTGGATTAAATGATTTAGTTCTGTTGATTAACATCTGAAAAGACTAATATGGAATAAGCCTTAAGTTATTTTTGGAGCAGATTTAATCCATAAAGGATAACAAAGATTATATCTCCCAATCAAGCCTATTAATTACATTTAAATAATTATATAAATGATTATAAATATAAGCAGACATTAATTATTTGACAGATATGTACATTTTTCAACTTCAAGTACATGTATCTCATTCCATCTTTGCAAGTTTTTGATCCAGCTAGTAAGTATAGACGGAAAAATTATTCACCAGTGCATTATGAAAGATTAGAGTTTATTGCAAATTTGAAAATCATGTCAAAAGAATTTAATAAGTACAAACTTTCCCATTGTGTCCAACTATAACCATGGCAGATCACTCAACAAAATTTGAAGCAACCTTACCTTGATGTTGGCAACAGATTGCCCTTTATTTGATCATCAATTTTATATTCAGTCATTCGATTTGTTCAGTTTCACTTGTATAGCTTCATGGAAACTGAAATATGTTGGCAATATCTCAACTTCAAGGATTCTACTTGAACGGACATAGACATGATCTATTAAAGTTCCAGATTCAGTTGTGGGATTCTGTACTAACTGCTTGTATCCATTTTCTGTCATTTGTTGTTGAATTGAAGATGTTGTTGTGGTTATGTCCTGGTTAAAATCACCCATAACTATACAATGCACAGCCTGCTGATGAATTTTCTCCAAAAAATCTTGTAAAGATTGGCGAAATGCACCAATAGGGTAGGAAGCCGGTCTGTAAATTACACTTATGCTACATTCAATGTTTGGCAGAGTGACAGTAAGACTTTCTATGTTTGTAGATGAATTGGATTCCTGAAGAACTTCAAACGAGTTTGTTTCTTTCATGTACATTCCAACTCCCCCATGGATTTGAGATTTTAAAGTAGAAAATACATCATTGCTTGAGTCATAGCTGAGAGCTCTGGGCTGGTGGTTAAGATGGAATCCCTCCAGCTGAAAATCAGAAAGATCACTCTGTGGTGTCAGCCAGGTTTCAGTCATACAGATCAGATCAGCGGCTGTAAATCGAGGATCACTTTTGATGTTTTGGAAATGTGCATTTAATCCTTGAACATTATGAAGCACAATGGTCAGGTCTGATACTGACTCATCGGGCAAAAGTGTTATTGTTGGCATTTTGAGCAAAGCTTCTTCAACTTGATTGTTACAAAATATTTTATTTTCCTTAAAGTCTTGGATAATCAAACCTTTAACAGAGGTGGCACGACTAAGTGCTACATAAGCCTGACCCGCAGAAAAGATTTTCTTCAATGATACCACTGCCTTCTCAACAGTAAGACCCTGAACTTTGTGGACAGTACAAGCCCATGCAAGTTTGAGAGGAAACTGCTTGCGAATCCCGCCTTTGTTGTTTATGACATCTTCTTGCGGCTCAATACTTATGCTGTTCTCGGAAGCATTCGTCTGCTTTAAGGAACTGATTTGTGTTTTTCTGCCAACTTTTTCATTATCAAATTTAACACTTACAAGATATGGAAATGTTTCAGTATCCTTCATAAATATTTCACTAACTGTGCCAAATACGCCATTAACAAGTCCATCTGACACATCTAGGTTTTTTGTAAGCATCACTCTTGCACCTACTGCTAGTGTGAGTGACTTTTGTAGACTTGAGTTGTATATGGTGGTATGGTGGTTCTGTCGGAGTTGTAATTTTCCAGTGCGAGGATCTCTGGTATAATCTTTGGCTTCAATAAAAACAGGTTTTTGACATCTGGCATGAAGGAGTTTTATGTTATGCTTGTCAACTTCTGCATTTGTTGCATAGATGTACAGGGCATCTATTGGCTCCTCGCCTGTTTCACAACGCTTAAGTGTGTTAAGGTCTTGTTCTGAAAGTGATTCTTGTTTCTTCAGGATTCGAGTTCGATTAAGCAAGTGAGCAAATTCTTTGTCATCTTTTTGTCGCATGACCTCATCAAGCTCCATCTTACAGAAACATTGATTCCATAAATCAACAATTTGATTATCTGTAAATAATGGTGTCCCTTTCACTGGAGGTAGCTGATAAAAGTCTCCAACAGCAAGGATGGACACCTTTCCAAATAAAGAATAATCACGAGTATGCTTTATTTGCCTAAGCCTCCCATGTATGTATGTCAACATTTTATGATCAACCATGGAGATTTCATCTATGATAAGAATGCAAAGGTTTCCCAATTTAGCTCTCAGAGTGTTTATTCTTTCTTCCCCTAGTGGTTGGTAAGGTAATTTGGCATCAGTACGAATTGACAAAGCAGTATGAAGTGTGGATGCACCTATGTTAAATGCTGCTACACCAGTTGGGGCTGTGAGGAGAACTGAAGTGTCATCTGGGTTTGGCATGATTCGAGATAACAATCTTGTGGCTTCATAGTATATGGTCTTGATCACAGCAGACTTACCGACTCCCGCTCCACCAGTAAGAAATATATGGAAAGGCTCCGGTTTATCTCCATTGACTGTGTCCAAGCACCACTGTCGAACTTTGTAAAATATTTCAGCCTGCTTTCTGTTAAGAGACCGTAGTAATGGCTCAATCTCTTTGCGAGTTATCAGAGTGGGATTAGCTTCTCGTGTATTCATATCTTTTGAATTTGGCATAAGATCTGGGATGGATTCTTCACAATTTAATTCTTCCTCAGTTGGGTCAGAGATTTCACTTCGTTTTGATTCACATTCTTGTCTTTCCAATTCCGCCTCACTGGAGATCAGTGCCCAAGCATCTTCAAGATTGCCACATTGCTCAAGTATGTCTTGTGCATTATCAATGGAGTTACACTCCTTCTCAAACAATGACCTGTTGTTGTCAACTATGTCTTTCACACTTTTCAACTGTCCAAAATCTACGGCTGCATTAGTGTAGAAGTCTTCATAATGTGAAAAGTTTGGGGGTTTCAACTGTTCATCTACACGATACGGTAAAAACAGTTGAAGAATACTATGGTAGTATTTTTCTGGGTTTCTAGAGCTTGAGAATCGTGGATACCTTATCACTGCCGGACTGCTTCTGGTTCGTTTTTGTATGTAGCCAAGGTCATTTTGGAGTTTGTGCATATAAGGGCTTTTTCTGGAGGGGTTCACTTCAGATCCATAAAGAACTCTATATTCAGAACAGAAGGATGCCAAGCACATTTGATCAAAATCTTTCCCTTTTGGTCGGTTCTTGTACCTATCTATAAGACTTGTCATCCAAATGTCTTCTGTTTTACTGTCATCCATGCTTTTTTTCTTGAGCACTTCTAAGGGTAAACTCATTTTGACTGGGTTTTCACCAACGGGAATGAATGTCACCTTGCGAGAACATTCTTTTAGTCTGAGACTACAAACTCTGAATACAGCTTCTTGTACACTCACTTCTCTATTATGCACATATGCTGCTCCCAGTTTTTTCATGGCTGTTTTTGCATCTATATTTTGATCCTTCTTTATTTCTTTTTCTGTTTGATTGAGTAGCAGACTCATTTCCCTTTCTGCTTTTGACATGTAGGAAACAACATACACAACACAGGAATATGCATCCATTATGTATTGAATGTCCATATTTCCATTCCAACATCTTAGAAGTTGAGGACTATATGGGTTGATCCAAATGTCTTCTAATTGTCGTTTCAATACAATATTTGTTTTTTTTGACAAAACTTGAAATGCTTGTTCATAATGACTTTGAGTTGTTCCTACAGATATAAGTAGATCTTCCACTGAACTGAAATCAGTATCAGTATCAGTTAGGGCGTCCCAGATGTTGCTCAGCAATGTTCTTGCTTCATCAACAGTCATTAAATTAGCAATATCTATATCATTCTCGGTTTCGTTTTCACCTGTATGAATTTCTGTATCGTCTTCCGGAGGTCGAATGATTAGAGTCTCATCAGACGGAGGCCTTGGAAAATTGAAGCGACATGTTGTTCCTTTTTTTCTACACGACTTTGAATGTCTGTAACTATGGGTTTGAACTTCATGCACAATTTTGTGAAGTTCTTCGTCTTCTACAACTGAAGGCAGTTCACATGAAACATACCTATCTATAAAGTCTGAAACTTCTCTGTCTGATTGTTGGTCAATCTTTGGGGCATTTTCAACCCAGAAAAGACAGTGGGTGTGTGGTGACCCTCTTTGTTGGAATTCTACCCTATAGAAATAGTCTTTAACTTTACCAATTGGATCCGCTGGTGACAAAATTACATCATGTAATAATGTATGAAATCTGTGATCAAACATCCGGGCAAGTGTTACAGGATTGCTACGTAATATCTCACATTTCTCTTCCCAATCAAGATCACAGGCTTTGCGTGTATCGCTTTGTTGTCGAAGTATTACATCTGTAAATTCATCCCATCTTATATCTGCTGAAGAGAAAGAAGCAAACCAAGTTGGTACTCCAAGCTGCCGTATCATGGCAAAAACATCTTTCTGACTTGACAACCAATATGCTGGTGTTGAACGTATCTCTTTGAGAAATCTCCATCCCTCGTCAGCTTTCATAATGTCTTGTAAGGTGTCTTTGTCGGTCAACATTTGTGCCGTTATTTTTCTTGGACCAGCTATTGAACACCCTTTTCTCATTGCAATCGAAATGCTTGAGTTGACTTTCTGAATTTCTGATCGATACTGTGCATGAAATATGTAATTTGTGTCTTTAGCAAATCTGTTGTCTGCATTCATCAAACGATTATTTAAGTATCTTGATAAGGTAAGCTTTTCATCCCTGTTGTCATGGAATGTGTGCATTCCCGAAGGGAAAAGTACAGGAAATGATTTAGCCTCATTTGAGTTCTCTGACAGAATTCTGATTGGGCTATTGTCCTCACCAGGTGCAACACATACAGTTTCTTCACAATACTGATCCAATGTTTCTTGAGCAATATCTACAGGCTGTAGACAGGTATCTAAGAGTGGACCGTTTAATTCTTCTTCATTGTCATCTTTGCTCATATTGATGGATTCGATTTGGTTTGTATCTAAATCTGGTAGGTCATCTTCAGCTAACAGTGGGCTATTTAATTCTTCTTCATTCTCATCTTTGCTCATATTGGTGGATTCGATTTGATTTGTATCTAAATCTGGTAAATCATCTTCAGAGGCTTCTGCTTTTTGTTTTATCCTGGTTTTAGAACACAATGTATTTTGTTCTGTATCTACATCTGTCTTATCATTGTTCAGGTTATCTCCAGGTTCATCTTCATTTTGATATGTATCTTGGTCCTTACTAATTTTGCTTGTTTGTTCTCTATTGTTAGACAATTCACACTGGTTATTATCCTCTGTATCAGTGTTATCAACAGTATCTTCACTTTGAAAAGGATTGTTCCAGTCGCTGTTCAGTTTAACTTCACTGTACCATTTGTTGTTTTGCTTTAGATAAGCCAAGGCATTCTCAATATGTGATGTTTGAACATACTGATATTTGTAGGGTCTTTTGTAGCAAAGCTTCCTTTTCAGTTTGACTCGAATAAATTGGTCATCTGATTCATTTCTTGGTAGAATACTAGCAGATTTTGATATATCAGACGGTACACAGATGACAGGCCCCTCAACAGCTTTCTGTTTTCCTTTGGGCAAAGACACAAGTTTCATGAAAGGTATATGCAAGCTTACTAAATGCTGCTCAAGAGAATTTAAACATTTTAATTCTGGGGGAATTGGGTCCAGGGAAAGTTTATTGCATGCTGATTCAGGGGGTAATTTTCCTTTTCGCATTTTATTGTGGCATGTATGACATATCCATAAAGAGGAACGACTTGTTTTTGACAGGACACAATCATTGGTGCAATCTTCTGTGCATTTGTGCAAATATAAATCAGATATGACTTTATTGACTGCACTCTTAGGTTTGTCTGTTCTGCCATAGGTTGCTGGATCACATCTTATAACTTGTTTTTTGAATAAGAGTCTATGACAAACACAGCAAATGTGGTCTGGACCTATTTGAGTTTCTTTTCTAAACTGTAAAGTAACATTGTCAATATACTGGTTTTGTTGTTTTTTAAGCGCTCGTCTCTGGCAGTTCTTTTGTTTTAAATCCTGGCGATATTCAATGTTGGTCAAGTATTTATGACGACTCTGAGTCTTTATGTTATTTTTATGTGATGAATCAGTTTTATATTTCGTTATGCTTCTAAGCCTTACTTGCTCTCTATGTTTCTGGTCACTATCATATTTTTGCACACTTGCTGATTTTACTTTGTCTTGATGAACCAAATTGGTGGCATATTTTTGCACACTTGCTGATTTTACTTTGTCTTGATGAACCAAATTGGTGTTATATTTTTGCACACTTGCTGATTTTACTTTGTCTTGATGAACCAAATTGGTGGCATATTTTTGCACACTTGCTGATTTTACTTTGTCTTGATGAACCAAATTGGTGTTATATTTTTGCACACTTGCTGATTTTACTTTGTCTTGATGTACCAAATTGGTGGCATATTTTTGCACACTTGCTGATTTTACTTTGTCTTGATGAAACAAATTGGTGGCATATTTTTGCACACTTGCTGATTTTACTTTGTCTTGATGAAACAAATTGGTGGCATATTTTTGCACACTTGCTGATTTTACTTTGTCTTGGTGAAACAAATTGGTGGCATATTTTTGCACACTTGCTGATTTTACTTTGTCTTGGTGGACCAAATTGGTGGCATATTTCTCCTTGCTTGTCTCTTTAATTTTGTTTCGGAATGTTATGTCATTTACGTATTTTTTATGACTTGCTTCTTTAACAGAATTTCTGTACAGTGGCTCAGTTGCATACCTTTTTATACCATTACATATTTTCTTCGCCCGTTTTTCCAAATCTTGCTTGTACTTGTGTTTCTGAATTTCAAGGACTTTCTCTTTACTACAATGATAATACACCAGTTTTTTCCCCTTGAATTCCTGGTCAATCTGGTAACGAATTTGCTCTTTTTTGCTTTTCTTATTCTTGTAACTTTGGTCATCAACAGTCTCATTTAACTTGTGTTTTCGTCTGTTTGATCTTCTAATGTCACATTTTGAAAATTTAGTTTTTTTCCATCTTTTTTGTTTATTTGGAAGGGCTCTTGTACATTCTTCTAGCTGTCGCTTTGGTACCTCTGTAGATGTGGAAACTTGAGTGTTACAAATTGGACACTGGTTATCTTCTGATTTTACACACAATACCACGTTGTAGTGATATTGTTGATGCATTAAGTAGATACCATTTTCTGGGTTTTGGTACTCAGTTCGACCAGAAAACTTATACCACTGCTTCGTAGTAAGCATGTATGTGAAAATGTTAATATTTAGTAAATGTGCTGTTGCTGAGATCTCCACTTCTGTTGCCCAAGTACCACTATATTTCATTTTGGTTTTCCCAATATAGTCAGATACAGTGTTGAAGCCAGTTCTTAATTGTCTTTGAAATATTGCTTCGTTCTCCATCATATGCTTAACAATACAACGACGAATCTTGATGTGATTGTTTTCAGTACCTGACAATGCATAAGATATCGCTCTAAAAAAACAATTTCCGTCCCCTTTAATGGTTTCACACTTGCAAGGTTCATGTAACTCTGTATCACAATGATTAATGTGCTGTGTTGTGTAACTCTGTATACCAAGTCTTGAACAGATCTTCTCTTGATCAGACAATGTGAGAGGACGAAAAAACCTTGTTTTACGAGTGGAGTGAATGATGGTGTCCTCCATTGTTGATACTTCTTCAATATCAGAGGGTTCTGAAGAAATCAGAGTACCTGCCTCATCCATTGTTGATACTTCTTCAATATCAGAGGGTTCTGAAGAAATCAGAGTACCTGCCTCATCCATTGTTGATACTTCTTCAATATCAGAGGGTTCTGAAGAAATCAGAGTACCTGCCTCATCCATTGTTGATACTTCTTCAATATCAGAGGGTTCTGAAGAAATCAGAGTACCTGCCTCATCCATTGTTGATACTTCTTCAATATCGGAGGGTTCTGAAGAAATCAGAGTACCTGCCTCATCCATTATGGATACTTCTTCAAAATCAGAGGGTTCTGATGAAATAAGTATATTTGTAGGGAAAGTTGAATTATCACAAACTTGTATGTTGACTCCGGTTACTTCAAATTGTATTTGCATGTCTTCTCTAATTCTCATGGATGTCAAGAGATTTTGAATATGTTGCTCAAGGTGTCTGATGTCTGGTTGCATTATTAACACACTTGTCCCGTCACATATTTGCATACCTAAGTTATCTCTTGAATGGGAATCAAATATAAAGTACTGGTTTTGTCTTTGCATCACTGCTATTGTTTGGTCACAAAATGTTAGTAAACAGGCATAGGAATCACTCAGCACTTTTGTCAGAGCTGCTTTCAATGACATCACAATTTCACAGGTAAACTCTTCAGGTAACTGACTTGCATGTACTAGACCAAACACCGGTTCACCAAAATTTAAATGAAATGTGTTTTTATCCATATGAAATGAAGTTGGTAGATCAGTAATAGACAAGTATCTATGTTCTGGTTGTCTTTCTCTTTGAATGTAGGTGTACAAGTCATTACCTTGATCAAGGATTTTGTCTAGATCAGATGATTGCCATGCTGTTAATGGTTTTGTTTTACTGTATGCTATACATGAAAGACTGTTTGCAGCACATTGGTTCCCAGCATTGGCTCCATATTTCTTATGTGATTGGTTATGACTACCTTGTAGATTTTTTAGTCTATGACTGTATTGTATGGCTTTTGCTTTCCCCTTAGCATGTAGACGTGAGTAAGTGATGTTATTTTCAGATTGTGTCTGGACAATTCTCTGTGTGTTTGGTATGATTGCAACCTTATTCTGTGAGGTGTTTATACATGTATTATCCAGTAGTTTTTCCACACTGTGTGTTGTGCTGATGGATCTTATAAGACTAGGGTAGTTTGTATTCAAATTGTTTTGATTTTTAAGAGTTAGGTTTTGCATATTGTTTCCATTATTTCTTTTGATACTTCCAGTGTAAAGGTATCCATTTTGAGTAGTATATATTTCCAGGAAATTATTTGTGTTATCCAAAGAAAGATTTTTGCCATCCAAAAAATGGTTTGGGTTATCCAGAAATTGGTTTGGGTTGTCCAGAAAATGATTTCGGTTGTCCAGAAAATGATTTGGGTTATCCAGAAAATGGTTTGGGTTATCCAGGTTTCGTATATCACTATTTTGAGTATCCAGATTTTTAGTATCCAGGGTTTGAGTATCATTATCAGTGTTTTGATTACCATTGTTTTGAATATTATTGTTTTGAGTGTCCAGGTTTTGAGTATCAGTGTTTTGAGTATCAGTAACTAGGTTTTGAGTATCAGTGTTTTGAGTGTCCAGGTTTTGAGTATCCAGGTTTTGAGTATCCAGGTTTTGAGTATCCAGGTTTTGAGTATCAGTGTTTTGAATATCAGTGTTTTGAGTATCAGTAACTAGGGTTTGAGTATCAGTGTTTTGTTTACCATTGTTTTGAGTGTCCAGGTTTTGAGTATCCAGGTTTTGAGTATCCAGGTTTTGAGTATCAGTGTTTTGAGTATCCAGGTTTTGAATATCAGTGTTTTGAGTATCCAGGTTTTGAATATCAGTGTTTTGAGTATCCAGGTTTTGAGTATCAGTGTTTTGAGTATCAGTAACTAGGGTTTGAGTATCAGTGTTATGTTTACCATTGTTTTGAGTGTCCAGGTTTTGAGTATCCAGGTTTTGAGTATCCAGGTTTTGAGTATCCAGGTTTTGAGTATCAGTGTTTTGAGTATCCAGGTTTTGAATATCAGTGTTTTGAGTATCTAGGTTTTGAGTATCAGTGTTTTGAGCATCATGTTTATCACTTATTTGAGCATCCAGAGAATGATTTCGGTTATCCAGAGAAAAGTTTGGGTTATGCAAAGAATGGTTATCCAGAAAAGGGTTTTTGATATCCAGAGAATAGTTCTGTTTATCTAGAAAATAGTTCTGATTATCTTGAGAATGGTTTAAGTTATCTGGAAAATTATGTTGGTCCACCTTAGGATTTGAGGCTTGTAAACCATATGGTTTGTCCTCATGTGAGAGAGGGAGATCATTAACAGGATAGTGGGGAGAAGAATTCTGTGTTTTATTTTTGGATTTGTCATTTTTTTGAGAACGTGCTCTTGATTTTCTCCAGTACTTCTTCCTTGGCATCTGAAATAGGAGAAGTGAAAAATTATTTATTGTATATATTTATATTATCAAGAAAAATAAAATTCACCCAAAACCTGCAAATTAATACGTCAGAGAATAGACACAAGTTAATTAAATGAAAAAACACAATATTTTAATATATTTTTAAAAAAAAAGTCACACTGGCACAGAGACATTAAGAAGAATTCTCTTTTTCACTATAAAACTATATAGACAAGCTGCGATAACTGAGTTGGTAAGTCGTCATTGGTCTACATGTTATAAGTTCCCTACCTGTTGCACCAGCGGACCCCTGCAAGTCGATGCTGGCGTCTCAGTACTACGCCAAAGTAAGGACGTCTGGCGCAAGCCGTTTTGACGGAGACGGTTTTTCACTGTTTGTGCCGATATTCGACGGAGACCTGGGATATTTGATGCTGTTTCTGTTGCTGTTTTGGTTCGGTTTCACAGGTGAAGTAACCGGATGTAGCGATCTTGGGCTGCTGATGTGATCCTAGGTTGGCCAGAACGTTGACGATCAGCTGTTGAACATTATAAAGTCTAGTGACTGCATTCTGTGATTAGCCGGTCAGGAGACGACCAATGACGACGTTCCGGGTAGCTGCGTCTAGTCTTGGCATATTGTAGCAACTTCGTGAAACAATTTAACGACTGAATTCAATTGAACGGTTGTGTGTCTTTTATACCCATTAAATCCGCATAAAGATAAGACGTGATTCGCACGTGCAACTGCCCTACGTTTTTCCCTACACCTTCCTCGTGTAGCGTTACACAAAGGCTAACCCGAAAGTCATGTGTAGCCTTACACAAAGGCTGACCCGAAAGTTATGTGTGATCAACTGCCACTATCAGGGGCTTAGATTCAATTATCGAACATTTACATTATAACATGATCCTGTTCTCATGTGTCAATAACGCACATTTTTGGAAAAATTCATGTTTGAAAAAAAAAGTGGATGTTGCGTTTTTTGGGGGGGGAGAGTATATATATATATATATATGCTAGTGGTGTTTTCAGATAGTAGTCTTTAGTTGATTATTTTTGTTCAAATTCTTGTCATCATTGCTTTAATACATTAGGTAAAAATATAATTGAGCTAGTAATTTGAAAATTGATTGAGTGATGTTTAACGCCACACTCAAGATGATTTCACTTGCATGGCGGTGTTGCCAGGTTTAGCCTGGGAGAGGGAGGGGGAAGGGGGTGGGAGGAAGCGGGCTTATTGCCCGATTTTCGGCCAGGTACAAACTACATGTGTACCTGGCAACTCCAATTTGAAGAAAAACAGCACCTGAGGCTATTTTTACCAAGCTGTTTATGGACAACATTAGGAATTATAATGAATTAACTATTAAATTCAATGTATCTAGTTTAGGAATTATCTTATATCATATGTTTAATAGACAAGTAGTAATAACAGTAGGTGACAATGTCATCCCAGCAGTGGTTCCTAATAGATAAGAGCTATAATACAAGTTGTCAGACCTTTCCTTAATTTCAAGAGTAGATCACTTTTGTCTTAAGAGGAAAAAGTTTAGTTCAGGCGTGATAACATGGACTTTCACCATTTATTCAAGTCAAGAACTGTAAAGGAGACAAACTGACTTAAACGGGCATGAGCTGCCAAAATTCACACTTATTTCATAATTTCTGATCGTCACGACAGTAAGAGGCTTTGAAAACTAAATGATTGGCGTTGAAATTAGGGAAATCCATACAGTACGTGACCTGTACGAACCGAAAACGTGTTCGAAAAGTAACAAAATTTAAATAACCGGGACGACCATTCATTCATTCTAAGCCAAAGTTAGTTCAAAACAATACTTTATCGTACATTTTCGAGACTAAAAGCACTAAAAAGCTTCTGAATTATAAGTCTTTAGAAAAATAGCCAATAATTTCAACATTCTGTTTTAGCGTCAAAATACCAACATTTTGGCAGCTCGTGTCACTTTAAGTTTGAATCTACTTTACCCATACTTGAGACTTGAGGACATTTTTAACAAAAATCGGTATATGTATATATTGACATATATATGATAATTAGCATCTCTTTAGTGTTAGTTTTAAGAACAATTTCGTAATGAAAACTCTTTCTTATTAATATCTCTAAACCAGTGCCACTTGTTTTCAAACTAATATATAAGTGAAACATAAATTTACATCTAAAGCAATGGGAGTAGTAATCTTACCTTTTCTCTTCTTTCAGCTTCACCATACAGTGTGGCAAGTTGAGTGTATGGACCCAAGCATGCTGGATTAGATCAGTCTATTATCCAGAACTCTCTGATGTTGAGGGGTAGCATATTAATCTTCTCAGCAAGTGAGTACCTCACATCCCCATTTGAAATAGTCCAAGCTTGACTCTAAGATGGTTTTATTTAAATGGAGGCTAGTGTGGAAGTACACTGCCCTTGCATGAAGTAAAAGATAATCATTTCCTAGGACTGTTCAAAAAGACATTTAATTAAAATGACATAAGTTTTTTGAAGTTATAAACTGACTATAATATGTATGAAGGACCACAAATAGTAATTTTCTCCTCAAACAGAATGTACCTTGGGGAATTCTTAAAAGAAATCTCTGCTCCTAAGAAATTCCCTACTGCTATTGTTATTGTTTGACAATCAAAAATAAACAGCAGTAGCATATAGGTACCTACTCTCAATCAAATCTCATACATAGATGAAAAAAGGAGTTTGCATGGCAGCTTGATACATTTTAAGTTACCATTGTCATATGGAAACCCCATCTTTATACAAATAACAGTGGAATTTTTATTACTCTCAACGTGTCAATTCAAGATTTATATTAATGTGTGTTTTCACACTTTTATTCAGCTTATATTAATTTTAACCCCCTGCATCAATTTAATGTTGTGAACTAGGTTTGAAATACACTGACTTCAGATATGGCATGTTGTTTTATGATCTTTTGCTTTTACATTTAGTTTTCAAGGTATCAAATATTCTAACATGCATTTATATATGCGAACAGTTAATATATTTATGAACACAAAAACACACGGGCACAGGGAAAATCTTCTTGTCTAAAATAGTTAATATACATGTATTACAATGTTATTATTTGATTAAATAAAATGGTGTTTTTTCCTATAGGTTTCAACTTTGTGCCAGTACCATTTCAACTTTGGTATATGTTGAATGTATAAAAGTATGTGGACTCCTTGAAAGGTTTGTTGCCTTTTGTGGGATTTTGAAGTAAGTTATTTTATATAGATGAACATTATTCATGGTGCTGGTTTTGACATCAGGGCTAAGCCACACCAAGGCTGTCAGATAAGAACTAGGGCATGTTCAAACAGTAAACATAACCTGGCTGAGTTAGTATAGACCTTATCTCTTTGTCTGTAAATAGGGCTTAAGTTCTTTATATCTGTTTTTTTAATTTGATTAAAACAATAATTTTTGATTCAGGGATAGTTTTAATCAATTTAGAAACATTAATCCTTGTTTGAAAAGAATCGGAGAAGTAGAACCGATTTGACAATTTTAATTTTATTATCATGAAATCATAAGTAAAAAAAACATCATTTTAGCTTTATTTAAAATCCACTAGTAGCAGAAGATTGAAAATTAAGCTCTAGTACAACTATAATTTTCTAAAGTTTCTTTAGTTTGCGATAAATATATCTTCAGCCATTAACATTTTACGTTAACTATAATTTAATGATATCTTTTACCAATCCAAACAATTTTTGAGATGATAAGAGATTTATGTTTACAGTGTACAGTGTACATGGTAAATAGAACAGGGCCCAGCTACTTCAGAGCCTTATCTCTTTGTTTGTAGATTAAACTTAAAAACTTAATATCTGTTTTTAATTTGATTAAAACGTAACGTATTGATTTAAAAGTAGTTTTAATAAATCTAGAAACATTACTGCAATTGGAAAAAATCCTTGTTTGAATAGAATCGGACAAGTAAAACCGATTTGACAATTTTAATTTTATTATCATGAAATCTAAAGTAAGAAAAAATCATTTTAGCTTTATTCAAAATCCACTAGCAGTAGATGATTGACAATTAACACTATTGCCTATTTGTATATGGTCTGGACATTAGATGCTTAGCTCACATCAAAGGGATGGTGTATGTGTACATAGTAAATAGAACAAGGCAGAGTTACTATAAAACCTTATCTCTTTGTTTGTAGATTAAACTTAATATCTGTATATCTGTTTTTATTTTGGTTAAAACATGATTTATTGAGTCATAAATAGTTTTAATCAATCTAGAAACATTATTGCAGTTTGAAAAAAATCCTTGTTTGATTAGAATCGGACAAGTAGAACCGATTTTACAATTTTAAACTTATTATTATGGAATCGAAAGTAAGAAAAAATCAATCCAGCTTTATTCAAAATCCACTTGCAGTAGATAATTGAAAATTTACATCAAGGTTAAGCTCCAGTACAACTATAATTTTCCAAAGTTTCATTAGCTTGCAATAAATATATTTTCAGCCATTAACATTTTATATCAACTCTAATTAAACGATATTTTCAACCAATCAAAAAAACAAAAGTTCTCAATATAAATTAATGAAATTTGTACAGTGTCAAGGACTGTGTATAGACTTTATACTTACAAAATTTCAACTTCATTGGTGACATAGTTTGAAAGTTATTGGATTTTATAGATTTTCGTAACAATTCAAAATGGCGGCCACTGTGTTGGTCCAATCGAAAACTTGTAAATGTATTGAACATGCGCAGTCTCTCTGTTAAGTCAATGGTGGAATGCCCGTTGTCCTATCTCTCATTTTAGTTAAGATAGGAGTCTATAAATTTTTAACATTCAAAATGACGTCACGGTCACATGACTTTAAATTCGCGCGGTAAGACGTCATTTTGTGGTATAAACCTTCTCTGAGTTCGTCTATGCCGAGTTTCAGCTTTATCGGAGGGATACTTTCTGAGATAAAAAAAAATTTATGACATCACATTTTTCGACCAATGAAAATGTAGTAATAATTTCCCGGATATTAACGAAAGTTATAACTTTTCTTGGCAGTGACCTGTACTAACTGTATATGAAAAATGAGCTGCATCGGTTTAGCGGTTTAAGAGAAGAAACTTTTTTAAATTTAAATTGATTTTCGGGTTATTCCAAGGTTACGAGAAAAATAGGTCAAGGTCGCACCCACATTTTTCACATCAGATGAAGAAGGGCGATGCTCATCAGTAGTTTAAGTTTCACGATACTGGCTGTTACGGTTTTAGAGTTATGCATTACACAAATTTGGCGGAAAAGAAAAATAATAATAATAATAATAATAATAATAATAATAATAACAATCAATAGTGTACCTGGCAACTCCAATTTGAAGAAAAACAGCACCTGAGGCTATTTTTACCAAGCTGTTTATGGACAACATTAGGAATTATAATGAATTAACTATTAAATTCAATGTATCTAGTTTAGGAATTATCTTATATCATATGTTTAATAGACAAGTAGTAATAACAGTAGGTGACAATGTCATCCCAGCAGTGGTTCCTAATAGATAAGAGCTATAATACAAGTTGTCAGACCTTTCCTTAATTTCAAGAGTAGATCACTTTTGTCTTAAGAGGAAAAAGTTTAGTTCAGGCGTGATAACATGGACTTTCACCATTTATTCAAGTCAAGAACTGTAAAGGAGACAAACTGACTTAAACGGGCATGAGCTGCCAAAATTCACACTTATTTCATAATTTCTGATCGTCACGACAGTAAGAGGCTTTGAAAACTAAATGATTGGCGTTGAAATTAGGGAAATCCATACAGTACGTGACCTGTACGAACCGAAAACGTGTTCGAAAAGTAACAAAATTTAAATAACCGGGACGACCATTCATTCATTCTAAGCCAAAGTTAGTTCAAAACAATACTTTATCGTACATTTTCGAGACTAAAAGCACTAAAAAGCTTCTGAATTATAAGTCTTTAGAAAAATAGCCAATAATTTCAACATTCTGTTTTAGCGTCAAAATACCAACATTTTGGCAGCTCGTGTCACTTTAAGTTTGAATCTACTTTACCCATACTTGAGACTTGAGGACATTTTTAACAAAAATCGGTATATGTATATATTGACATATATATGATAATTAGCATCTCTTTAGTGTTAGTTTTAAGAACAATTTCGTAATGAAAACTCTTTCTTATTAATATCTCTAAACCAGTGCCACTTGTTTTCAAACTAATATATAAGTGAAACATAAATTTACATCTAAAGCAATGGGAGTAGTAATCTTACCTTTTCTCTTCTTTCAGCTTCACCATACAGTGTGGCAAGTTGAGTGTATGGACCCAAGCATGCTGGATTAGATCAGTCTATTATCCAGAACTCTCTGATGTTGAGGGGTAGCATATTAATCTTCTCAGCAAGTGAGTACCTCACATCCCCATTTGAAATAGTCCAAGCTTGACTCTAAGATGGTTTTATTTAAATGGAGGCTAGTGTGGAAGTACACTGCCCTTGCATGAAGTAAAAGATAATCATTTCCTAGGACTGTTCAAAAAGACATTTAATTAAAATGACATAAGTTTTTTGAAGTTATAAACTGACTATAATATGTATGAAGGACCACAAATAGTAATTTTCTCCTCAAACAGAATGTACCTTGGGGAATTCTTAAAAGAAATCTCTGCTCCTAAGAAATTCCCTACTGCTATTGTTATTGTTTGACAATCAAAAATAAACAGCAGTAGCATATAGGTACCTACTCTCAATCAAATCTCATACATAGATGAAAAAAGGAGTTTGCATGGCAGCTTGATACATTTTAAGTTACCATTGTCATATGGAAACCCCATCTTTATACAAATAACAGTGGAATTTTTATTACTCTCAACGTGTCAATTCAAGATTTATATTAATGTGTGTTTTCACACTTTTATTCAGCTTATATTAATTTTAACCCCCTGCATCAATTTAATGTTGTGAACTAGGTTTGAAATACACTGACTTCAGATATGGCATGTTGTTTTATGATCTTTTGCTTTTACATTTAGTTTTCAAGGTATCAAATATTCTAACATGCATTTATATATGCGAACAGTTAATATATTTATGAACACAAAAACACACGGGCACAGGGAAAATCTTCTTGTCTAAAATAGTTAATATACATGTATTACAATGTTATTATTTGATTAAATAAAATGGTGTTTTTTCCTATAGGTTTCAACTTTGTGCCAGTACCATTTCAACTTTGGTATATGTTGAATGTATAAAAGTATGTGGACTCCTTGAAAGGTTTGTTGCCTTTTGTGGGATTTTGAAGTAAGTTATTTTATATAGATGAACATTATTCATGGTGCTGGTTTTGACATCAGGGCTAAGCCACACCAAGGCTGTCAGATAAGAACTAGGGCATGTTCAAACAGTAAACATAACCTGGCTGAGTTAGTATAGACCTTATCTCTTTGTCTGTAAATAGGGCTTAAGTTCTTTATATCTGTTTTTTTAATTTGATTAAAACAATAATTTTTGATTCAGGGATAGTTTTAATCAATTTAGAAACATTAATCCTTGTTTGAAAAGAATCGGAGAAGTAGAACCGATTTGACAATTTTAATTTTATTATCATGAAATCATAAGTAAAAAAAACATCATTTTAGCTTTATTTAAAATCCACTAGTAGCAGAAGATTGAAAATTAAGCTCTAGTACAACTATAATTTTCTAAAGTTTCTTTAGTTTGCGATAAATATATCTTCAGCCATTAACATTTTACGTTAACTATAATTTAATGATATCTTTTACCAATCCAAACAATTTTTGAGATGATAAGAGATTTATGTTTACAGTGTACAGTGTACATGGTAAATAGAACAGGGCCCAGCTACTTCAGAGCCTTATCTCTTTGTTTGTAGATTAAACTTAAAAACTTAATATCTGTTTTTAATTTGATTAAAACGTAACGTATTGATTTAAAAGTAGTTTTAATAAATCTAGAAACATTACTGCAATTGGAAAAAATCCTTGTTTGAATAGAATCGGACAAGTAAAACCGATTTGACAATTTTAATTTTATTATCATGAAATCTAAAGTAAGAAAAAATCATTTTAGCTTTATTCAAAATCCACTAGCAGTAGATGATTGACAATTAACACTATTGCCTATTTGTATATGGTCTGGACATTAGATGCTTAGCTCACATCAAAGGGATGGTGTATGTGTACATAGTAAATAGAACAAGGCAGAGTTACTATAAAACCTTATCTCTTTGTTTGTAGATTAAACTTAATATCTGTATATCTGTTTTTATTTTGGTTAAAACATGATTTATTGAGTCATAAATAGTTTTAATCAATCTAGAAACATTATTGCAGTTTGAAAAAAATCCTTGTTTGATTAGAATCGGACAAGTAGAACCGATTTTACAATTTTAAACTTATTATTATGGAATCGAAAGTAAGAAAAAATCAATCCAGCTTTATTCAAAATCCACTTGCAGTAGATAATTGAAAATTTACATCAAGGTTAAGCTCCAGTACAACTATAATTTTCCAAAGTTTCATTAGCTTGCAATAAATATATTTTCAGCCATTAACATTTTATATCAACTCTAATTAAACGATATTTTCAACCAATCAAAAAAACAAAAGTTCTCAATATAAATTAATGAAATTTGTACAGTGTCAAGGACTGTGTATAGACTTTATACTTACAAAATTTCAACTTCATTGGTGACATAGTTTGAAAGTTATTGGATTTTATAGATTTTCGTAACAATTCAAAATGGCGGCCACTGTGTTGGTCCAATCGAAAACTTGTAAATGTATTGAACATGCGCAGTCTCTCTGTTAAGTCAATGGTGGAATGCCCGTTGTCCTATCTCTCATTTTAGTTAAGATAGGAGTCTATAAATTTTTAACATTCAAAATGACGTCACGGTCACATGACTTTAAATTCGCGCGGTAAGACGTCATTTTGTGGTATAAACCTTCTCTGAGTTCGTCTATGCCGAGTTTCAGCTTTATCGGAGGGATACTTTCTGAGATAAAAAAAAATTTATGACATCACATTTTTCGACCAATGAAAATGTAGTAATAATTTCCCGGATATTAACGAAAGTTATAACTTTTCTTGGCAGTGACCTGTACTAACTGTATATGAAAAATGAGCTGCATCGGTTTAGCGGTTTAAGAGAACAAACTTTTTTAAATTTAAATTGATTTTCGGGTTATTCCAAGGTTACGAGAAAAATAGGTCAAGGTCGCACCCACATTTTTCACATCAGATGAAGAAGGGCGATGCTCATCAGTAGTTTAAGTTTCACGATACTGGCTGTTACGGTTTTAGAGTTATGCATTACACAAATTTGGCGGAAAAGAAAAATAATAATAATAATAATAATAATAATAATAATAATAACAATCAATACAATAATAATAGGCTTCCAGCTTTTTGCTGGAAGCCTAATAATAACTAGAACTGTACTCGGTACAGGTCTGCGGCTTCCAGTAGTTCCGCTGAAGTTAATTCAACAGTGCAATTGAGTTGATTCACAACAACAATTTTAAATCAACTGAAAAAAATTAAATACAATGTTAAATGCTAAAAACTCTCGATGGAAACTGTTGATTTATTTTTATAAAAACAATATATCTGAACGGGTGTATAAATTTTACAAATCAATTCTCGCTTGTTGCTCTATATATAATACAACCACTACTTGTAAACGGTCTGGATAAAAGAGGCAAGATACCTATCTGTATATGGTGTGTACAGTATATGCTAAGCTCACATCAAAGGGATCCACACTGCTGCATAGAGCGGGGTGTATGTTTACACAGTAAATAATCAAGGCAGAGTTACTATAAAACCTTATCTTTTTGTTTGTAGATTAAAGTTAATATCTGTATATCTGTTTTTAATTTGGTTAAAACGTTATTTATTGAGTCATAAATAGTTTGAATCAATTTAGAAACATTATTGCAGTTTGAAAAAATCCTTGTTTGATTACAATCGGACAAGTAGAACCGATTTTACAATTTAAAACTTATTATTATGAAATCGAAAGTAAGAAAAAATCAATCTAGCTTTATTCAAAATCCACTTGCAGTAGATAATTGAAAATTTACATCAAAGTTAAGCTCCAGTACTACTATAATTTTCCAAAGTTTCATTAGTTTGCAATAAATATATTTTCAGCTATTATCATTTTACGGCAACTCTAATTAAACGATATTTTCAACCAATCAAAATTTAAAAAGTTCTCAATATATATTAATAAAATTTGTACTGTGTTAAGGACTGTGTATACACTTTATACTTACAAAATTTCAACTTCATTGATTACATAGTTTGAAAGTTATTGGGTTTTATAGATTTTCGTAACAATTCAAAATGGCGGCCAAAGTGTTGGTCCAATCAAAAACTTGTAAAAGTATTGAACATGCGCAGTCTCTCTGTTAAGTCAATGGTGGAATGCCCGTTGTCCTATCTCTCATTATAGTTTAGATAGGAGTCTATAAATTTTTAACATTCAAAATGGCGTCACGCTCACATGACTTAAAATTCGCGCGGTAAGACGTCATTTTGTGGTATAAACCTTCTCTGAGTTTGTCTATGTGAAGTTTCGGCTTCATCGGATGGATACTTTCTGAGATAAAAAAATTTTTTTGACATCACATTTTTCGACCAATGAAAATGTAGTAATTATTTCCCGGAATTCCAAGAAAGCCAGAACTTTTATTGGCAGTGACATGTACTTACTGTATACGAAAAATGAGCTGCATCGGTTGAGCGGTTTAGGAGAAGAAACTTTTTCAAATTTAAATTGATTTTCGGGTTATTCCAAGGTTACGAGAAAAATAGGTCAAGGTCGCACCCACATTTTTCACATCAGATGAAGAAGGACGATGCTCATCAGTAGTTCAAGTTTCACGATACTGGCTGTTACGGTTTTAGAGTTTAGCGTTACACAAATTTGGCGGAAAAGAAAAATAATAATAATAATAATAATAATAATAATAATAATAATAACAATCAATACAATAATAATAGGCTTCCAGCTTTTTGCTGGAAGCCTAATAATAACTAGAACTGTACACGGTACAGGTCTGCGGCTTCCAGTAATT
Source organism: Lepidochitona cinerea (assembly GCA_963971465.1). Lineage (NCBI taxonomy): Eukaryota > Metazoa > Mollusca > Polyplacophora > Chitonida > Tonicellidae > Lepidochitona > Lepidochitona cinerea. Next base: position 18,181,077 of record OZ020565.1, on the reverse strand, counting down.
CTACTGGAGTTAATTCAATAATGTGATTGAGTTGGTTTACAACAACAATTTTTAATCAACTGAAAAAAATTAAATACAATGCTAAATACTTTTGATGAAAGCTGTTGTTTTATAATTATAAAAACAATATATGTGAACGTGTGTATGAATTTCATAAATCTATTCTCGCTTGCTGCTCTATATATAATATAACCACTACTTGTAAATGGTCTGGATAACAGAGGGAAGATGCCTATTTGTATATGGTCTGGAGGGTAGATGCTTAGCTCACATCAAAGGGAACCGCACTGCTGATAAGAGCTGGTGTCTTGTGTACAGAGTAAATAATCAAGGCAGAGTTACTATAAAACCTTATCTCTTTGTTTGTAGATTAAACTTAATATCTGTACCACTGTTTTTAATTTGGTTAAAACGTTGTTAATTGATCCATGAATAGTTTTAATCAATTTAGAAATATTGTTGCAGTTTGAAAAAATCCTTGTTTGAATAGAATAGGACAAGTAGAACCGATTTTACAATTTTAATATTATTATCATGAAATCGAAAGTAAGGAAAACTCATTTTAACTTTATTCAAAATCCACTAGCAGTAGATAATTGAAAATTTACATCAAGGTTAAGCTCTAGTACAGCTTTAATTTTCCAAAGTTTCATTAGTTTGCAATAAATATATTTTCAGCCGTTAACATTTTACGTCAACTCTAATTAAACGATATTTTTAACCAATCAAAATAAAAAAAGTTCTTGATATAAATTGATGAAATTTGTACAGTGTTAATGTCTGTGTATAGACTTTATACTTGCAAAGTTTCAACTTCATTGATTACATTGTTTGGAAGTTATTGGGTTTTATAGATTTTCGTAACAATTCAAAATGGCGGCCAAAGTGTTGGTCCAATCAAAAACTTGTAAATGTATTGAACATGCGCAGTCTCTCTGTTAAGTCAATGGTGGAATTTCCGTTGTCCTATCTCTCATTATAGTTAAGATAGAAGTCTATACATTTTTAACATTCAAAATGACGTCACGGTCACATGACTTAAAATTCGCGCAGTAAGACGTCATTGTGTGGTATAAACCTTCTCTGAGTTTGTCTATGTCGAGTTTCGGCTTCATCGGATGGATACTTTCTGAGATAAAAAAAAATTTATGACATCACATTTTTCGACCAATAAAAATCTAGCTTTAAGATCCCGGATATTAACGAAAGTTATAACTTTTATTGGCAGTGGCATGTACTTACTGTATACGAAAAATGAGCTGCATCGGTTGAGCGGTTTAGGAGAAGAAACTTTTTCAAATATAAATTGATTTTCGGGTTATTCCAAGGTTACGAGAAAAGTAGGTCAAGGTCGCATCCACATTTTTCACATCAGATGAAGAAGGGCGATGCTCATCAGTAGTTCAATTTTCACGATAGTGGCTGTTACGATTTTAGAGTTATGGGTTACACAAATTTGGCGGAAAAGAAAAATAATAACTAGAACTGTACACGGTACAGGTCTGCGGCTTCCAGTAATTCCACTGGAGTTAATTCAATAATGCGATTGAGTTGGTTTACAACAACAATTTTTAATCAACTGAAAAAAATTAAATACAATGCTAAATACTTTTGAGGAAAGCTGTTGTTTTATAATTATAAAAACAATATATGTGAACGTGTGTATGCATTTCATAAATCTATTCTCGCTTGCTGCTCTATATATAATATAACCACTACTTGTAAACGGTCTGGATAACAGAGGGAAGATGCCTATTTATATATGGTCTGGAGGGTAGATGCTTAGCTCACATCAAAGGGAACCGCACTGCTGATAAGAGCTGGTGTCTTGTGTACAGAGTAAATAATCAAGGCAGAGTTACTATAAAACCTTATCTCTTTGTTTGTAGATTAAACTTAATATCTGTACCACTGTTTTTAATTTGGTTAAAACGTTGTTAATTGATCCATGAATAGTTTTAATCAATTTAGAAATATTGTTGCAGTTTGAAAAAATCCTTGTTTGAATAGAATAGGACAAGTAGAACCGATTTTACAATTTTAATATTATTATCATGAAATCGAAAGTAAGGAAAACTCATTTTAACTTTATTTAAAATCCACTAGCAGTAGATAATTGAAAATTTACATCAAGGTTAAGCTCTAGTACAGCTTTAATTTTCCAAAGTTTCATTAGTTTGCAATAAATATATTTTCAGCCGTTAACATTTTACGTCAACTCTAATTAAACGATATTTTTAACCAATCAAAATAAAAAAAGTTCTTGATATAAATTAATGAAATTTGTACAGTGTTAATGTCTGTGTATAGACTCTATACTTGCAAAGTTTCAACTTCATTGATTACATTGTTTGGAAGTTATTGGGTTTTATAGATTTTCGTAACAATTCAAAATGGCGGCCAAAGTGTTGGTCCAATCAAAAACTTGTAAATGTATTGAACATGCGCAGTCTCTCTGTTAAGTCAATGGTGGAATTTCCGTTGTCCTATCTCTCATTAGAGTTAAGATAGGAGTCTATACATTTTTAACATTCAAAATGACGTCACGGTCACATGACTTAAAATTCGCGCAGTAAGACGTCATTGTGTGGTATAAACCTTCTCTGAGTTTGTCTATGTCGAGTTTCGGCTTCATCGGATGGATACTTTCTGAGATAAAAAAAAATTTATGACATCACATTTTTCGACCAATAAAAATCTAGCTTTAAGATCCCGGATATTAACGAAAGTTATAACTTTTATTAGCAGTGACATGTACTTACTGTAAACGAAAAATGAGCTGCATCGGTTGAGCGGTTTAGGAGAAGAAACTTTTTCAAATTTAAATTGATTTTCGGGTTATTCCAAGGTTACGAGAAAAGTAGGTCAAGGTCGCACCCACATTTTTCACATCAGATGAAGAAGGACGATGACCATCAATAGTTTAAGTTTCACGATGCTGGCTGTTACGGTTTTAGAGTTATGCGTTACACAAATTTGGCGGAAAAGAAAAATAATAATAATAATAACAATCAATACAATAATAATAGGCTTCCAGCTTTTTGCTGGAAGCCTAATAATAATAATAATAATAATAATAACAATCAATACAATAATAATAGGCTTCCAGCTTTTTGCTGGAAGCCTAATAATAATAACTAGAACTGTACACGGTACAGGTCTGCGGCTTCCAGTAATTCCACTGGAGTTAATTCAATAATGCGATTGAGTTGGTTTACAACAACAATTTTTAATCAACTGAAAAAAATTAAATACAATGCTAAATACTTTTGATGAAAGCTGTTGTTTTATAATTATAAAAACAATATATCTGAACGTGTGTATGAATTTCATAAATCTATTCTCGCTTGCTGCTCTATATATAATATAACCACTACTTGTAAACGGTCTGGATAACAGAGGAAGATGCCTATTTGTATATGGTCTGGACGGTAGATGCTTAGCTCACATCAAAGGGAACCGCACTGCTGATAAGAGCTGGTGTCTTGTGTACAGAGTAAATAATCAAGGCAGAGTTACTATAAAACCTTATCTCTTTGTTTGTAGATTAAACTTAATATCTGTACCACTGTTTTTAATTTGGTTAAAACGTTGTTAATTGATCCATGAATAGTTTTAATCAATTTAGAAATATTGTTGCAGTTTGAAAAAATCCTTGTTTGAATAGAATAGGACAAGTAGAACCGATTTTACAATTTTAATATTATTATCATGAAATCGAAAGTAAGGAAAACTCATTTTAACTTTATTCAAAATCCAGTAGCAGTAGATAATTGAAAATTTACATCAAGGTTAAGCTCTAGTACAGCTTTAATTTTCCAAAGTTTCATTAGTTTGCAATAAATATGTTTTCAGCCGTTAACATTTTACGTCAATTTTAATTAAACGATATTTTTAACCAATCAAAATAAAAAAAGTTCTTGATATAAATTGATGAAATTTGTACAGTGTTAATGTCTGTGTATAGACTGTATACTTGCAAAGTTACAACTTCATTGATTACATTGTTTGGAAGTTATTGGGTTTTATAGATTTTCGTAACAATTCAAAATGGCGGCCAAAGTGTTGGTCCAATCAAAAACTTGTAAATGTATTGAACATGCGCAGTCTCTCTGTTAAGTCAATGGTGGACTTCCCGTTGTCCTATCTCCCATTATAGTTAAGATAGAAGTCTATACATTTTTAACATTCAAAATGACGTCACGGTCACATGACTTAAAATTCGCGCAGTAAGACGTCATTTTGTGGTATAAACCTTCTCTGAGTTTGTCTATGTCGAGTTTCGGCTTCATCGGATGGATACTTTCTGAGATAAAAAAAAATTTATGACATCACATTTTTCGACCAATAAAAATGTAGTAAAAATTTCCCGGAATTTCAAGAAAGCTAGAACTTTTATTGGCAGTGACATGTACTTACTGTATACGAAAAATGAGCTGCATCGGTTGAGCGGTTTAGGAGAAGAAACTTTTTCAAATATAAATTGATTTTCGGGTTATTCCAAGGTTACGAGAAAAGTAGGTCAAGGTCGCATCCACATTTTTTCACATCAGATGAAGAAGGGCGATGCTCATCAGTAGTTCAAGTTTCACGATAGTGACTGTTACGATTTTAGAGTTATGCGTTACACAAATTTGGCGGAAAAGAAAAATAACTAGAACTGTACTCGGTACAGGTCTGCGGCTTCCAGTAATTCCACTGGAGTTTATTACATAATGCGATTGAGTTGGTTCACAACAACAATTTTAAATCAACTGAAAAAAATTAAATACAATGTTAAATGCTAAAAACTTTTGATAAAAGCTGTTGTTTAATTATTATAAAAACAATATATCTGTACGTGTGTATAAATTTTACAAATCAAGTCTCGCTTGCTGCTCTATATATAATATAACTACTACATGTACTTGTAAACGGTCTGGATAAGAGAGGCAAGATGCCTATTTGTATATGGTCTGGACAGTAGATGCTTAGCTCACATCAAAGGGATCCGCACTGCTGATAAGACCTGGTGTCTTGTGTACAGTGTAAATAGAACAAGGCAGAGTTACTATAAAACCTTATCTCTTTGTTTGTAGATTAAACTTAATATCTGTATATCTGTTTTTAATTTGGTTAAAACGTTATTAATTGATTCATAAATAGTTTTAATCAATTTAGAAACATTGTTGCAGTTTGAAAAAATCCTTGTTTGAATAGAATAGGACAAATAGAACCGATTTTACAATTTTAAACTTTTTATTATGAAATCGAAAGTAAGAAAAAATCAATCTAGCTTTATTCAAAATCCACTTGCAGTAGATAATTGAAAATTTACATCAAGGTTAAGCTCCAGTACAACTACAATTTTCCAAAGTTTCATTAGTTTGCAATAAATATATTTTCAGCTATTAACATTTTATATCAACTCTAATTAAACAATATTTTCAAACAATCAAAATAAAAAAAGTTCTCAATATAAATTAATGAAATTTGTACAGTGTCAAGGACTGTCTATAGACTTTATACTTGCAAAGTTTCAAGTTCATTGGTTACATTGTTTGAAAGTTATTGGGTTTTATAGATTTTCGTAACAATTCAAAATGGCGGCCAAAGTGTTGGTCCAATCAAAAACTTGTAAATGTATTGAACATGCGCAGTCTCTCTGTAAAGTCAATGGTGGAATGCCCGTTGTCCTATCTCCCATTATAGTTAAGATAGGAGTCTATAAATTTTTTACATTCAAAATGGCGTCACGGTCACATGACTTAAAATTCGCGCATTATGACATCATTTTGTGGTATAAACCTTCTCTGAGCTGGTGTATACCGATTTTGTTTTTTATTGGATCGATACTTTCCGAGATAAAATAAAAACTGATGACATCACATTTTTAGACCAATAAAAATCTAGCTTTAAGATCCCGGATATTTACGAAAGTTATAACTTTTATTGGCAGTGACATCTACTTACTGTATATGAAAAATCAGCTGCATCGGTTGAGCGGTTTAGGAGAAGAAACTTTTTCAAATTTAAATTGATTTTCGGGTTATTCCAAGGTTACGAGAAAAGTAGGTCAAGGTCGCACCCACATTTTTCACATCAGATGAAGAAGGGCAATGACCATCAGTAGTTTAAGTTTCACGATGCTGGCTGTTACGGTTTTAGAGTTATGCGTTACACAAATTTGGCGGAAAAGAAAAATAATAATAATAATAATAATAATAATAATAATAATAACAATCAATACAATAATAATAGGCTTCCAGCTTTCTGCTGGAAGCCTAATAACTAGAACTGTACTCGGTACAGGTCTGCGGCTTCCAGTAGTTCCGCTGGAGTAAATTCAACAATGCGATTTAGTTAGTGCACCACACCAATGTTAAAAGCACACTTGCCGCGAAAATCAGGAATATTGTTTACATTAAAAAAGAAAGACCGTTTTCTGTATTTTTCCCAGACAATATAAGTTAGGAACTGTCTATTTTTACCAAAATCACTTTGTATTTTTAATTTGAATTGTTAGGTGCCCGGAACGTAAACAAACCAAACTGCTCGCAGGAGCGACACGAAAGTTGACCGACACTGATCGTTGTTGTTGTAATCAAGCTTCGATTCTTCGTTTGTTTTTCAGCCCATTTCTACATTCTAAAGCTAACTAGACATGTTTTATGTGTCCTATGTTTAATTTTAGTGGTATTAGTCGTAGTAAGCTCATGTAAATTGGTTCTCTTAGCAAATTTAAACAGGCTACGGCGGCAAGGGGGCCTTTAAATAAAAAATAAATACAATGTAAAATTCTTAAAACTGAAACTGTTTTCTGTGTTTTATTATAAAAACAATATATTTTACAGTGATATTTACAGTGATATTTACAGTGATATTTACAGTGATATTTACAGTGATATTTACAATGGTATTTACAGTGATATTTACAATGGTATTTACAGTGATATTTACAAGGGCATTTACAGTGATATCTACAGTGATATTTACAATGGTATTTACAGTGATATTTACAATGGTATTTACAGTGATATTTACAATGGTATTTACAGTGATATTTACAATGGTATTTACAGTGATATTTACAACGGTATTTACAATGGTATTTACAGTGATATTTACAACGGTATTTACAATGGTATTTACAGTGATATTTACAACGGTATTTACAATGGTATTTACAATGGTATTTACAGTGATATTTACAACCATATTTACAGTGATATTTACAACGGTATTTACAATGGTATTTACAGTGATATTTACAGTGATATTGATAATGGTATTTACAGTGATATTTATAATGGTATTTACAGTGATATTGATAATGGTATTTACAGTGATATTTACAATGGTATTTACAGTGATATTGATAATGGTATTTACAGTGATATTTACAATGGTATTTACAGTGATATTGATAATGGTATTTACAGTGATATTTATAATGGTATTTACAGTGATATTTATAATGGTATTTACAGTGTTTTCTTGGGCAATTTAATCTTTTACACTTCTTTCATGGCAGTGATGGTGTTACCATGGAAATTGCCCACAGCTTCTATGGGTAGCATTGCTAGGATTGGCTCCACTGATTCTATTGTTTCTAAGCTGAGATATTCCAACAGTATTTCTTTTTTAATTTTTGCCTCTCGGTCATGGCCGTTAACCTCGCATAAAATTTCTAGATTGTCGGCCATTTCTTCGTTGTTTATGCCGATGACCTTTATTAGCTTATCAGAATCTGCAGATGATACAACCTGAAATAAAAGAAAGATAGATAAGTAACTTGTTGATCCACTGAATAGCTTAGCATAATGCATTAGCAAAGTAACTCCGAATAAATTCAACAAACACATAATGACAGTCTCAATATTTCGACAAAGGTATTTTTGTCATATATACCTTTGTCAAAATATTGAGATTGTCAATATGCGTTTGTTGAATTTATTCGGAGTTACTTTGCTAATGGATAAGTAAATAGTATATAAGTTATAACGTGTGAATGTTGAAGTCTTGACAATTTCTTTTATGGTTTAACCAGACCCAGGATAACGGAATTTAATAAAACAAAAATGAAGTATTGTGAGGAAAACTTGACTAGGTTTTGAGGTCTTTTGAAACAAGTTCATATGGAGTGTACTCACTTCAATGTTGTCTGGGTAGTTGATATGTATGGCATTTTCCTTTCTGTAGGTTGAAAAGGATGTTGTGACGTCCTTCAGGACAATTTCATCCCCAGCTACAACTACCATCTGTGTAGCCTCTCTCCAAAGGGTGGCATGAACTCTACCAGAGGAGTCTTCCAATTGGAGTTCACGTACGGCAGTCGACTCCCCTTTTACCTTTACTGTACGAGTTGGTTGATTCTGAAATAAATAACATTAAACACTTTTTAAAATTGTTTCATTATTGAGCCATGTACCTTTAAAATGTGTTCCCAATACTCTGTTCTTTTATTATTTATGAATTACTTAATTATTGAGAGTATACTAAAAACTAAACGGGGAATGAAACCTACATAATTGCCAGAGTTACGTTGTGGATGGATGTATAATTGCTATTGTATATAACACATGATAGTTTTTAAAATGCCACAGTTTCGATAATGTGTATGCTGAAAATTAATTGTTCCAAATCAATCTATAGTTAGAGATTACCGAAAGGTATCACTTGGTTGATAAATGAATCAGTCAGAATTGTCTTTTTCTGCTTTTCGAATAGTAGTTTAAAGTAACTATTTTATACTCACGGCTATTACAACACCTTTCACCGATAGCTTTGTTTTAATTGGGGACGTGTGCACAGTAGAAATCGGTACTACTGTGTGCACTGGCCGCTTGAATTTGGCCTCACAGTCTTCAATTATGTGTTCTGGCACACTTATCGGAGCCGACCTGCAATAAAACATAAAGATTCAATGTATTTATATTTCTTTATTTTCACAATAGTACAGTGGGGTTTTTTTTTTGAAGCAATAAAATATGTTGTGCAAATGTTCTAGCATGCAAATATTGTGCTAGTCTGTTTTTTTGATTTCAAAATGACTAATTTTTGTTACGTCAAACTTAACCACCAATTCTTGTTATGATATATTATGATAAAATGAGTTGAGAACATTTTTATTCTACAGCTATTCTTGTTTTTTTTATACTTGTAGTTGTCAGAATGATGGCAAAGATGGAAACATTCAATTCGATTTGAATTATGTAACAGTCAGTTGTAGAAGACACGAAACCATTTTGTGATGCTGAGTTAATATACAACATTTTATTTTATCGAATAACGATGTTTTGGGTTTGATTGTTATCAAGAAGTTTTTAGGTTATCAGAAAAAAAATTTAACCCGACAGCCACAAAGTCGTTTGCTGTTATAACATGACTAATTCCAAATTCATATTTTTTGTATTTTGTAAAGTGGCTTGAGCTACCAAACTTCGAACTGTTTCATACTCTTTTTTAAACGTGGATTAGTACAATCTAATGAAAAGAGATTAAAGCATCACCAAGGAAGTTTTTTGTGACACATCCGATAGTCAAGGGAAGTTGAACGTAAAAGACAAACTAATGGATTGGCGTAACTTTCTACTTCCGAATGTCGAATTTTATAATTTTATTGGATCTCTGTTACTCTAATGTCATGGTTTATTGGAACTAGCTAAATTTAAAGGTTGGTGATTTTTGTGACTAAAATGGGCCAGGGTATTCGTTTTAAATCGGAGCTTAGGCGCCCTTTTTTATCAAAGTCGGGAAAAAATGATTGGCATTGATATAGAAATTAAATAAGATACGAACCTGTACACCGTACTACTTTCTTTGACTTGTATTTGGCGTTCGTAGATGGTAAATCTTTTTATGGTCACTGACCGTCCCACAGGCAAACGATTTACAAAGCTTTCTGGAATCAAGGCTCTCATCCAGCCAGAACCATCGGCTACCGCCACCCGTTTCCCATTGCTTGGGTGAGACGCCACAACTTTTACTGACAGTTTACCATTGTATGTCTGGTCTGTTAGGTTTGATACACAGAGGCTGTAAATTGAGACAAAGATATGGAAGTCTTAGTTATATATAGATATATGTTTGAACACTATAACACACGGACAAAGGGAAAATCTTCTTGTCTAAAATAATCACGGAGACAGGTTTCTTATTGTGTTAAGACGGGGCTTAATTTAGACGTTTATACGTATTCTTCGTGTATATAGATTCTGTTCTGGACCACCAATAACATCGGATAACTACAAATATTCCTAATTTTTCTAAATCAATTCGATATAAAGCCATATGGAGCGAAAATTTTATTAACGAATGGGTTCATTTGTTGAAATTTGTGGTCCGTTTTAAAACTCAAATGAAAAAAAAATCGCTTAAAAAGATTTGTACTCAATGATCGTGAATGAACTACAACGTCATTTCCTGATATATAGAAGCTATTTGTTTACTCGGGGCTAGTATAAATGTAAGAAAAAAACTAGGCAGTGAGTTTTGGATCAAATGAAAATTTGTGATAAACCATTTATAACAATGTTTAAGAATTGTGAAGAACATTTATAGATAATAACATCTTGGTATGTTGAGTGACGGTATTTCACATAGTTCTTACCGTTTCATATACCATACAATTCGCACGTATGGATACGGATTAAAAATGTGTTTTTTTTTTAAATAATGAAATGTTTTTTCAATAAGTTCTGCTGTGAAACAAACCTAATTTGGCATAGGGTTCAGTTTCAAGTAGATGCCATTATCATGGACAATATGACAAAGTTTTTGTGTTTTTCCAGGCTAATTGCAGTAGGAACTGCATTAAGCCAACATGTCCTGTCTATCGAGCGTCGTTAACATAAATTTTAATCTAAAGGTAAAACCTCAGTGAGAAGGGTCTGAAAGAAGTGACTTTTATGGTTCTTGTGATTGCGATAAGATCCTACAGCTAATCTACCAACTGATTATTAACCTGGTGATGGAAAAAGTGCCTATTGGAAATGGCATCGTAACTGATAAATAAACTTGAAATTTGAACCATACATCAAACTTGATCTACATGAAAGTTTAACATTTTGTTTTCAAGTGTACTTCAAAGGGTTATTTCAAATCTTCTGTAAATCGGAATTTATTTGGAAGACTTTGGCAGCTTACGCTACATTAAATTGAATATATTCCATTTTAGCCAAAAATATAAACTACTGAGAAAAAATTATTTAGTTAGCGTCGTAGTAGATTATTTTTTGCGAAATGTTAAACTTTGAATAACGGAATTGCGCATTCATTCGATCTAGAATTGTTTTTCCGTATATTCTCGATCTTTGCGTCAATCGAAAGATTTACAAACATGTTACTTTTAGGGAAAAGTATCCCATAAATGCAAATTATGAATACAAACATTTTAAATTCTACAACTCTTTGATTCACTGAAGCGTGAAAAAAATTTAAAAAAAAATTGAAAATTAAATTTGAAAGTCAACTATAAAACATTGTTAAAATAATCCTAACGATTAGTGTATCGAATAAAAATATAGAACAATACAATTTATAATGAAGGGGATTGCTTGAATAAATTGATTTTTTTACCTTTGATCAGTTGATGAGGTCGCCATGTTCATATAAGTCTAAGCTGGTCGCTGTCACTTTCTGTTGAGATATTCGGAATTATTATTATACTCGGTATGAAGTTATACTGTATGGAACAGTCAGGTGTGGAACAACAGCTTTATAGAGTGGGCTACCACGTGTTAAGTTCACGTGACTGCTAAAGTTTCATTGGAATACGTAAGCCAAGATGTTAAATGTCACTGATAAGATGTGTATTGTCATCTCCGGGTGGTAGGTTGGGGTGGGTGGAAGAAAAGGGGTGTCATTGAAATACTGGGAATGTGGATAAGTAATATCCATATTTAAAGGAAGAGGATTTTTCTTTGAAAATCTTGATCTTTCACAAATGGATTGAGGCAGCCTTTCACCTCATTGGAGATAGACCTTTAATGGAAATAAAAAAACTTTATGGTTCAGAAGAAGCGGGCTTATTTTTGGTTTCCATCGGTATCAAACACATATTTTAGCAAATTTGTCATGGTCCAAGATATAATTATAAAATACCGTATTATGTTACATACACAAAAAAAATTGGTCAAATTTCACAATCTACCATTTAAACCTAGGTTAATTTCACTCTCTTCAAGTAGTCCTATGTCCAGATAATTGCTTTCAGTTTCTTGAAACTTTTATTGAATTATACATTCTTCTATGGTGGGTTTTACTAAAACCAAAACACATAGGACAACTTGTACTACTTTGTACATGGTGATGTTTTAATATGAGCTTTCGAGAGAAACTACTCTCATCATCAGAAATTACAGCAACACAACGTCGGCATGGTTAAACAGGCATTATACACACAGCAAGAATGAACAAAACAAATACAAAAGTTATAATCACTGATAAGTTGTGATTCCTACAGTTGTGATTTCAACTACAGTGTAGGAATCACAACTTATCAGTGATTATAACTTTTGTATTTGTTTTGTTCATTATTGCTGTTTAACCATGCCGACGTTGTGTTGCTGTAATTTCTGATGATGAGAGTAGTTTCTCTCGAAAGCTCATATTAAAACATCACCATGTACAAAGTAGTACAAGTTGTCCCATGTGTTTTGGTTTTATTGAATTACAAAGAATTCTTTAGGAAAAATGTGGCTAGCAAAAAAAAGGTCTGCGTGTCATATTGATGAGTAATGAAGGTCCTGAAGAGGATGAAATAAGTTTTAAATGTGGAGTTTGAAAGTTGGTCAACTTGTTTTGCTTATTGTGATCTTTTATTAACTTCATTGGCAAGGTTTAAGAAATCCTCAAATATATGTGTTTGGTATGGTTGGAAGTGAAAAACAAGGGCGCTTCTTCTGGATCATAAAGTGATTTTTTTTTCCACTGCATGATCTTTAACTGACTTTAACCGTTTTTTTCTGTGGCTATATTTGATTCATGGGTTATTCTAGGGAACTGAAACACATAGGCCAGCTTGTACTATTCTTTGCACACGGCGATGTTTAATAGGAGCTTTCGAAAGCAACTACTACAGAAATTCCAGCACACAACGTCGGCATAGTAAAACAGGCATTATACACACAGCAAGAATGATCAAAACAAATACAAAAGTTAATCACTGATAGATTGCGATTCCTAGACTACAGTTCAAAATCACCACAATCTAGAGGGGGTGTGGGGGGGAGGGCAATCCTATTACAGGGGAAGAATTAACTATAGGTATAAAGTTAAGATATGGAGTCCATGTAATCAGCAGGTGTGCTGTAACATCGGGATGTTACACAGAGGGTAAGACACCCTTATCTATGGAGTGGAGACAGTTTAATACACATTGAAATTTGAGCATTTAACATTCTGTATGACTACAAACTTGAAATCTACATCCATCCTCCACAGCAGACAACATTATTAAACAGTTTCTAGACAATACATTTTCTGATCAACCATTTCGTAAACCAACACACAATGTCAACCTCAATGTGTATTGAAGGGTGTGATTTTTTTCAAATCAGTCTTGACTGAAACGCTGTTGAATACCTACTAAATAAATAATTAAACTTGACATCACATAATCACAAATAAATATATAACATAACATTGTCGATATTAATTGGACATTGACAGATGTTGCTTTAACATGACATCAACTGGAAATAAAATTTCGATGCTTCTAAAAAATTCAATTTAGATATATAAACTTTAAAAAAATGAAAAATTTGATCAAGAAGCAACATCAAATAACGTTAAAGTAATTTAAAAATATTAAATCGCTTTGTAAAGGGGACAATAGCAGCTATTTTTGTCGAAATAAATCGAGCATTTGATTGATTGAATAATTAATGTTTTTACGCTGCACTCTAGATTATATTCCACGTATCGGTTTTGTTATAAATATTTATGAACACTTAAACGCAAGGGCACATGGAAAATGTTGTTGACTGAAAAAAAAAACAAAAAACATGGAGACAAGTTTTAAATTATTATATGATCTTGTTTCAAGGAACATGTCCCTACATTGGCAGCACATGCAACTTTAAAAAGTGAAACGCAAAACCGCAATGTGATGTATGTGATGTATGAAAAATGTATGAAAAAGAAGTGTATTTGATTTTGATCTTATACAAGTTAAGTTACGTGTACTTGTTATCCTCTTTAGAGGGACATTAGCTTTAGATAAATGTTCACTTTTTAAAAAAAAAAACGTTAAAGCGGCATAAGGTGTCTCAATTCTATTTTTTGAAATAAATTCTGATGTCAAAAGAAGTTAAGCGTTTGAAGTAGGCTACCATGATAACTAATGAATTGACGTAAAAACAAATATTGGTAACCCGTATGAACCGAAGATGTGTGCTAATAACGGAGAGAATTAAAATACTCCGGATGTATGGGTATGCTTTATTTGCTTTTAAAACTATTGATGCGCAAGACTCTAAGATTGGTATCATTTGAAAGTCCATGTACTTCTCAACAAAAAACAAAAACAATAAGCTTAATTTTGTTTCAGTGATTTTACCTATATTTATTTTTTTTGGAAAACGACCTACTTGAAAAATTAATGACACTTCAACCAGATCTTTGTCTGTTATGTACATTAACTGTTTATCGGAGTCATAATTATCTTTGGACTCCATGCAGCTAACATTTAGCTTATTATGTAACGTATCCATCCAATGTACAAATCCGACTACACATCAAGCCGCATCTGACCTCCAAATGTTTGTTTTCATTTACTATCTACTCTTGAAATGTGGTGCCTTTATCAACGCATGTAGCTAATAGTATATTTAGTTAATTATATCATTTTAATAGTATATTGTAGATCTATCTTATTGTCTCATATTCTATACACTGGTTACTAAATCTGGAAATATGACATTGTATATACTCATATTGCAGTAGCAAGGTAACTCCGAATAAATTTAACAAACGCATATTGACGATTTCAATATTTCGACAAAGATATATTTGTCATCTTCATTTTCCTGAAGATGACAAATATATCTTTGTCGAAATATTGAAATCGTCAATATGCGTTTGTTAAATTTATTCGGAGTTACCTTGCTACTGCATTATGCGAAGCTATTCAGTGGATCAACAAGATATACTCATATACTCACCTTAATATAGATAGTAAATATATTGTATATACTCCACTCGATAAAAGAAACATATTACAAAATAAGTTTCAATTATATGTAAATAAAGACATCTACCCAATTATATTGTAGCGTAACTAATTTATGTGTGCGTTTAGTAGAGACTTTTCGCCGGGCCACCATCAGGTTCACCATCAAATTTACGGAAAAATATCATTTTTTTGCAGGTTTTCCACTTTAATCTTGAAGGGGAGATTTTTCAATCTTTGAAATTACCCAGACTTCTCGCCTTTTAACTGTTCCTGATTTTAATGGTCTCTCTATTTACATTTTTTTTTATATTCACGAGTACCACTATCAGCATCACTGTTGTAGATTGTTTTCTGACCTATATATATACGCTTCATGCTGGAGTCAAAGTCGATCGCATAAGCTGCCAAAATGCTGACATTTTTCTGTTAAAACAGAACATGAGAAGTATCCGCTATTTTTCTAAAGATGTGCAATTCAAAAGAAATACAAATAGTGGTATTTGTGTCGATATTGTGTATTTAAAGTGGCATAAGAGCTCAAATTCACACTTTTTTTTTACAATTTCTGATCGTCACAACAGTAAGAGACTTTGATGGTCATCGAAAAACTAAATGATTGGCTTTGGAATGAGGAAAATCCATACAGTATGTGGTCTGTACAAACCGAAAACGTGTTCGAAAAGTGAACAAAATTTAAATAGCCGGGACGACCATTCATTCATTCTAGGCCAAAGTTAGTTCAAAACAAT
The DNA here is from genome assembly GCA_963971465.1 of Lepidochitona cinerea. NCBI lineage: Eukaryota > Metazoa > Mollusca > Polyplacophora > Chitonida > Tonicellidae > Lepidochitona > Lepidochitona cinerea. The sequence continues at coordinate 18,165,171 of OZ020565.1, read as the reverse complement.
ACTTTATCGTACATTTTCGAGACTAGAAGCACTAAAAAGCTTCTGAATTATACGTCTTCAAAAAAAAAATAGCCAATATTTTCAACATTCTGTTTCGACGTCAAAATATCAACATTTTGGCAGCTCATGCCACTTTAAGTAACGTTTTTTAAACCTAACCAAGGCTTCGTATGAATTAATTTAATGTTCGTCTCAGTTATTTAAATTATGCTTAGGTACTTTCCAGCACTACTTCGGCTCGTACAGCTTATATAATTGCAGACTGTATAAATTTTCCTCATTACAACTCCAATTATTATAAAGTTCTTAAATGACTTCCAAATCCTCTTAATCTTTAAAGTCGTGAAGATCAGAATTAATGAAAAACAGTGCACTGCGATTTTGCCTTTCATAATAATGATTTCAAAAATCATGAATGCTTATTAACGACATAGCCAGTACTTCGTTATAAATAGATATTTGCTCGTTATAATGAGCTGTTAAAATGAAATCATGTGCAATATGTCCCTATTAGGCTTTCGTACAAAATATGTCAGGGGACACAATCCATTTTCGCTCGAGTAGCGGGCTGTTGTTGTTGAAATCGCCATGTTATATTTCTAACAGGTATTTTGTATTCCATCGTGATTAGAAATATAATCCCGTGTAATATTATTTGCTGTGGGGTTGGGTTTTTTTTGCATTTTTGAAGCAACACATTCCCCATATTCACGTTCAATACAAATGATAGTCGGCTTCGGTGAGACTGAGTTGTAACAACTAAGTCGTAACACAAACTAACAGACTAAGTAGTTAAATTTTGCTGTGATTGTGAGGCCCACACAGCCACAACTCTACTGTTTTGTATCATTTTAATTTAACACTCCCGCATATGTCAACAGTCATTCGTATGTAAGCCAAAGGATTTGGTCCCCTGCTAAAGCTGACCAGAATGAAGCCTACAGGCTACAGATATAGTTTGACTTTATAAATACAGCAAAACGTTCAATCACGTCAACATCCCTCGTCCAAAAAAAAAAAAATTAAAACTCACCGGTCAATGTTTTGACATGGTATTTACAATACGCACATCCATAATCTACCATACTATCACTAACACACATTTAGATCACAAAAGCACAATTTTTTTCTTCTTCTTGGTTTTAATAGATTAAATGCACAAGATTTTTTTAAACATTTATCAGAGCAAAGCTGTACTCAGAAGTTGCAGCACACATGTATCGCTATCACATTTGCAGTATGGTAATTTAGAAATTTTAGTAAAACAATCAATATCATTACGGCCGTAATACATTATTAATAATATTTAAACAAAAAGTAACGTTTTGATTAAATTTGAATTCAATATGAAAACTAATCAATGTTAGGCTGTGGTTATGAGGTACATTGCAGGTTATAACCAGCAGGTGTCCTTCAACTTAAGTATATAAGTCTATGTTAACACCTATTCAGTCAACACACAATAAACGCACACTCAACTTTGACCTATAGAATATAAGTTAACTATCTATGCTAACAACACAACATGAAAAGTTAGTTCCTTATCTAAAGATACCTACTGTATCTGTACTATTTAACTATAAACTAAAATGGTATTCATGAATCCATTTAACTTCTTGAGAATTTGTCATATAACATCATTTTTTACTATTTGAATTTCTAAGGAGTAGCAATACCATTCAAGTTAACACACAATAATAATATAATCTACACTGAAATCACAATACAGTAAATCTACAGAAAGGCATAACCTTATCAATGTTTGCTTTATGATTAGAGCCATAAACTAGGGTATATTTATGATCACTAAAACACATGGACACAGGGAAAATCTTCTACATGTACATGTACTTGAATGAAAACCAAAGCAATTAAACAGATAGGGGAACAACATAAGCTACTTAAATGCTTTTTTCCATCAGAACTCTGACAACAAAAACTAACAATTCAGTCTGCCAACAGATAACATTGTTATTATTTTTATTATTAGGAATCTATTTGATTGATGAAAAATCACAACAGTCTTATCACTGGAGTTATAATGTACCCTATATACAGATCAAAATAAAAGAAAATGTACTAAGCATTATGAACAATTTATACTTCTTAGGATATTTAAAGTATCAGTCATAATCAGACCTGTACTTTAATTAAAATCAGATTTGTAAAAACGAAAGTATCATAGTTAATAACTCCCTTGTTTCAAAACATAAGTACTGTACTTAAGTTTTCATTCCGTGTCCACCTTAATCAGCAGTAGATCATGAAGCTGGGTGAAACGGAATCATTGCTTTTGATAATGTATCAATATACAAGTATAGGTTTCTTTTTTCCATTTTTTATCCAAGGAGAATACATATTTTACATTACCATTGTCACTTTGTGTGATCAATAGAGATGTGACCTACACCCTCACATCTAAATAGATCATTATACATGTCTTAAATAGGATAACATTTGGTTGAAGAGATATTTTTTCATTCCACACTTCAATAAAAGTGTAGACAGTAATCAACAATAATTTGATAAAGCATTAATTTACAATTGTATGTTTCCATTTTATCATTTATTTACTTATAAAGGTAATGGATAAAATGATCCAGTCTGGGTCACTAGTACATGTAACTCCAAATATTTGCCAAATTTTGTTTTTTATTATTATTTTGAGGTTGAAAGCTGGAATTTATTGGGCGTTGTTCGGCATGTGGACAGATGAATATTTCAAAGAGCCATTAGTCCTTAACTGATTGAACATATCTGTGCTACAAAGGTAATACCAAATCATTCTTGTACATTACTATACATGTAGCTTTCCATCAATATCAGATTTCTAAATGAAACTAAAGGAATTCAAATGATTTATGTTCAACAAGTGTTTTTAACAGGTATCTATCATATATTCTAAAAGATCCAAGCTATTATTGTTTAAACTCACCCAAATGCTGCTTATAGCATTTCTTCTAGTGAGTCAGTCAATAGATGATTGATGTATAACAGAATTATAGTTACAATAGTAGAATAATACAACATACAGTCAGGCACAGTAAGAATTCTTGGTATGTCTAACAGTCTAAGGAGAATACATTATTTACATTATCATTGTCACTGTGTGAAATCAATAGAGATGTCACCTAGACTCGCACATCTAAATAGATCATTATACATGTCTTAATAAATAGGATTCTATTTGGTTAAACAACAATCTTATTTTGATTTTAACCAGTCCTTATTTTTCAAAAGTATATGACCTTTGGCCTTGTATCGTACATATGTGCAGATAGAGTTTATAAAATACTTCACACTTTGAACAATTATTTGTAAAATTATTACAAATATCAATGAATAATTATTCAGGTGCCTGATTTATAACCAATTTCTGGGGAAATATTCTTCATTATGTTTTTTTTATAATCTCCTTGCCTCACATTAAAACACACTTCAACAAATTCTAGACCTTCATCACAAATACATAGATGAAATATAGTTGATTCTATTTTTCTTGATAAAAAGTATTCCATTAACAGTGTTAAATGTGATATGTTAACTCTTCACATTGTTCAGTGATACATTGTTAAACCTTAAGCCACCTTATTATCACATCATAAATATTGATATATTACATATTCATAGTACACCACCAATTTGAGGAAGTTGGGGGGGGGGGGGGGGTGGTACCCCTGTTGGTTTCCCCTCCAATAAAAAAGGTATTCGAAAATCGAAATATGGAGGAGAATGCAGGGGTATCAAACCGTAAGGGGATTATGCATCAAGGGGTTAGCATACATGTAGTGCCCCACCTCCAACCTTGAGAGGGAATATCCTCTCAAGGCTGGATGAGGCATTTCCTACCACCATCAATAAATAGAGATGCACAATTAACATAGTGAACATTAAAAAGCTAAATACACACCTTTTAATATACAGATACTAACTATTACTTATACAAAGAGCCATTAGTCCTTAACTGATTGAACATCTCTGTGCTACAAAGGTAATACCAAATCATTCTTGTACATTACTATACATGTAGCTTTCCATCAATATCAGATTTCTAAATGAAACTAAAGGAATTCAAATGATTTATGTTCAACAAGTGTTTTTAAAAGGTATCTATCATATATTCTAAAAGATCCAAACTATTATTGTTTAAACTCACCCAAATGCTGCTTATAGCATTTCTTCTAGTGAGTCAATAGATGATTGATGTATCATTCATTCTGCCGTACTCAAGATTATTTCACTTAATGACGGCATTGCCAGGTTTAGTAGGGAGGAAACCGAGCCATTTCCCCATGGATGGAAGCCCCCGACCTTTTGCTGGTACCTGACAACCAGCAAAGATAAGACTTACGCTCTATTGAGCCACGGGGGCTCCAGACAACAAAATGGAACATTTATAAGAAATTCATAGATCCGTGTTTTTAACAGGTACAATTTTATTTCATTCATAAACAGCATTGTCAGGTTTATTGAGCTAGAAAAATTAATTTCATATAAATTACCTTACACCCTTCAATGTTAATGTAACCTCTTCTTTGTTGTTTTTGAACCAAATTTGAATGAAACTTCTTATTCCAAGAAAACTACTGACCTGATCTTAACCAAACATGACACACATCACCCCCCACTCAAAACATGAAATATGGATTGATTTTCAGGTCATAAGATTTCATAATAACAGAGAAGTTTTACTCACATCCAATCAAAAGTCGCTGTTCGATTTACGGGTTAGAGTGGAGGAACCCGCCAAGGTAAACACGGAATGGGTCCATGCAGGTTTTAACTTGGCTGGAGAAGATGAGTATCACAGATATATATTAGTAGTTATATGACGCCCTTGTGTGGGTATACGAGTAGATATTTGGTGTCTGACATTAATATTTTTCCATGGCGAAGCAGATACAAAATCTTCGCACTTATTCACAGAGTGACGGTCAATACCCTAAGTAACTTTACCTCCAAAAAAAACGCCCCACACGAAACGAAATGAGGAGGGGAATATGAAGGGTGTCAATCCAAACTTTGTTTCTATCAGTGGGCAAAGTAAAGCCCCGACTCCGACCTTGGTAATGATGAATTCTCACAAAGTTGGCAAGACTTTTACAATCATATAACTGTATATTATAATACAAAACTCATTTCCAACTTACCAGGTTTCTTTTCAACAAAGTGTTTGAAATGTTAAAAGGCTGCTTGACCTCACTTCAAATCTTGGTTGACCTAGACAAGTTCAGAATTACTGAAATCTTCAATAAATTATTATCCATTCATTTCCCTAGTTAGACACTTGTTAAGGTACATGTAGCATGGTCTGTTACCAGCATTTACAAATGTTAGTAATTTGGATTAAATGATTTAGTTCTGTTGATTAACATCTGAAAAGACTAATATGGAATAAGCCTTAAGTTATTTTTGGAGCAGATTTAATCCATAAAGGATAACAAAGATTATATCTCCCAATCAAGCCTATTAATTACATTTAAATAATTATATAAATGATTATAAATATAAGCAGACATTAATTATTTGACAGATATGTACATTTTTCAACTTCAAGTACATGTATCTCATTCCATCTTTGCAAGTTTTTGATCCAGCTAGTAAGTATAGACGGAAAAATTATTCACCAGTGCATTATGAAAGATTAGAGTTTATTGCAAATTTGAAAATCATGTCAAAAGAATTTAATAAGTACAAACTTTCCCATTGTGTCCAACTATAACCATGGCAGATCACTCAACAAAATTTGAAGCAACCTTACCTTGATGTTGGCAACAGATTGCCCTTTATTTGATCATCAATTTTATATTCAGTCATTCGATTTGTTCAGTTTCACTTGTATAGCTTCATGGAAACTGAAATATGTTGGCAATATCTCAACTTCAAGGATTCTACTTGAACGGACATAGACATGATCTATTAAAGTTCCAGATTCAGTTGTGGGATTCTGTACTAACTGCTTGTATCCATTTTCTGTCATTTGTTGTTGAATTGAAGATGTTGTTGTGGTTATGTCCTGGTTAAAATCACCCATAACTATACAATGCACAGCCTGCTGATGAATTTTCTCCAAAAAATCTTGTAAAGATTGGCGAAATGCACCAATAGGGTAGGAAGCCGGTCTGTAAATTACACTTATGCTACATTCAATGTTTGGCAGAGTGACAGTAAGACTTTCTATGTTTGTAGATGAATTGGATTCCTGAAGAACTTCAAACGAGTTTGTTTCTTTCATGTACATTCCAACTCCCCCATGGATTTGAGATTTTAAAGTAGAAAATACATCATTGCTTGAGTCATAGCTGAGAGCTCTGGGCTGGTGGTTAAGATGGAATCCCTCCAGCTGAAAATCAGAAAGATCACTCTGTGGTGTCAGCCAGGTTTCAGTCATACAGATCAGATCAGCGGCTGTAAATCGAGGATCACTTTTGATGTTTTGGAAATGTGCATTTAATCCTTGAACATTATGAAGCACAATGGTCAGGTCTGATACTGACTCATCGGGCAAAAGTGTTATTGTTGGCATTTTGAGCAAAGCTTCTTCAACTTGATTGTTACAAAATATTTTATTTTCCTTAAAGTCTTGGATAATCAAACCTTTAACAGAGGTGGCACGACTAAGTGCTACATAAGCCTGACCCGCAGAAAAGATTTTCTTCAATGATACCACTGCCTTCTCAACAGTAAGACCCTGAACTTTGTGGACAGTACAAGCCCATGCAAGTTTGAGAGGAAACTGCTTGCGAATCCCGCCTTTGTTGTTTATGACATCTTCTTGCGGCTCAATACTTATGCTGTTCTCGGAAGCATTCGTCTGCTTTAAGGAACTGATTTGTGTTTTTCTGCCAACTTTTTCATTATCAAATTTAACACTTACAAGATATGGAAATGTTTCAGTATCCTTCATAAATATTTCACTAACTGTGCCAAATACGCCATTAACAAGTCCATCTGACACATCTAGGTTTTTTGTAAGCATCACTCTTGCACCTACTGCTAGTGTGAGTGACTTTTGTAGACTTGAGTTGTATATGGTGGTATGGTGGTTCTGTCGGAGTTGTAATTTTCCAGTGCGAGGATCTCTGGTATAATCTTTGGCTTCAATAAAAACAGGTTTTTGACATCTGGCATGAAGGAGTTTTATGTTATGCTTGTCAACTTCTGCATTTGTTGCATAGATGTACAGGGCATCTATTGGCTCCTCGCCTGTTTCACAACGCTTAAGTGTGTTAAGGTCTTGTTCTGAAAGTGATTCTTGTTTCTTCAGGATTCGAGTTCGATTAAGCAAGTGAGCAAATTCTTTGTCATCTTTTTGTCGCATGACCTCATCAAGCTCCATCTTACAGAAACATTGATTCCATAAATCAACAATTTGATTATCTGTAAATAATGGTGTCCCTTTCACTGGAGGTAGCTGATAAAAGTCTCCAACAGCAAGGATGGACACCTTTCCAAATAAAGAATAATCACGAGTATGCTTTATTTGCCTAAGCCTCCCATGTATGTATGTCAACATTTTATGATCAACCATGGAGATTTCATCTATGATAAGAATGCAAAGGTTTCCCAATTTAGCTCTCAGAGTGTTTATTCTTTCTTCCCCTAGTGGTTGGTAAGGTAATTTGGCATCAGTACGAATTGACAAAGCAGTATGAAGTGTGGATGCACCTATGTTAAATGCTGCTACACCAGTTGGGGCTGTGAGGAGAACTGAAGTGTCATCTGGGTTTGGCATGATTCGAGATAACAATCTTGTGGCTTCATAGTATATGGTCTTGATCACAGCAGACTTACCGACTCCCGCTCCACCAGTAAGAAATATATGGAAAGGCTCCGGTTTATCTCCATTGACTGTGTCCAAGCACCACTGTCGAACTTTGTAAAATATTTCAGCCTGCTTTCTGTTAAGAGACCGTAGTAATGGCTCAATCTCTTTGCGAGTTATCAGAGTGGGATTAGCTTCTCGTGTATTCATATCTTTTGAATTTGGCATAAGATCTGGGATGGATTCTTCACAATTTAATTCTTCCTCAGTTGGGTCAGAGATTTCACTTCGTTTTGATTCACATTCTTGTCTTTCCAATTCCGCCTCACTGGAGATCAGTGCCCAAGCATCTTCAAGATTGCCACATTGCTCAAGTATGTCTTGTGCATTATCAATGGAGTTACACTCCTTCTCAAACAATGACCTGTTGTTGTCAACTATGTCTTTCACACTTTTCAACTGTCCAAAATCTACGGCTGCATTAGTGTAGAAGTCTTCATAATGTGAAAAGTTTGGGGGTTTCAACTGTTCATCTACACGATACGGTAAAAACAGTTGAAGAATACTATGGTAGTATTTTTCTGGGTTTCTAGAGCTTGAGAATCGTGGATACCTTATCACTGCCGGACTGCTTCTGGTTCGTTTTTGTATGTAGCCAAGGTCATTTTGGAGTTTGTGCATATAAGGGCTTTTTCTGGAGGGGTTCACTTCAGATCCATAAAGAACTCTATATTCAGAACAGAAGGATGCCAAGCACATTTGATCAAAATCTTTCCCTTTTGGTCGGTTCTTGTACCTATCTATAAGACTTGTCATCCAAATGTCTTCTGTTTTACTGTCATCCATGCTTTTTTTCTTGAGCACTTCTAAGGGTAAACTCATTTTGACTGGGTTTTCACCAACGGGAATGAATGTCACCTTGCGAGAACATTCTTTTAGTCTGAGACTACAAACTCTGAATACAGCTTCTTGTACACTCACTTCTCTATTATGCACATATGCTGCTCCCAGTTTTTTCATGGCTGTTTTTGCATCTATATTTTGATCCTTCTTTATTTCTTTTTCTGTTTGATTGAGTAGCAGACTCATTTCCCTTTCTGCTTTTGACATGTAGGAAACAACATACACAACACAGGAATATGCATCCATTATGTATTGAATGTCCATATTTCCATTCCAACATCTTAGAAGTTGAGGACTATATGGGTTGATCCAAATGTCTTCTAATTGTCGTTTCAATACAATATTTGTTTTTTTTGACAAAACTTGAAATGCTTGTTCATAATGACTTTGAGTTGTTCCTACAGATATAAGTAGATCTTCCACTGAACTGAAATCAGTATCAGTATCAGTTAGGGCGTCCCAGATGTTGCTCAGCAATGTTCTTGCTTCATCAACAGTCATTAAATTAGCAATATCTATATCATTCTCGGTTTCGTTTTCACCTGTATGAATTTCTGTATCGTCTTCCGGAGGTCGAATGATTAGAGTCTCATCAGACGGAGGCCTTGGAAAATTGAAGCGACATGTTGTTCCTTTTTTTCTACACGACTTTGAATGTCTGTAACTATGGGTTTGAACTTCATGCACAATTTTGTGAAGTTCTTCGTCTTCTACAACTGAAGGCAGTTCACATGAAACATACCTATCTATAAAGTCTGAAACTTCTCTGTCTGATTGTTGGTCAATCTTTGGGGCATTTTCAACCCAGAAAAGACAGTGGGTGTGTGGTGACCCTCTTTGTTGGAATTCTACCCTATAGAAATAGTCTTTAACTTTACCAATTGGATCCGCTGGTGACAAAATTACATCATGTAATAATGTATGAAATCTGTGATCAAACATCCGGGCAAGTGTTACAGGATTGCTACGTAATATCTCACATTTCTCTTCCCAATCAAGATCACAGGCTTTGCGTGTATCGCTTTGTTGTCGAAGTATTACATCTGTAAATTCATCCCATCTTATATCTGCTGAAGAGAAAGAAGCAAACCAAGTTGGTACTCCAAGCTGCCGTATCATGGCAAAAACATCTTTCTGACTTGACAACCAATATGCTGGTGTTGAACGTATCTCTTTGAGAAATCTCCATCCCTCGTCAGCTTTCATAATGTCTTGTAAGGTGTCTTTGTCGGTCAACATTTGTGCCGTTATTTTTCTTGGACCAGCTATTGAACACCCTTTTCTCATTGCAATCGAAATGCTTGAGTTGACTTTCTGAATTTCTGATCGATACTGTGCATGAAATATGTAATTTGTGTCTTTAGCAAATCTGTTGTCTGCATTCATCAAACGATTATTTAAGTATCTTGATAAGGTAAGCTTTTCATCCCTGTTGTCATGGAATGTGTGCATTCCCGAAGGGAAAAGTACAGGAAATGATTTAGCCTCATTTGAGTTCTCTGACAGAATTCTGATTGGGCTATTGTCCTCACCAGGTGCAACACATACAGTTTCTTCACAATACTGATCCAATGTTTCTTGAGCAATATCTACAGGCTGTAGACAGGTATCTAAGAGTGGACCGTTTAATTCTTCTTCATTGTCATCTTTGCTCATATTGATGGATTCGATTTGGTTTGTATCTAAATCTGGTAGGTCATCTTCAGCTAACAGTGGGCTATTTAATTCTTCTTCATTCTCATCTTTGCTCATATTGGTGGATTCGATTTGATTTGTATCTAAATCTGGTAAATCATCTTCAGAGGCTTCTGCTTTTTGTTTTATCCTGGTTTTAGAACACAATGTATTTTGTTCTGTATCTACATCTGTCTTATCATTGTTCAGGTTATCTCCAGGTTCATCTTCATTTTGATATGTATCTTGGTCCTTACTAATTTTGCTTGTTTGTTCTCTATTGTTAGACAATTCACACTGGTTATTATCCTCTGTATCAGTGTTATCAACAGTATCTTCACTTTGAAAAGGATTGTTCCAGTCGCTGTTCAGTTTAACTTCACTGTACCATTTGTTGTTTTGCTTTAGATAAGCCAAGGCATTCTCAATATGTGATGTTTGAACATACTGATATTTGTAGGGTCTTTTGTAGCAAAGCTTCCTTTTCAGTTTGACTCGAATAAATTGGTCATCTGATTCATTTCTTGGTAGAATACTAGCAGATTTTGATATATCAGACGGTACACAGATGACAGGCCCCTCAACAGCTTTCTGTTTTCCTTTGGGCAAAGACACAAGTTTCATGAAAGGTATATGCAAGCTTACTAAATGCTGCTCAAGAGAATTTAAACATTTTAATTCTGGGGGAATTGGGTCCAGGGAAAGTTTATTGCATGCTGATTCAGGGGGTAATTTTCCTTTTCGCATTTTATTGTGGCATGTATGACATATCCATAAAGAGGAACGACTTGTTTTTGACAGGACACAATCATTGGTGCAATCTTCTGTGCATTTGTGCAAATATAAATCAGATATGACTTTATTGACTGCACTCTTAGGTTTGTCTGTTCTGCCATAGGTTGCTGGATCACATCTTATAACTTGTTTTTTGAATAAGAGTCTATGACAAACACAGCAAATGTGGTCTGGACCTATTTGAGTTTCTTTTCTAAACTGTAAAGTAACATTGTCAATATACTGGTTTTGTTGTTTTTTAAGCGCTCGTCTCTGGCAGTTCTTTTGTTTTAAATCCTGGCGATATTCAATGTTGGTCAAGTATTTATGACGACTCTGAGTCTTTATGTTATTTTTATGTGATGAATCAGTTTTATATTTCGTTATGCTTCTAAGCCTTACTTGCTCTCTATGTTTCTGGTCACTATCATATTTTTGCACACTTGCTGATTTTACTTTGTCTTGATGAACCAAATTGGTGGCATATTTTTGCACACTTGCTGATTTTACTTTGTCTTGATGAACCAAATTGGTGTTATATTTTTGCACACTTGCTGATTTTACTTTGTCTTGATGAACCAAATTGGTGGCATATTTTTGCACACTTGCTGATTTTACTTTGTCTTGATGAACCAAATTGGTGTTATATTTTTGCACACTTGCTGATTTTACTTTGTCTTGATGTACCAAATTGGTGGCATATTTTTGCACACTTGCTGATTTTACTTTGTCTTGATGAAACAAATTGGTGGCATATTTTTGCACACTTGCTGATTTTACTTTGTCTTGATGAAACAAATTGGTGGCATATTTTTGCACACTTGCTGATTTTACTTTGTCTTGGTGAAACAAATTGGTGGCATATTTTTGCACACTTGCTGATTTTACTTTGTCTTGGTGGACCAAATTGGTGGCATATTTCTCCTTGCTTGTCTCTTTAATTTTGTTTCGGAATGTTATGTCATTTACGTATTTTTTATGACTTGCTTCTTTAACAGAATTTCTGTACAGTGGCTCAGTTGCATACCTTTTTATACCATTACATATTTTCTTCGCCCGTTTTTCCAAATCTTGCTTGTACTTGTGTTTCTGAATTTCAAGGACTTTCTCTTTACTACAATGATAATACACCAGTTTTTTCCCCTTGAATTCCTGGTCAATCTGGTAACGAATTTGCTCTTTTTTGCTTTTCTTATTCTTGTAACTTTGGTCATCAACAGTCTCATTTAACTTGTGTTTTCGTCTGTTTGATCTTCTAATGTCACATTTTGAAAATTTAGTTTTTTTCCATCTTTTTTGTTTATTTGGAAGGGCTCTTGTACATTCTTCTAGCTGTCGCTTTGGTACCTCTGTAGATGTGGAAACTTGAGTGTTACAAATTGGACACTGGTTATCTTCTGATTTTACACACAATACCACGTTGTAGTGATATTGTTGATGCATTAAGTAGATACCATTTTCTGGGTTTTGGTACTCAGTTCGACCAGAAAACTTATACCACTGCTTCGTAGTAAGCATGTATGTGAAAATGTTAATATTTAGTAAATGTGCTGTTGCTGAGATCTCCACTTCTGTTGCCCAAGTACCACTATATTTCATTTTGGTTTTCCCAATATAGTCAGATACAGTGTTGAAGCCAGTTCTTAATTGTCTTTGAAATATTGCTTCGTTCTCCATCATATGCTTAACAATACAACGACGAATCTTGATGTGATTGTTTTCAGTACCTGACAATGCATAAGATATCGCTCTAAAAAAACAATTTCCGTCCCCTTTAATGGTTTCACACTTGCAAGGTTCATGTAACTCTGTATCACAATGATTAATGTGCTGTGTTGTGTAACTCTGTATACCAAGTCTTGAACAGATCTTCTCTTGATCAGACAATGTGAGAGGACGAAAAAACCTTGTTTTACGAGTGGAGTGAATGATGGTGTCCTCCATTGTTGATACTTCTTCAATATCAGAGGGTTCTGAAGAAATCAGAGTACCTGCCTCATCCATTGTTGATACTTCTTCAATATCAGAGGGTTCTGAAGAAATCAGAGTACCTGCCTCATCCATTGTTGATACTTCTTCAATATCAGAGGGTTCTGAAGAAATCAGAGTACCTGCCTCATCCATTGTTGATACTTCTTCAATATCAGAGGGTTCTGAAGAAATCAGAGTACCTGCCTCATCCATTGTTGATACTTCTTCAATATCGGAGGGTTCTGAAGAAATCAGAGTACCTGCCTCATCCATTATGGATACTTCTTCAAAATCAGAGGGTTCTGATGAAATAAGTATATTTGTAGGGAAAGTTGAATTATCACAAACTTGTATGTTGACTCCGGTTACTTCAAATTGTATTTGCATGTCTTCTCTAATTCTCATGGATGTCAAGAGATTTTGAATATGTTGCTCAAGGTGTCTGATGTCTGGTTGCATTATTAACACACTTGTCCCGTCACATATTTGCATACCTAAGTTATCTCTTGAATGGGAATCAAATATAAAGTACTGGTTTTGTCTTTGCATCACTGCTATTGTTTGGTCACAAAATGTTAGTAAACAGGCATAGGAATCACTCAGCACTTTTGTCAGAGCTGCTTTCAATGACATCACAATTTCACAGGTAAACTCTTCAGGTAACTGACTTGCATGTACTAGACCAAACACCGGTTCACCAAAATTTAAATGAAATGTGTTTTTATCCATATGAAATGAAGTTGGTAGATCAGTAATAGACAAGTATCTATGTTCTGGTTGTCTTTCTCTTTGAATGTAGGTGTACAAGTCATTACCTTGATCAAGGATTTTGTCTAGATCAGATGATTGCCATGCTGTTAATGGTTTTGTTTTACTGTATGCTATACATGAAAGACTGTTTGCAGCACATTGGTTCCCAGCATTGGCTCCATATTTCTTATGTGATTGGTTATGACTACCTTGTAGATTTTTTAGTCTATGACTGTATTGTATGGCTTTTGCTTTCCCCTTAGCATGTAGACGTGAGTAAGTGATGTTATTTTCAGATTGTGTCTGGACAATTCTCTGTGTGTTTGGTATGATTGCAACCTTATTCTGTGAGGTGTTTATACATGTATTATCCAGTAGTTTTTCCACACTGTGTGTTGTGCTGATGGATCTTATAAGACTAGGGTAGTTTGTATTCAAATTGTTTTGATTTTTAAGAGTTAGGTTTTGCATATTGTTTCCATTATTTCTTTTGATACTTCCAGTGTAAAGGTATCCATTTTGAGTAGTATATATTTCCAGGAAATTATTTGTGTTATCCAAAGAAAGATTTTTGCCATCCAAAAAATGGTTTGGGTTATCCAGAAATTGGTTTGGGTTGTCCAGAAAATGATTTCGGTTGTCCAGAAAATGATTTGGGTTATCCAGAAAATGGTTTGGGTTATCCAGGTTTCGTATATCACTATTTTGAGTATCCAGATTTTTAGTATCCAGGGTTTGAGTATCATTATCAGTGTTTTGATTACCATTGTTTTGAATATTATTGTTTTGAGTGTCCAGGTTTTGAGTATCAGTGTTTTGAGTATCAGTAACTAGGTTTTGAGTATCAGTGTTTTGAGTGTCCAGGTTTTGAGTATCCAGGTTTTGAGTATCCAGGTTTTGAGTATCCAGGTTTTGAGTATCAGTGTTTTGAATATCAGTGTTTTGAGTATCAGTAACTAGGGTTTGAGTATCAGTGTTTTGTTTACCATTGTTTTGAGTGTCCAGGTTTTGAGTATCCAGGTTTTGAGTATCCAGGTTTTGAGTATCAGTGTTTTGAGTATCCAGGTTTTGAATATCAGTGTTTTGAGTATCCAGGTTTTGAATATCAGTGTTTTGAGTATCCAGGTTTTGAGTATCAGTGTTTTGAGTATCAGTAACTAGGGTTTGAGTATCAGTGTTATGTTTACCATTGTTTTGAGTGTCCAGGTTTTGAGTATCCAGGTTTTGAGTATCCAGGTTTTGAGTATCCAGGTTTTGAGTATCAGTGTTTTGAGTATCCAGGTTTTGAATATCAGTGTTTTGAGTATCTAGGTTTTGAGTATCAGTGTTTTGAGCATCATGTTTATCACTTATTTGAGCATCCAGAGAATGATTTCGGTTATCCAGAGAAAAGTTTGGGTTATGCAAAGAATGGTTATCCAGAAAAGGGTTTTTGATATCCAGAGAATAGTTCTGTTTATCTAGAAAATAGTTCTGATTATCTTGAGAATGGTTTAAGTTATCTGGAAAATTATGTTGGTCCACCTTAGGATTTGAGGCTTGTAAACCATATGGTTTGTCCTCATGTGAGAGAGGGAGATCATTAACAGGATAGTGGGGAGAAGAATTCTGTGTTTTATTTTTGGATTTGTCATTTTTTTGAGAACGTGCTCTTGATTTTCTCCAGTACTTCTTCCTTGGCATCTGAAATAGGAGAAGTGAAAAATTATTTATTGTATATATTTATATTATCAAGAAAAATAAAATTCACCCAAAACCTGCAAATTAATACGTCAGAGAATAGACACAAGTTAATTAAATGAAAAAACACAATATTTTAATATATTTTTAAAAAAAAAGTCACACTGGCACAGAGACATTAAGAAGAATTCTCTTTTTCACTATAAAACTATATAGACAAGCTGCGATAACTGAGTTGGTAAGTCGTCATTGGTCTACATGTTATAAGTTCCCTACCTGTTGCACCAGCGGACCCCTGCAAGTCGATGCTGGCGTCTCAGTACTACGCCAAAGTAAGGACGTCTGGCGCAAGCCGTTTTGACGGAGACGGTTTTTCACTGTTTGTGCCGATATTCGACGGAGACCTGGGATATTTGATGCTGTTTCTGTTGCTGTTTTGGTTCGGTTTCACAGGTGAAGTAACCGGATGTAGCGATCTTGGGCTGCTGATGTGATCCTAGGTTGGCCAGAACGTTGACGATCAGCTGTTGAACATTATAAAGTCTAGTGACTGCATTCTGTGATTAGCCGGTCAGGAGACGACCAATGACGACGTTCCGGGTAGCTGCGTCTAGTCTTGGCATATTGTAGCAACTTCGTGAAACAATTTAACGACTGAATTCAATTGAACGGTTGTGTGTCTTTTATACCCATTAAATCCGCATAAAGATAAGACGTGATTCGCACGTGCAACTGCCCTACGTTTTTCCCTACACCTTCCTCGTGTAGCGTTACACAAAGGCTAACCCGAAAGTCATGTGTAGCCTTACACAAAGGCTGACCCGAAAGTTATGTGTGATCAACTGCCACTATCAGGGGCTTAGATTCAATTATCGAACATTTACATTATAACATGATCCTGTTCTCATGTGTCAATAACGCACATTTTTGGAAAAATTCATGTTTGAAAAAAAAAGTGGATGTTGCGTTTTTTGGGGGGGGAGAGTATATATATATATATATATGCTAGTGGTGTTTTCAGATAGTAGTCTTTAGTTGATTATTTTTGTTCAAATTCTTGTCATCATTGCTTTAATACATTAGGTAAAAATATAATTGAGCTAGTAATTTGAAAATTGATTGAGTGATGTTTAACGCCACACTCAAGATGATTTCACTTGCATGGCGGTGTTGCCAGGTTTAGCCTGGGAGAGGGAGGGGGAAGGGGGTGGGAGGAAGCGGGCTTATTGCCCGATTTTCGGCCAGGTACAAACTACATGTGTACCTGGCAACTCCAATTTGAAGAAAAACAGCACCTGAGGCTATTTTTACCAAGCTGTTTATGGACAACATTAGGAATTATAATGAATTAACTATTAAATTCAATGTATCTAGTTTAGGAATTATCTTATATCATATGTTTAATAGACAAGTAGTAATAACAGTAGGTGACAATGTCATCCCAGCAGTGGTTCCTAATAGATAAGAGCTATAATACAAGTTGTCAGACCTTTCCTTAATTTCAAGAGTAGATCACTTTTGTCTTAAGAGGAAAAAGTTTAGTTCAGGCGTGATAACATGGACTTTCACCATTTATTCAAGTCAAGAACTGTAAAGGAGACAAACTGACTTAAACGGGCATGAGCTGCCAAAATTCACACTTATTTCATAATTTCTGATCGTCACGACAGTAAGAGGCTTTGAAAACTAAATGATTGGCGTTGAAATTAGGGAAATCCATACAGTACGTGACCTGTACGAACCGAAAACGTGTTCGAAAAGTAACAAAATTTAAATAACCGGGACGACCATTCATTCATTCTAAGCCAAAGTTAGTTCAAAACAATACTTTATCGTACATTTTCGAGACTAAAAGCACTAAAAAGCTTCTGAATTATAAGTCTTTAGAAAAATAGCCAATAATTTCAACATTCTGTTTTAGCGTCAAAATACCAACATTTTGGCAGCTCGTGTCACTTTAAGTTTGAATCTACTTTACCCATACTTGAGACTTGAGGACATTTTTAACAAAAATCGGTATATGTATATATTGACATATATATGATAATTAGCATCTCTTTAGTGTTAGTTTTAAGAACAATTTCGTAATGAAAACTCTTTCTTATTAATATCTCTAAACCAGTGCCACTTGTTTTCAAACTAATATATAAGTGAAACATAAATTTACATCTAAAGCAATGGGAGTAGTAATCTTACCTTTTCTCTTCTTTCAGCTTCACCATACAGTGTGGCAAGTTGAGTGTATGGACCCAAGCATGCTGGATTAGATCAGTCTATTATCCAGAACTCTCTGATGTTGAGGGGTAGCATATTAATCTTCTCAGCAAGTGAGTACCTCACATCCCCATTTGAAATAGTCCAAGCTTGACTCTAAGATGGTTTTATTTAAATGGAGGCTAGTGTGGAAGTACACTGCCCTTGCATGAAGTAAAAGATAATCATTTCCTAGGACTGTTCAAAAAGACATTTAATTAAAATGACATAAGTTTTTTGAAGTTATAAACTGACTATAATATGTATGAAGGACCACAAATAGTAATTTTCTCCTCAAACAGAATGTACCTTGGGGAATTCTTAAAAGAAATCTCTGCTCCTAAGAAATTCCCTACTGCTATTGTTATTGTTTGACAATCAAAAATAAACAGCAGTAGCATATAGGTACCTACTCTCAATCAAATCTCATACATAGATGAAAAAAGGAGTTTGCATGGCAGCTTGATACATTTTAAGTTACCATTGTCATATGGAAACCCCATCTTTATACAAATAACAGTGGAATTTTTATTACTCTCAACGTGTCAATTCAAGATTTATATTAATGTGTGTTTTCACACTTTTATTCAGCTTATATTAATTTTAACCCCCTGCATCAATTTAATGTTGTGAACTAGGTTTGAAATACACTGACTTCAGATATGGCATGTTGTTTTATGATCTTTTGCTTTTACATTTAGTTTTCAAGGTATCAAATATTCTAACATGCATTTATATATGCGAACAGTTAATATATTTATGAACACAAAAACACACGGGCACAGGGAAAATCTTCTTGTCTAAAATAGTTAATATACATGTATTACAATGTTATTATTTGATTAAATAAAATGGTGTTTTTTCCTATAGGTTTCAACTTTGTGCCAGTACCATTTCAACTTTGGTATATGTTGAATGTATAAAAGTATGTGGACTCCTTGAAAGGTTTGTTGCCTTTTGTGGGATTTTGAAGTAAGTTATTTTATATAGATGAACATTATTCATGGTGCTGGTTTTGACATCAGGGCTAAGCCACACCAAGGCTGTCAGATAAGAACTAGGGCATGTTCAAACAGTAAACATAACCTGGCTGAGTTAGTATAGACCTTATCTCTTTGTCTGTAAATAGGGCTTAAGTTCTTTATATCTGTTTTTTTAATTTGATTAAAACAATAATTTTTGATTCAGGGATAGTTTTAATCAATTTAGAAACATTAATCCTTGTTTGAAAAGAATCGGAGAAGTAGAACCGATTTGACAATTTTAATTTTATTATCATGAAATCATAAGTAAAAAAAACATCATTTTAGCTTTATTTAAAATCCACTAGTAGCAGAAGATTGAAAATTAAGCTCTAGTACAACTATAATTTTCTAAAGTTTCTTTAGTTTGCGATAAATATATCTTCAGCCATTAACATTTTACGTTAACTATAATTTAATGATATCTTTTACCAATCCAAACAATTTTTGAGATGATAAGAGATTTATGTTTACAGTGTACAGTGTACATGGTAAATAGAACAGGGCCCAGCTACTTCAGAGCCTTATCTCTTTGTTTGTAGATTAAACTTAAAAACTTAATATCTGTTTTTAATTTGATTAAAACGTAACGTATTGATTTAAAAGTAGTTTTAATAAATCTAGAAACATTACTGCAATTGGAAAAAATCCTTGTTTGAATAGAATCGGACAAGTAAAACCGATTTGACAATTTTAATTTTATTATCATGAAATCTAAAGTAAGAAAAAATCATTTTAGCTTTATTCAAAATCCACTAGCAGTAGATGATTGACAATTAACACTATTGCCTATTTGTATATGGTCTGGACATTAGATGCTTAGCTCACATCAAAGGGATGGTGTATGTGTACATAGTAAATAGAACAAGGCAGAGTTACTATAAAACCTTATCTCTTTGTTTGTAGATTAAACTTAATATCTGTATATCTGTTTTTATTTTGGTTAAAACATGATTTATTGAGTCATAAATAGTTTTAATCAATCTAGAAACATTATTGCAGTTTGAAAAAAATCCTTGTTTGATTAGAATCGGACAAGTAGAACCGATTTTACAATTTTAAACTTATTATTATGGAATCGAAAGTAAGAAAAAATCAATCCAGCTTTATTCAAAATCCACTTGCAGTAGATAATTGAAAATTTACATCAAGGTTAAGCTCCAGTACAACTATAATTTTCCAAAGTTTCATTAGCTTGCAATAAATATATTTTCAGCCATTAACATTTTATATCAACTCTAATTAAACGATATTTTCAACCAATCAAAAAAACAAAAGTTCTCAATATAAATTAATGAAATTTGTACAGTGTCAAGGACTGTGTATAGACTTTATACTTACAAAATTTCAACTTCATTGGTGACATAGTTTGAAAGTTATTGGATTTTATAGATTTTCGTAACAATTCAAAATGGCGGCCACTGTGTTGGTCCAATCGAAAACTTGTAAATGTATTGAACATGCGCAGTCTCTCTGTTAAGTCAATGGTGGAATGCCCGTTGTCCTATCTCTCATTTTAGTTAAGATAGGAGTCTATAAATTTTTAACATTCAAAATGACGTCACGGTCACATGACTTTAAATTCGCGCGGTAAGACGTCATTTTGTGGTATAAACCTTCTCTGAGTTCGTCTATGCCGAGTTTCAGCTTTATCGGAGGGATACTTTCTGAGATAAAAAAAAATTTATGACATCACATTTTTCGACCAATGAAAATGTAGTAATAATTTCCCGGATATTAACGAAAGTTATAACTTTTCTTGGCAGTGACCTGTACTAACTGTATATGAAAAATGAGCTGCATCGGTTTAGCGGTTTAAGAGAAGAAACTTTTTTAAATTTAAATTGATTTTCGGGTTATTCCAAGGTTACGAGAAAAATAGGTCAAGGTCGCACCCACATTTTTCACATCAGATGAAGAAGGGCGATGCTCATCAGTAGTTTAAGTTTCACGATACTGGCTGTTACGGTTTTAGAGTTATGCATTACACAAATTTGGCGGAAAAGAAAAATAATAATAATAATAATAATAATAATAATAATAATAATAACAATCAATAGTGTACCTGGCAACTCCAATTTGAAGAAAAACAGCACCTGAGGCTATTTTTACCAAG
Organism: Lepidochitona cinerea; assembly: GCA_963971465.1. Classification (NCBI taxonomy): domain Eukaryota; kingdom Metazoa; phylum Mollusca; class Polyplacophora; order Chitonida; family Tonicellidae; genus Lepidochitona; species Lepidochitona cinerea. The sequence continues at coordinate 18,144,263 of OZ020565.1, read as the reverse complement.
CTGTTTATGGACAACATTAGGAATTATAATGAATTAACTATTAAATTCAATGTATCTAGTTTAGGAATTATCTTATATCATATGTTTAATAGACAAGTAGTAATAACAGTAGGTGACAATGTCATCCCAGCAGTGGTTCCTAATAGATAAGAGCTATAATACAAGTTGTCAGACCTTTCCTTAATTTCAAGAGTAGATCACTTTTGTCTTAAGAGGAAAAAGTTTAGTTCAGGCGTGATAACATGGACTTTCACCATTTATTCAAGTCAAGAACTGTAAAGGAGACAAACTGACTTAAACGGGCATGAGCTGCCAAAATTCACACTTATTTCATAATTTCTGATCGTCACGACAGTAAGAGGCTTTGAAAACTAAATGATTGGCGTTGAAATTAGGGAAATCCATACAGTACGTGACCTGTACGAACCGAAAACGTGTTCGAAAAGTAACAAAATTTAAATAACCGGGACGACCATTCATTCATTCTAAGCCAAAGTTAGTTCAAAACAATACTTTATCGTACATTTTCGAGACTAAAAGCACTAAAAAGCTTCTGAATTATAAGTCTTTAGAAAAATAGCCAATAATTTCAACATTCTGTTTTAGCGTCAAAATACCAACATTTTGGCAGCTCGTGTCACTTTAAGTTTGAATCTACTTTACCCATACTTGAGACTTGAGGACATTTTTAACAAAAATCGGTATATGTATATATTGACATATATATGATAATTAGCATCTCTTTAGTGTTAGTTTTAAGAACAATTTCGTAATGAAAACTCTTTCTTATTAATATCTCTAAACCAGTGCCACTTGTTTTCAAACTAATATATAAGTGAAACATAAATTTACATCTAAAGCAATGGGAGTAGTAATCTTACCTTTTCTCTTCTTTCAGCTTCACCATACAGTGTGGCAAGTTGAGTGTATGGACCCAAGCATGCTGGATTAGATCAGTCTATTATCCAGAACTCTCTGATGTTGAGGGGTAGCATATTAATCTTCTCAGCAAGTGAGTACCTCACATCCCCATTTGAAATAGTCCAAGCTTGACTCTAAGATGGTTTTATTTAAATGGAGGCTAGTGTGGAAGTACACTGCCCTTGCATGAAGTAAAAGATAATCATTTCCTAGGACTGTTCAAAAAGACATTTAATTAAAATGACATAAGTTTTTTGAAGTTATAAACTGACTATAATATGTATGAAGGACCACAAATAGTAATTTTCTCCTCAAACAGAATGTACCTTGGGGAATTCTTAAAAGAAATCTCTGCTCCTAAGAAATTCCCTACTGCTATTGTTATTGTTTGACAATCAAAAATAAACAGCAGTAGCATATAGGTACCTACTCTCAATCAAATCTCATACATAGATGAAAAAAGGAGTTTGCATGGCAGCTTGATACATTTTAAGTTACCATTGTCATATGGAAACCCCATCTTTATACAAATAACAGTGGAATTTTTATTACTCTCAACGTGTCAATTCAAGATTTATATTAATGTGTGTTTTCACACTTTTATTCAGCTTATATTAATTTTAACCCCCTGCATCAATTTAATGTTGTGAACTAGGTTTGAAATACACTGACTTCAGATATGGCATGTTGTTTTATGATCTTTTGCTTTTACATTTAGTTTTCAAGGTATCAAATATTCTAACATGCATTTATATATGCGAACAGTTAATATATTTATGAACACAAAAACACACGGGCACAGGGAAAATCTTCTTGTCTAAAATAGTTAATATACATGTATTACAATGTTATTATTTGATTAAATAAAATGGTGTTTTTTCCTATAGGTTTCAACTTTGTGCCAGTACCATTTCAACTTTGGTATATGTTGAATGTATAAAAGTATGTGGACTCCTTGAAAGGTTTGTTGCCTTTTGTGGGATTTTGAAGTAAGTTATTTTATATAGATGAACATTATTCATGGTGCTGGTTTTGACATCAGGGCTAAGCCACACCAAGGCTGTCAGATAAGAACTAGGGCATGTTCAAACAGTAAACATAACCTGGCTGAGTTAGTATAGACCTTATCTCTTTGTCTGTAAATAGGGCTTAAGTTCTTTATATCTGTTTTTTTAATTTGATTAAAACAATAATTTTTGATTCAGGGATAGTTTTAATCAATTTAGAAACATTAATCCTTGTTTGAAAAGAATCGGAGAAGTAGAACCGATTTGACAATTTTAATTTTATTATCATGAAATCATAAGTAAAAAAAACATCATTTTAGCTTTATTTAAAATCCACTAGTAGCAGAAGATTGAAAATTAAGCTCTAGTACAACTATAATTTTCTAAAGTTTCTTTAGTTTGCGATAAATATATCTTCAGCCATTAACATTTTACGTTAACTATAATTTAATGATATCTTTTACCAATCCAAACAATTTTTGAGATGATAAGAGATTTATGTTTACAGTGTACAGTGTACATGGTAAATAGAACAGGGCCCAGCTACTTCAGAGCCTTATCTCTTTGTTTGTAGATTAAACTTAAAAACTTAATATCTGTTTTTAATTTGATTAAAACGTAACGTATTGATTTAAAAGTAGTTTTAATAAATCTAGAAACATTACTGCAATTGGAAAAAATCCTTGTTTGAATAGAATCGGACAAGTAAAACCGATTTGACAATTTTAATTTTATTATCATGAAATCTAAAGTAAGAAAAAATCATTTTAGCTTTATTCAAAATCCACTAGCAGTAGATGATTGACAATTAACACTATTGCCTATTTGTATATGGTCTGGACATTAGATGCTTAGCTCACATCAAAGGGATGGTGTATGTGTACATAGTAAATAGAACAAGGCAGAGTTACTATAAAACCTTATCTCTTTGTTTGTAGATTAAACTTAATATCTGTATATCTGTTTTTATTTTGGTTAAAACATGATTTATTGAGTCATAAATAGTTTTAATCAATCTAGAAACATTATTGCAGTTTGAAAAAAATCCTTGTTTGATTAGAATCGGACAAGTAGAACCGATTTTACAATTTTAAACTTATTATTATGGAATCGAAAGTAAGAAAAAATCAATCCAGCTTTATTCAAAATCCACTTGCAGTAGATAATTGAAAATTTACATCAAGGTTAAGCTCCAGTACAACTATAATTTTCCAAAGTTTCATTAGCTTGCAATAAATATATTTTCAGCCATTAACATTTTATATCAACTCTAATTAAACGATATTTTCAACCAATCAAAAAAACAAAAGTTCTCAATATAAATTAATGAAATTTGTACAGTGTCAAGGACTGTGTATAGACTTTATACTTACAAAATTTCAACTTCATTGGTGACATAGTTTGAAAGTTATTGGATTTTATAGATTTTCGTAACAATTCAAAATGGCGGCCACTGTGTTGGTCCAATCGAAAACTTGTAAATGTATTGAACATGCGCAGTCTCTCTGTTAAGTCAATGGTGGAATGCCCGTTGTCCTATCTCTCATTTTAGTTAAGATAGGAGTCTATAAATTTTTAACATTCAAAATGACGTCACGGTCACATGACTTTAAATTCGCGCGGTAAGACGTCATTTTGTGGTATAAACCTTCTCTGAGTTCGTCTATGCCGAGTTTCAGCTTTATCGGAGGGATACTTTCTGAGATAAAAAAAAATTTATGACATCACATTTTTCGACCAATGAAAATGTAGTAATAATTTCCCGGATATTAACGAAAGTTATAACTTTTCTTGGCAGTGACCTGTACTAACTGTATATGAAAAATGAGCTGCATCGGTTTAGCGGTTTAAGAGAAGAAACTTTTTTAAATTTAAATTGATTTTCGGGTTATTCCAAGGTTACGAGAAAAATAGGTCAAGGTCGCACCCACATTTTTCACATCAGATGAAGAAGGGCGATGCTCATCAGTAGTTTAAGTTTCACGATACTGGCTGTTACGGTTTTAGAGTTATGCATTACACAAATTTGGCGGAAAAGAAAAATAATAATAATAATAATAATAATAATAATAATAATAACAATCAATACAATAATAATAGGCTTCCAGCTTTTTGCTGGAAGCCTAATAATAATAACAATCAATACAATAATAATAGGCTTCCAGCTTTTTGCTGGAAGCCTAATAATAATAATAATAATAACAATCAATACAATAATAATAGGCTTCCAGCTTTTTGCTGGAAGCCTAATAATAACAATCAATACAATAATAATAGGCTTCCAGCTTTTTGCTGGAAGCCTAATAATAACTAGAACTGTACACGGTACAGGTCTGCGGCTTCCAGTAATTCCACTGGAGTTAATTCAATAATGCGATTGAGTTGGTTTACAACAACAATTTTTAATCGACTGAAAAAAATTAAATACAATGCTAAATACTTTTGATGAAAGCTGTTGTTTTATAATTATAAAAACAATATATGTGAACGTGTGTATGAATTTCATAAATCTATTCTCGCTTGCTGCTCTATATATAATATAACCACTACTTGTAAACGGTCTGGATAACAGAGGGAAGATGCCTATTTGTATATGGTCTGGACGGTAGATGCTTAGCTCACATCAAAGGGAACCGCACTGCTGATAAGAGCTGGTGTCTTGTGTACAGAGTAAATAATCAAGGCAGAGTTACTATAAAACCTTATCTCTTTGTTTGTAGATTAAACTTAATATCTGTACCACTGTTTTTAATTTGGTTAAAACGTTGTTAATTGATCCATGAATAGTTTTAATCAATTTAGAAATATTGTTGCAGTTTGAAAAAATCCTTGTTTGAATAGAATAGGACAAGTAGAACCGATTTTACAATTTTAATATTATTATCATGAAATCGAAAGTAAGGAAAACTCATTTTAACTTTATTCAAAATCCACTAGCAGTAGATAATTGAAAATTTACATCAGGGTTAAGCTCTAGTACAGCTTTAATTTTCCAAAGTTTCATTAGTTTGCAATAAATATATTTTCAGCCGTTAACATTTTACGTCAACTCTAATTAAACGATATTTTTAACCAATCAAAATAAAAAAAGTTCTTGATATAAATTAATGAAATTTGTACAGTGTTATTGTCTGTGCATAGACTTTATACTTGCAAAGTTTCAACTTCATTGATTACATTGTTTGGAAGTTATTGGGTTTTATAGATTTTCGTAACAATTCAAAATGGCGGCCAAAGTGTTGGTCCAATCAAAAACTTGTAAACGTATTGAACATGCGCAGTCTCTCTGTTAAGTCAATGGTGGAATTCCCGTTGTCCTATCTCTCATTATAGTTAAGATAGGAGTCTATACATTTTTAACATTCAAAATGACGTCACGGTCACATGACTTAAAATTCGCGCAGTAAGACGTCATTTTGTGGTATAAACCTTCTCTGAGTTTGTCTATGTCGAGTTTCGGCTTCATCGGATGGACACTTTCTGAGATAAAAAAAAAATTATGACATCACATGTTTCGACCAATAAAAATCGAGCTTTAAGATCCCGGATATTAATGAAAGTTATAACTTTTATTGGCAGTGACATGTACTTACTGTATACGAAAAATGAGCTGCATCGGTTGAGCAGTTTAGGAGAAGAAACTTTTTCAAATAAAAATTGATTTTCGGGTTATTCCAAGGTTACGAGAAAAGTAGGTCAAGGTCGCATCCACATTTTTCACATCAGATGAAGAAGGGCGATGCTCATCAGTAGTTCAAGTTTCACGATAGTGGCTGTTACGATTTTAGAGTTATGCGTTACACAAATTTGGCGGAAAAGAAAAATAATAATAATAATAACAACTAGAGCTGTACTCGGTACAGGTCTGCGGCTTCCAGTAATTCCACTGGAGTTCATTCAATAATGCAATTGAGTTGGTTCACAACAACAATTTAAAATCAACTGAATTAAGTTAAATTCAATGTTAAATGCTAAAAACTTTTGATGGAAGCTGTTATTTTATTATTATAAAAACAATATATCTGAACGTGTGTATAAATTTTACAAATCAATTCTCGCTTGCTGTTCTATATATAATATAACCACTACTTGTAAACGGTCTGGATAACAGAGGCAAGATGCCTATTTGTATATGGTGTGGATAGTAGATGCTTAGCTCACATCAAAGCAGCTGGCACTGCTGATAAGACCTGATGTATGTACACATGGCAAATAGAACAGGGCCCAGCTACTTAAGAGCCTTATCTCTTTGTTTGTAGATTAAACTTAAAATCTTTATATCTGTTTTTACTTTGATTAAAACGGTTTTTATTGATTCAAAGGTAATTTTAATCAATCTAGAGACATTATTGCAGTTTGAAAAAATCCTTGTTTGATTAGAATCGGACAAGTAGAACCGATTTTACAATTTTAAGCTTATTATTATGAAATCGAAAGTAAGAAAAAATCAATCTAGCTTTATTCATAATCCAGTTGCAGTAGATAATTGAAAATTTACGTCAAGTTTAAGCTGCATTAGAACTATAATTTTCCAAAATTTCATTAGTTTGCAATAAATATATTTTAAGCTATTACCATTTTACGTCAACTCTGATTAAACGATATTTTTAACCAATCAAAATAAAAAAAGTTCTCAATATAAATTATTGAAATTTGTACAGTGTCAAGGACTGTCTATAGACTTTATACTTGGAAAGTTTCAAGTTCATTGGTTACATTGTTTGAAAGTTATTGGGTTTTATAGATTTTCGTAACAATTCAAAATGGCGGCCAAAGTGTTGGTCCAATCAAAATTTTGTAAATGTATTGAACATGCGCAGTCTCTCTGTAAAGTCAATGGTGGAATGGCCGTTGTCCTATCTTCCATTATAGTTAAGATAGGAGTCTATAAATTTTTTACATTCAAAATGGCGTCACGGTCACATGACTTAAAATTCGCGCATTGTGACATCATTTTGTGGTATAAACCTTCTCTGAGCTGGTGTATACCGATTTTGTTTTTTATCGGATAGATACTTTCCGAGATAGAATAAAAACTGATGACATCACATTTTTCGACCAATAAAAATCTAGCTTTAAGATCCCTGATATTTACGAAAGTTATAACTTTTATTGGCAGTGACATCTACTTACTGTATATGAAAAATCAGCTGCATCGGTTGAGCGGTTTAGGAGAAGAAACTTTTTCAAATTTAAATTGATTTTCGGGTTATTCCAAGGTTACGAGAAAAGCAGGTCAAGGTCGCACCCACATTTTTCACATCAGATGAAGAAGGGTGATGACCATCAGTAGTTTAAGTTTCACTATACTGGCTGTTACGGTTTTAGAGTTATGCGTTACACAAATTTGGCGGAAAAGAAAAATAATAATAATAATAACAATCAATACAATAATAATAGGCTTCCAGCTTTCTGCTGGAAGCCTAACTAGAACTGTACTCGGTACAGGTCTGCGGCTTCCAGCAATTCCACTGGAGATAATTCAATAATGCGATTGAGTTGGTTCACAACAACAATTTGAAATCAACTGAAAAAAATTAAATGCAATGTTAAATGCTAAAAACTGTTGATGGAAGCTGTTGTTTTATTATTATAAAAACAATATATCTGAACGTGTGTATAAATTTTACAAATCAATTCTCGGTTGCTGCTCTCTATATAATATAACCACTACTTGTAAACGGTCTGGATAACAGAGGCAAGATGTCTATTTGTGTATGGTCTGGATAGTAGATGTTTAGCTCACATCAAAGCAGCTGGCACTGCTGATAAGACCTGAATGTATGTACATATGGCAAATAGAACAGGGCCCAGCTACTTCAGAGCCTTATCTCTTTGTTTGTAGATTAAACTTAAAATCTTTATATCTGTTTTTACTTTGATTAAAACGTTTTTTATTGATTCAAAAGTAGTTTTAATCAATCTAGAGACATTATTGCAGTTTGAAAAAATCATTGTTTGATTAGAATCGGATAAGTAGAACCGATTTTACAATTTAAACTTATTATTATGAAATTGAAAGTAAGAAAAAATCAATTTAGCTTTATTCAAAATCCACTTGCAGTAGATAATTGAAAATTTACATCAAGGTTAAGCTCCAGTACAACTATAATTTTCCAAAGTTTCATTGGTTTGCAATAAATATATTTTTAGCTATTAACATTTTACATCAACTCTAATTAAACGATATTTTTAACCAATCAAAATAACAAAAGTTCTCAATATAAATTAATGAAATTTACACAGTGTCAGGGACTGTGTATAGACTTTATACTTGCAAAGTTTCAACTTCATTGGTTACATTGTTTGAAAGTTATTGGGTTTTATTGATTTTTGTAACAATTCAAAATGGCGGCCAAAGTGTTGGTCCAATCGAAAACTTGTAAATGTATTGAACATGCACAGTCTCTCTGTTAAGTCAATGGTGGAATGCCCGTTGTCCTATCTCTCATTATAGTTAAGATAGGAGTCTATCAATTTTTAACATTCAAAATGGCGTCACGGTCACATGACGTAAAATTCGCGCGTTATGACATCATTCTGTGGTATAAACCTTCTCTGAGCTGGTGTATACCGATTTTGGTTTTTATCGGATCGATACTTTCCGAGATAGAATAAAAACTTATGACATCACATTTTTCGACCAATGAAAATCTAGCTTTAAGATCCCGGATATTAACAAAAGTTATAACTTTTATTGGCAGTGACATCAACTTACTGTATATGGAAAATCAGCTGCATCGGTTGAGCGGTTTAGGAGAAGAAACTTTTTCAAATTTAAATTGATTTTCGGGTTATTCCAAGGTTACAAGAAAAGCAGGTCAAGGTCGCACCCACATTTTTCACATCAGATGAAGAAGGGCGATGACCATCAGTAGTTTAAGTTTCACGATACTGGCTGTTACAGTTTTAGAGTTATGCGTTACACAAATTTGGCGGAAAAGAAAAATAATAATAATAATAACAATCAATACAATAATAATAGGCTTCCAGCTTTCTGCTGGAAGCCTAATAACAATCAATACAATAATAATAGGCTTCCAGCTTTTTGCTGGAAGCCTAATAATAATAGGCTTCCAGCTTTTTGCTGGAAGCCTAATAATAACAATCAATACAATAATAATAGGCTTCCAGCTTTCTGCTGGAAGCCTAATCATAATAAAGAAAAAGCAGAACGATTTCAAAAGGTATCCCCTCCAAGTAGGGGATCCCTAATCAACTGAAAAAAATTAAATACAATGCTAAATGCTAAAAACTTTTGATGAAAGCTGTTGTTGTATTATTATAAAAACAATATATCTGAACGTGTGTATAAATTTCACCAATCTATTCTCGCTTGCTGCTCTATATATAATATAACCACTACTTGTAAACGGTCTGGATAAGAGAGGCAAGATGCCTATTTGTATATGGTCTGGACCTTAGATGCTTAGCTCACATCAAAGGGAACCGCACTGCTGATAAGAAGTGGTATATGTGTACATAGTACATAGAACAAGGCAGAGTTACTATAAAACCTTATCTCTTTGTTTGTAGATTAAACTTAAAATCTTTATATCTGTTTTTAATTTGATTAAAACGTTATTTATTGATTCCAAAATAGTTTTAATCAATTTAGAAACATTGTTGCAGTTTGAAAAAATCCTTGTTTGATTAGAATCGGACAAGTAGAACCGATTTAACTATTTTCATCTTATTATTATGAAATCGAAAGTAAGAAAAAATCGTTTATGCTTTATTCAAAAGCTACTTGCAGTAGATAATTGAAAATTTACATCAAGGTTAAACTTCAGTAGAACTATAAATTTCCAAAGTTTCAATAGTTTACAATAATTATATTTTCAGCTATTAACATTTTACGTCAACTCTAACCAAACGATTTTTTAACCAATTAAAATAAAAAAAAGTTCTCAATATAAATAATTGAAATTTGTACAATGTAAAGAACTATACATAGACATTATACTTGCAAAGTTTCAGTTTCATTGGTTTCATTGTTCGAAAGTTATCGGGTTTTATAGATTTTCGTAACAATTCAAAATGGCGGCCAAATTGTTTGTCCAATCAAAAACTTGTAAATGTATTGAACATGCGCAATATCTCTGTTAAGCTAATGGTGGAATGCCCGTTGTCCTGTCTTTCTTTATAGTTAAGATAGGAGTCTATGAATTTTTAACATTCAAAATGACGTCACGGTCACATGACATAAAATTCGCGCGTTATGACGTCATGTTGTGGTATAAACCTTCTCTGAGTTCGTCTATGCCGAGTTTCAGCTTCATCGGATGGATACTTTCTAAGATAAAAAAAAATTTATGACATCATATTTTTCGGCCAATGGAAATGTAGTAAAAAATTCCCAGAATTCCAAGAAAACCAGAACTTTTAATAGCAGTGACCTGTACTTACTGTATATGAAAAATAAGCTGCATCGGTTGAGCGGTTTAGGAGAAGAAACTTTTTCAAATTTAAATTGATTTTCGGGTTATTCCAAGGTTACGAGAAAAGTAGGTCAAGGTCGAACCCATATTTTTCACATCAGATGAAGAAGGGCGATGCACATCAGTAGTTCAAGTTTCACGATACTGGCTGTTACGGTTTTAGAGTTATGCGTTACACAAATTTGGCGGAAAAGAAAAATAATAATAATAATAATAATAATAATAATAATAATAATAACAATCAATACAATAATAATAGGCTTCCAGCTTTTTGCTGGAAGCCTAATCAATACAATAATAATAGGCCTAATAATAACTAGAACTGTACACGGTACAGGTCTGCGGCTTCCAGTAATTCCACTGGAGTTAATTCAATAATGCGATTGAGTTGGTTTACAACAACAATTTTTAATCGACTGAAAAAAATTAAATACAATGCTAAATACTTTTGATGAAAGCTGTTGTTTTATAATTATAAAAACAATATATGTGAACGTGTGTATGAATTTCATAAATCTATTCTCGCTTGCTGCTCTATATATAATATAACCACTACTTGTAAACGGTCTGGATAACAGAGGGAAGATGCCTATTTGTATATGGTCTGGACGGTAGATGCTTAGCTCACATCAAAGGGAACCGCACTGCTGATAAGAGCTGGTGTCTTGTGTACAGAGTAAATAATCAAGGCAGAGTTACTATAAAACCTTATCTCTTTGTTTGTAGATTAAACTTAATATCTGTACCACTGTTTTTAATTTGGTTAAAACGTTGTTAATTGATCCATGAATAGTTTTAATCAATTTAGAAATATTGTTGCAGTTTGAAAAAATCCTTGTTTGAATAGAATAGGACAAGTAGAACCGATTTTACAATTTTAATATTATTATCATGAAATCGAAAGTAAGGAAAACTCATTTTAACTTTATTCAAAATCCACTAGCAGTAGATAATTGAAAATTTACATCAGGGTTAAGCTCTAGTACAGCTTTAATTTTCCAAAGTTTCATTAGTTTGCAATAAATATATTTTCAGCCGTTAACATTTTACGTCAACTCTAATTAAACGATATTTTTAACCAATCAAAATAAAAAAAGTTCTTGATATAAATTAATGAAATTTGTACAGTGTTATTGTCTGTGCATAGACTTTATACTTGCAAAGTTTCAACTTCATTGATTACATTGTTTGGAAGTTATTGGGTTTTATAGATTTTCGTAACAATTCAAAATGGCGGCCAAAGTGTTGGTCCAATCAAAAACTTGTAAATGTATTGAACATGCGCAGTCTCTCTGTTAAGTCAATGGTGGAATTCCCGTTGTCCTATCTCTCATTATAGTTAAGATAGGAGTCTATACATTTTTAACATTCAAAATGACGTCACGGTCACATGACTTAAAATTCGCGCAGTAAGACGTCATTTTGTGGTATAAACCTTCTCTGAGTTTGTCTATGTCGAGTTTCGGCTTCATCGGATGGACACTTTCTGAGATAAAAAAAAAATTATGACATCACATGTTTCGACCAATAAAAATCGAGCTTTAAGATCCCGGATATTAATGAAAGTTATAACTTTTATTGGCAGTGACATGTACTTACTGTATACGAAAAATGAGCTGCATCGGTTGAGCAGTTTAGGAGAAGAAACTTTTTCAAATAAAAATTGATTTTCGGGTTATTCCAAGGTTACGAGAAAAGTAGGTCAAGGTCGCATCCACATTTTTCACATCAGATGAAGAAGGGCGATGCTCATCAGTAGTTCAAGTTTCACGATAGTGGCTGTTACGATTTTAGAGTTATGCGTTACACAAATTTGGCGGAAAAGAAAAATAATAATAATAATAACAATCAATACAATAATAATAGGCTTCCAGCTTTCTGCTGGAAGCCTAATAATAACAATCAATACAATAATAATAGGCTTCCAGCTTTCTGCTGGAAGCCTAATAATCCCCAAATGATACTGAGGTGGTGTGAGAATTATAAAAAAAAATATTAAACTCTGCTTGCTTCACCCATTGACATTACAAACTGTGTAGTAAAGGTCTTCGATAAAATATATGTAGAATACATGCAGCCAATAGTATAAAGTATTGTAAAGATAATTAAGAATGACAAAGAAGATTTCAAACACATAAGCTAATAAAATTATAACGAATCATTTTTAATTCACTGGAATTCAGCCGGATGGATTCCACAACATGACAACAGAAACAATTACCCCCCCCCCCCCCCAAAAAAAAAAAAAGAGTTAGGCTTCTACATGAATATAGTATTAACTAATTTAATATATATAGAGCATGAAAACGTTTTGATTCAAACAGAACCTTCTTTATCAATGAATAATTTCATTTTCATAAAAACACGAATAAACAAAACCCCTACCCCACAAGCAATATAACCAGGTGGCTTCAAAAACTGTAGAAGCGCGTCTCCCGCTCACGCCCCGTAAAGTGTACGGTTAGGGGCACTGAGACTCCCTTTTTTTACCCCCCCCCCCCCTCTCTCAGTTTCGAGCTCAATCTGCGAGATGACAAAACACACTTGTGGATTTCAATTCAACATGGATACATATTCTGGTTTTTAGCTAATGTGATAAGACTTTCTGTACTAATAAAAATCGAAACAGTGCAGTTACAAAGAAACCTTTTCAGAAGGATTTGGTGGCCCTAAAAAGGGCCTTTGGAATGATGGTGTTGGTACGGTCACTTTAAGCACGTTCTCCTCGGATACGTCTGGCCAGTTGGATGTCCTTGGGCATAATGGTGACTCTCTTGGCGTGGATGGCACACAAGTTGGTGTCCTCAAACAGACCCACCAAGTAAGATTCACTGGCTTCTTGGAGGGCGCCGATGGCGGCGCTCTGGAAACGAAGATCAGTTTTGAAATCCTGGGCGATTTCACGAACCAACCTCTGGAAGGGCAGTTTGCGGATGAGAAGTTCGGTGGATTTCTGGTAACGACGGATTTCCCGAAGAGCGACTGTTCCGGGCCTGTATCTGTGAGGTTTCTTCACACCACCAGTAGATGGCGCACTTTTTCTTGCTGCTTTGGTGGCCAGTTGTTTACGAGGGGCTTTTCCTCCAGTAGATTTACGAGCAGTCTGCTTGGTACGAGCCATTTTTATCCTTTTCGCATATGATGTCAGACGGAACAAACTTACAGGTTGTTGATGATAAGTGATTGTGATTAGAAAGGCATGAAACAAGGCTATATATACCACAAAGTAGTCGCCAGTAGTTGGATTATTTTTGGAGGCATAGCTGAACAATTGGTCAGTTTTACTTTGACATGATTGGTGGAAATTTTAGATCAACCATTGGTCAATTTTGGCTCCCTTGCCGTCAGTCGTGTCATCTTGAATCCTCCCTTTACTCATTTGACATCTGTTATGTAAAGTGGAATTAGTCACAGTTTGAGACACAGCCAGTTTGTTTGAAAGGAACCGGTTACAAGAAACCAATTTTGATTGATTGATTAATTTTTATTCAACAAAAGAATAGAAAACTGACAATATACATATATTCTCATGGCATATATACATAGAAAAAGAGAGACAAAATTTAAAATAAATGACATGATTGGAATCCGGTGGGAATAAAGCCCCGTGGGGCTTGATCACTCTGAAACTTCGGGGATTTACGTGCGTGAAACACCCTCTGATAGACTGCAGGTCATTTTGAATATGGCGACCAAATAGGTAGCCGTGAAGCGCACCATTTTCAAATTTTCTTCAGACCCCACAAAATTGTCCCCGTGATAATGTAAGGGACCGAAATACGCTGTTTGTTAACTTTCAGCTTCGATCAGTTATACAATTGAAGCATTGGGGGATTCCTGCTACATACCGAAACTGCGTCTGTCTACAACATGTGGTTTTCCGGGCTAAATAAAATATATAAACAAATATCTTTCTAAATGATATGTGGTTTTCCGGGCTAAATAAAATATATAAACAAATATCTTTCTAAATGATATTAGAATTTAATAACTTTATAATTATTTTTATTTTCTTTTTTCGTCGGCAGTGAAACATTTACTTTCGACGCCATTTTTATTCAGCCTAAAAATACGGTGATTTACCGTATAAAAAGCGCAGACTGCCCGAGGCATGTCAAAGCCGACCGGTAGGAAGCGAAGATAGCCGAAGGGAGTTCCGACTGGGGGCTTGATCTATCCCTGTATTAGTTCGGGTATGTATAACAAACGACTTGTGTAAGTTTTATATTTTTAGAGTCATTTTAATAGGGGTTTGGCTTTTGTCAAACATGATTTTCCGTGGGGCTATGGAAACTGGTTGGATTCTAACAGAAAACATTTGATTTTAGATTTGAAAAGTGAAAGTGATTTAATTAATTTCAGTTGCAGGGATAATTTAGTCCATCCTCGAGGTCCCTTTGAACACAAGACATATAAAGACAGATTAGACTTATGTAATGGTTTGTTGAGATTGAGATTAACTCTTCGTGTTGGATAGTTATGTACTTCTGTTTGGAGCTTAAAACAGTTTTGCAGAAAATGAGGCAAGGAATGATACTGGTATGGGAATTTATAATTTGTTATCTAATATCTCAAATCTTTAACCCTATGTCAGGATTGTAAAATGTACTTCAAATTGATTAATGAGAACATGTTATAGGTTGCATATAATGTCGTAACATACTTTGACTTTCATAAGTTGCCAAATATAAGAAACATTTGAATTTTGACACTTTTAACATTTTCGGTTTTCTTTGGTTATACCGACAATTTTTATTTGATCGTCAATACTTTTGTCTCTCAAGGTCCATGTAATTCAAATGGCAATCTTTTTTTACCCCCCCCCTCCCCAATGTTGTACGGGCCCCAACGTATGTACATCTCAACAGTATTTGGCATTAACTAATGAAAGCCTATCAGGTGTAGCTAATAGCTAATAACAAGGCTATTATCGTATGGCATTAGTCAGAAATATCTCTTTTTAAATCATCAATTAAAGACTTTTATTACAGCTGTAGGCCTCCTTCATCACTTCCTCTGGTCATGACCACAAGTGACTTTGAAGTGTTAAGAAAATCACGTGATTAAATCCAGTCCATGAATTTATTTATTTCATATTATTTGAACTGAACTCGTTCAACTCGGGCCAACAATGGTGGTTTTGTGACACCACACATCTATATTAGTACCAGGTTAGACATCGTATATATCAAAGTAACCAATGGCAATCCTAAGGAAAACATAAAATCTCCCAGCTTTTCTCCATTATTTACAGCCCGTGTCAGACAGAACATATACAGAGAGTGCACTGTTTCATATCGCATCCATATTAATCCCATGGATATCTTAGTACATCAAATAAATCAATTCAAATGAAAACATATTTCTCCACATTTGTTTATTATTTCCCACCTGTATCAGAACAAACGTATACAGAGAAATTAGTGCAATAACAATGGAACTTCTTCGGTGGTTTTGGTTGGCCCTAAAAAGGGCCTTTGGGTAAACAGTTGGTTTTGGTACCAAGTTAAGCACGTTTCGTTGGAAAGTAAAAATTATCGCAATTCATCTGAACTTTAAAGTATTTTTTTTGTTTTATTGGGAACTGTTTTAAGCAACAAAGATTGGAAAATGTACCCCCTCACTCTTTCCCATGGCCATTTACTCCCCCCTCGACAACCCACCCCATTATACCTTCATCCGAATTGCCCCCTCCTTATTCTCATTAACCCCACCGTCAATCATCCCCATTGCTTTCCACCCCTACCCCCCACCCCGACCTGACATTGACACCTTTACCGCCATTAAAGTGACAAATACGGAATTTGGCACACTGACACCAAGCAATCTATATCCATTCCATATCACACATGGGGGCGTCGGTGGTCTATTGGGTTAGAGTGATCGTCACCCAGTCCCACACAGACCTTCCATCGATGCAGCGCGGGTTCGAATCACACTCAGACCAAATAACAATTGACAAATTTCTGAGTGGATTTTTCACTCAGTCGCCGTATGTGGAAGAGTTGCCAGGTACTCGCCAAAGGTCGGGGGTTTCCTCCGGGCAATGAGTTCGGTTTCCTACCCCACTAAACCTGGCAACGCCGCCATATTAGTGAAATAATCTTGTGTGCGGCGTAAAACATCAACCAATCAATCATATGACACATTCCACAAGCAAAATATCAATACCCAATCTGGCTGCATTCCGATCAAAAGCAAAACTGAAATGCCGCAGATTTGTGTTTGGCCCTTTTAAAGTCTTTCAAGTTGACTGTATACATATGTGTGAATAAGTATTCTCATTATTTTGGGATTATTATTTCTTCATAGTATGGCAGAAATGATTATACTGATTTTGGGGTGACACCCGAAACGGGAATCGAACCCGGGTCCCAGAGTATGGCACTTATCGCCAGCACTAAATGCTGGCTGTTTTATCCATTCAGCCAAACGGCCTCCTTTACCTTGGCTAATAGCTAATAACAAGGCTAAACAAGATCATTATCGAATGACATTAGTCAGAAATATCTCTTTTTAAATCATCAATTAAAGACTTTTATTACAGCTGTAGGCCTCCTTCATCCCTCCCTCTGGTCACGACCACAAGTGACTTTGAAGTGTTAAGAAAATCACGTGATTAAATCCAGTCCATGAATTTATTTATTTCATATTATTATTTATACATAAGTGAAAACTAGGGATTTCCTTCACTCAGAAATGTAATAATTCACTGCAGTGCAATAACAATTTTTGTTATTTAATGCACGCGTCGAAGCCGATGACGTCGTCGGACCTACTTCTTTCTTGTGTACTGACGTCTGCTGTACAACAACAACAGTACATATGATTTGGATAGGCTAAATGAAGCCTTTTCAGTCAATTTAGCATTAAGATAAATAATTTACAACTGAAAACACTAAATTGATTCAATAGAGCATTGGCTTACCACTTTAAATCAAAGCGATAAAACAAAACTTCATTACGGATCGTCAGTTGGCAGCGTTGTGTGGCCTGCATCATCATGGCTTCGGAGAATCGTAACGAGAAACTGTAATTGCCGTTCAATGACGCGGTAAAACGATGTTAAGTAGTTTCATAGATCATTTTTTATCCTTGTGACTGGTGCGCTGCAGAGTTAAAATCCATGTTGATCGATTTAATTTCTTTTTACACGAAATATCGCGAAAAACTTCAGGGAGAAAATGGCAATTCAAATGACCACAAATCTGACAGTTGACAGTCACGTGAGAAGAACAGACATGCTGTTGTTTCATTGGTCAGCGATATATATTCCTAAGTTTGCTAAAAACCTAATCCGTCATAAGTTTGTTGATATTTTCTTTTTTATAATTGATAAATTTGTTATCTAATACCTCAAACCATTAACCCTATGTTAGGATTGTAAAATGTACTTCAAATTTATTAATGAAAACTTGTTATAGGTTGTATATAATGTCGTAACATGCTTTGACTTTAAGTGGCATGAGTTGCCAAATATAAGGAACAATTGAATTTTGACACTTTTAGCATTTTCGGTTTTCTTTGGTTATACCGACAATTTTTATTTGATCGTCAATACTTTTGTCTCTCAAGATCCATGTAATTCAAATGGCAATCTTTTTTACCCCCTCCCCAATGTTGTACGGGCCCCAACGTATGTACATCTCAACAGTATTTGGCATTAACTAATGAAAGCCTATCAGGTGTAGCTAATAGCTAATAACAAGGCTAAACAAGATCATTATCGTATGAAATTAGTTAGAAATATCTCTTTTTAAATCATCAATTAAAGACTTTTATTACAGCTGTAGGCCTCCTTCATCCCTCCCTCTGGTCACGACCACAAGTGACTTTGAAGTGTTAAGAAAATCACGTGATTAAATCCAGTCCATGAATTTATTTATTTCATATTATTATTTATACATAAGTGAAAACTAGGGATTTCCTTCACTCAGAAATGTAATAATTCACTGCAGTGCAATAACAATTTTTGTTATTTAATGCACGCGTCGAAGCCGATGACGTCGTCGGACCTACTTCTTTCTTGTGTACTGACGTCTGCTGTACAACAACAACAGTACATATGATTTGGATAGGCTAAATGAAGCCTTTTCAGTCAATTTAGCATTAAGATAAATAATTTACAACTGAAAACACTAAATTGATTCAATAGAGCATTGGCTTACCACTTTAAATCAAAGCGATAAAACAAAACTTCATTACGGATCGTCAGTTGGCAGCGTTGTGTGGCCTGCATCATCATGGCTTCGGAGAATCGTAACGAGAAACTGTAATTGCCGTTCAATGACGCGGTAAAACGATGTTAAGTAGTTTCATAGATCATTTTTTATCCTTGTGACTGGTGCGCTGCAGAGTTAAAATCCATGTTGATCGATTTAATTTCTTTTTACACGAAATATCGCGAAAAACTTCAGGGAGAAAATGGCAATTCAAATGACCACAAATCTGACAGTTGACAGTCACGTGAGAAGAACAGACATGCTGTTGTTTCATTGGTCAGCGATATATATTCCTAAGTTTGCTAAAAACCTAATCCGTCATAAGTTTGTTGATATTTTCTTTTTTATAATTGATAAATTTGTTATCTAATACCTCAAACCATTAACCCTATGTTAGGATTGTAAAATGTACTTCAAATTTATTAATGAAAACTTGTTATAGGTTGTATATAATGTCGTAACATGCTTTGACTTTAAGTGGCATGAGTTGCCAAATATAAGGAACAATTGAATTTTGACACTTTTAGCATTTTCGGTTTTCTTTGGTTATACCGACAATTTTTATTTGATCGTCAATACTTTTGTCTCTCAAGATCCATGTAATTCAAATGGCAATCTTTTTTACCCCCTCCCCAATGTTGTACGGGCCCCAACGTATGTACATCTCAACAGTATTTGGCATTAACTAATGAAAGCCTATCAGGTGTAGCTAATAGCTAATAACAAGGCTAAACAAGATCATTATCGTATGAAATTAGTTAGAAATATCTCTTTTTAAATCATCAATTAAAGACTTTTATTACAGCTGTAGGCCTCCTTCATCACTCCCTCTGGTCACGACCACAAGTGACTTTGAAGTGTTAAGAAAATCACGTGATTAAATCCAGTCCATGAATTTATTTATTTCATATTATTTGAACTGAACTCGTTCAACTCGGGCCAACAATGGTGGTTTTGTGACACCACACATCTATATTAGTACCAGGTTAGACATCGTATATATCAAAGTAACCAATGGCAATCCTAAGGAAAACATAAAATCTCCCAGCTTTTCTCCATTATTTACAGCCCGTGTCAGACAGAACATATACAGAGAGTGCACTGTTTCATATCGCATCCATATTAATCCCATGGTTATCTTAGTACATCAAATAAATCAATTCAAATGAAAACATATTTCTCCACATTTGTTTATTATTTCCCACCTGTATCAGAACAAACGTATACAGAGAAATTAGTGCAATAACAATGGAACTTCTTCGGTGGTTTTGGTTGGCCCTAAAAAGGGCCTTTGGGTAAACAGTTGGTTTTGGTACCAAGTTAAGCACGTTTCGTTGGAAAGTAAAAATTATCGCAATTCATCTGAACTTTAAAGTATTTTTTTTGTTTTATTGGGAACTGTTTTAAGCAACAAAGATTGGAAAATGTACCCCCTCACTCTTTCCCATGGCCATTTACTCCCCCCTCGACAACCCACCCCATTATACCTTCATCCGAATTGCCCCCTCCTTATTCTCATTAACCCCACCGTCAATCATCCCCATTGCTTTCCACCCCTACCCCCCACCCCGACCTGACATTGACACCTTTACCGCCATTAAAGTGACAAATACGGAATTTGGCACACTGACACCAAGCAATCTATATCCATTCCATATCACACATGGGGGCGTCGGTGGTCTATTGGGTTAGAGTGATCGTCACCCAGTCCCACACAGACCTTCCATCGATGCAGCGCGGGTTCGAATCACACTCAGACCAAATAACAATTGACAAATTTCTGAGTGGATTTTTCACTCAGTCGCCGTATGTGGAAGAGTTGCCAGGTACTCGCCAAAGGTCGGGGGTTTCCTCCGGGCAATGAGTTCGGTTTCCTACCCCACTAAACCTGGCAACGCCGCCATATTAGTGAAATAATCTTGTGTGCGGCGTAAAACATCAACCAATCAATCATATGACACATTCCACAAGCAAAATATCAATACCCAATCTGGCTGCATTCCGATCAAAAGCAAAACTGAAATGCCGCAGATTTGTGTTTGGCCCTTTTAAAGTCTTTCAAGTTGACTGTATACATATGTGTGAATAAGTATTCTCATTATTTTGGGATTATTATTTCTTCATAGTATGGCAGAAATGATTATACTGATTTTGGGGTGACACCCGAAACGGGAATCGAACCCGGGTCCCAGAGTATGGCACTTATCGCCAGCACTAAATGCTGGCTGTTTTATCCATTCAGCCAAACGGCCTCCTTTACCTTGGCTAATAGCTAATAACAAGGCTAAACAAGATCATTATCGAATGACATTAGTCAGAAATATCTCTTTTTAAATCATCAATTAAAGACTTTTATTACAGCTGTAGGCCTCCTTCATCCCTCCCTCTGGTCACGACCACAAGTGACTTTGAAGTGTTAAGAAAATCACGTGATTAAATCCAGTCCATGAATTTATTTATTTCATATTATTATTTATACATAAGTGAAAACTAGGGATTTCCTTCACTCAGAAATGTAATAATTCACTGCAGTGCAATAACAATTTTTGTTATTTAATGCACGCGTCGAAGCCGATGACGTCGTCGGACCTACTTCTTTCTTGTGTACTGACGTCTGCTGTACAACAACAACAGTACATATGATTTGGATAGGCTAAATGAAGCCTTTTCAGTCAATTTAGCATTAAGATAAATAATTTACAACTGAAAACACTAAATTGATTCAATAGAGCATTGGCTTACCACTTTAAATCAAAGCGATAAAACAAAACTTCATTACGGATCGTCAGTTGGCAGCGTTGTGTGGCCTGCATCATCATGGCTTCGGAGAATCGTAACGAGAAACTGTAATTGCCGTTCAATGACGCGGTAAAACGATGTTAAGTAGTTTCATAGATCATTTTTTATCCTTGTGACTGGTGCGCTGCAGAGTTAAAATCCATGTTGATCGATTTAATTTCTTTTTACACGAAATATCGCGAAAAACTTCAGGGAGAAAATGGCAATTCAAATGACCACAAATCTGACAGTTGACAGTCACGTGAGAAGAACAGACATGCTGTTGTTTCATTGGTCAGCGATATATATTCCTAAGTTTGCTAAAAACCTAATCCGTCATAAGTTTGTTGATATTTTCTTTTTTATAATTGATAAATTTGTTATCTAATACCTCAAACCATTAACCCTATGTTAGGATTGTAAAATGTACTTCAAATTTATTAATGAAAACTTGTTATAGGTTGTATATAATGTCGTAACATGCTTTGACTTTAAGTGGCATGAGTTGCCAAATATAAGGAACAATTGAATTTTGACACTTTTAGCATTTTCGGTTTTCTTTGGTTATACCGACAATTTTTATTTGATCGTCAATACTTTGTCTCTCAAGATCCATGTAATTCAAATGGCAATCTTTTTTACCCCCTCCCCAATGTTGTACGGGCCCCAACGTATGTACATCTCAACAGTATTTGGCATTAACTAATGAAAGCCTATCAGGTGTAGCTAATAGCTAATAACAAGGCTAAACAAGATCATTATCGTATGAAATTAGTTAGAAATATCTCTTTTTAAATCATCAATTAAAGACTTTTATTACAGCTGTAGGCCTCCTTCATCACTCCCTCTGGTCATGACCACAAGTGACTTTGAAGTGTTAAGAAAATCACGTGATTAAATCCAGTCCATGAATTTATTTATTTCATATTATTTGAACTGAACTCGTTCAACTCGGGCCAACAATGGTGGTTTTGTGACACCACACATCTATATTAGTACCAGGTTAGACATTGTATATATCAAAGTAACCAATGGCAATCCTAAGGAAAACATAAAATCTCCCAGCTTTTCTCCATTATTTCCAGCCCGTGTCAGACAGAACATATACAGAGAGTGCACTGTTTCATATCGCATCCATATTAATCCCATGGTTATCTTAGTACATCAAATTAATCAATTCAAATGAAAACATATTTCTCCACATTTGTTTATTATTTCCCACCTGTATCAGAACAAACGTATACAGAGAAATTAGTGCAATAACAATGGAACTTCTTCGGTGGTTTTGGTTGGCCCTAAAAAGGGCCTTTGGGTAAACAGTTGGTTTTGGTACCAAGTTAAGCACGTTCTCCTCGGATACGTCTGGCCAGTTGGATGTCCTTGGGCATAATGGTGACTCTCTTGGCGTGGATGGCGCACAAGTTAGTGTCCTCAAACAGACCCACCAAGTAAGATTCACTGGCTTCTTGGAGGGCACCAATGGCCGCGCTCTGGAAACGAAGATCAGTTTTGAAATCTTGAGCGATTTCACGAACCAACCTCTGGAAGGGCAGTTTGCGGATGAGAAGTTCGGTGGATTTCTGGTAACGACGGATTTCCCGAAGAGCGACTGTACCGGGCCTGTACCTGTGAGGTTTCTTCACACCGCCAGTAGATGGTGCACTTTTTCTTGCTGCTTTTGTGGCCAGTTGTTTACGAGGAGCCTTTCCTCCGGTAGATTTGCGGGCAGTCTGCTTGGTACGAGCCATGTTCTTTTTTCAGGAAAATCCACTGGACATATGCAAGTGAGTATGTGTGTATCAGCGATACAAATGGTGCTGTTGAAGCGAGACGTCAATGTTAAATACCACAAAGTAGCCACGATCATTGGTTGATGATTGGCGGGCTGCTCAGTCATTGGTCAGATTTACGGCAATTCGATTGGTAGGATTAGACGATCAACGGTTGGTTGATTCTGGCGCACATATATTTATCCTTCAATCCTGAATCCTAACACCTGTGTTGTTTTCATTAAACTTATTGGCTAACTATAATGAAACAAGCAGTTGACAGAGGGGAGGGGGCGAAGTAATAAACCGGTTTTGTATTTCAAAAATTACTCACTCAAGCATTGTAGCCTACGGTTTGTGTATCTTTCTATGTTGATCACCAATCCTTAATCGAAGAATCCCTCAAAATTTATGAATGAAATCCAGTTCCGTTTGTAACATTTAAAATGAAACTTTGACGTTTAAAGAAAATATTCATTTACAAAAAATGTGGTCTCATTCCAATATTCCTTGATTTGTTGTACTTTTTGAATTGACCATTGCTTAATTAATCTATTTAAGTGGCATTTAGGAGTTGGTCATGATATTTAAGAAATTAACACGGTTTTTATGGGTTGCAACTCCTGGATTTTTATTATACACAACGTTTCGATGTAGAAACTATCATTGTTATCAAGTGAATAATGATAACGATGTTAGTTTCTACATGGAAACTTTGTGTACAAAAATAATCCAGGAATTGCAACCCATAAAAACTGAGTTCATTTCTTAAACATTGCTTAATTATTTGAAAAGAGTACGAGGAGGAAAGAGTGTGTAGGACAAAAATAAACATTCTCGTTTATCATGAGCGTCTACATGTACATATGAACAAGGCCCATTTGTCTATTTTCCCCTTCTTAGTTTTGGAACTGAAGATTAATATATCACATAGTTCATTGTATTGTTTAATGGGTAGAAGGTGTGTCTTGAACCTTTTATGACATCTTCGGTTGCATAATATGGTATCAATATTTTTTTTAAACATATACTTAATGGGTAGATGATGTGTCATGACCCATTTATGACATCTTCCATAGCATAATATTTATGCTGGATTATGTAATATCTCTTTATGTTTATATCTTCATTTCGTTTAGCTCTATAACTTGGCCAGTTTAGATATGGGCTTTACAATCATTACATTATGCGTAGAAGGTGTGGCATCAACCATTTATGACATTTTTAGTTGCATAATATTGCATCTATATTAGATTATGTACCGTAAACTGGAGTAACTTTGAACAGCGGGGTATCTTTGAACAGTCAAAGATGAAAATCAAAAGTTTCGCTATTTTGGTAACAAATACTAAGAAAAGTGACAATAATTATGTTTTTAGCTTTTTTAAAAAGTGGTAATAATTATGTTTTTACCTTTTTCAATGAAGAAAAAGCTAAAAACATAATTATTGTCACTTTTCTTAGTATTTGTTATCAAATAGTGAAAATTTAGATTTTCATCTTTGACTGTTCAAAGATACCCCGCCGTTCAAAGTTACCCCAGTTTACGGTAATATTCTTTTTTATTCTATATTTTTGTTCCCTACCACTCCATAACTTGAAGGTATGAGTGTATATCTTGAGTTATGACATTTTTGGTTGGATGATTGTATATAATACAGCATCTATTGGATTATGTAATATTCTCTTTTAGTCCATATTTTCTTAAGTTTTGACCTGATTGTTTAGAGTATTTATACCTAAGGGGTGTGTAGGGAAGTATTAAGGATATCCCTAGGAACATAATACGGCATCCATTTTCATCGAATAGAGAAATGAAAAACTTTCATATAAAAATAAAATTTCAATGGATGAAATGTAAACAAATATTTTCTATAATATAGAATATTCAGTCTTAGCGGAGGGCGTATGTTGAGAAATATGTTTTCATTTGAATTGATTAATTTGATGTACTAAGATAACCATGGGATTAATATGGATGCGATATGAAACAGTGCACTCTCTGTATATGTTCTGTCTGACACGGGCTGGAAATAATGGAGAAAAGCTGGGAGATTTTATGTTTTCCTTAGGATTGCCATTGGTTACTTTGATATATACAATGTCTAACCTGGTACTAATATAGATGTGTGGTGTCACAAAACCACCATTGTTGGCCCGAGTTGAACGAGTTCAGTTCAAATAATATGAAATAAATAAATTCATGGACTGGATTTAATCACGTGATTTTCTTAACACTTCAAAGTCACTTGTGGTCATGACCAGAGGGAGTGATGAAGGAGGCCTACAGCTGTAATAAAAGTCTTTAATTGATGATTTAAAAAGAGATATTTCTAACTAATTTCATACGATAATGATCTTGTTTAGCCTTGTTATTAGCTATTAGCTACACCTGATAGGCTTTCATTAGTTAATGCCAAATACTGTTGAGATGTACATACGTTGGGGCCCGTACAACATTGGGGAGGGGGTAAAAAAGATTGCCATTTGAATTACATGGATCTTGAGAGACAAAGTATTGACGATCAAATAAAAATTGTCGGTATAACCAAAGAAAACCGAAAATGCTAAAAGTGTCAAAATTCAATTGTTCCTTATATTTGGCAACTCATGCCACTTAAAGTCAAAGCATGTTACGACATTATATACAACCTATAACAAGTTTTCATTAATAAATTTGAAGTACATTTTACAATCCTAACATAGGGTTAATGGTTTGAGGTATTAGATAACAAATTTATCAATTATAAAAAAGAAAATATCAACAAACTTATGACGGATTAGGTTTTTAGCAAACTTAGGAATATATATCGCTGACCAATGAAACAACAGCATGTCTGTTCTTCTCACGTGACTGTCAACTGTCAGATTTGTGGTCATTTGAATTGCCATTTTCTCCCTGAAGTTTTTCGCGATATTTCGTGTAAAAAGAAATTAAATCGATCAACATGGATTTTAACTCTGCAGCGCACCAGTCACAAGGATAAAAAATGATCTATGAAACTACTTAACATCGTTTTACCGCGTCATTGAACGGCAATTACAGTTTCTCGTTACGATTCTCCGAAGCCATGATGATGCAGGCCACACAACGCTGCCAACTGACGATCCGTAATGAAGTTTTGTTTTATCGCTTTGATTTAAAGTGGTAAGCCAATGCTCTATTGAATCAATTTAGTGTTTTCAGTTGTAAATTATTTATCTTAATGCTAAATTGACTGAAAAGGCTTCATTTAGCCTATCCAAATCATATGTACTGTTGTTGTTGTACAGCAGACGTCAGTACACAAGAAAGAAGTAGGTCCGACGACGTCATCGGCTTCGACGCGTGCATTAAATAACAAAAATTGTTATTGCACTGCAGTGAATTATTACATTTCTGAGTGAAGGAAATCCCTAGTTTTCACTTATGTATAAATAATAATATGAAATAAATAAATTCATGGACTGGATTTAATCACGTGATTTTCTTAACACTTCAAAGTCACTTGTGGTCGTGACCAGAGGGAGGGATGAAGGAGGCCTACAGCTGTAATAAAAGTCTTTAATTGATGATTTAAAAAGAGATATTTCTGACTAATGTCATTCGATAATGATCTTGTTTAGCCTTGTTATTAGCTATTAGCCAAGGTAAAGGAGGCCGTTTGGCTGAATGGATAAAACAGCCAGCATTTAGTGCTGGCGATAAGTGCCATACTCTGGGACCCGGGTTCGATTCCCGTTTCGGGTGTCACCCCAAAATCAGTATAATCATTTCTGCCATACTATGAAGAAATAATAATCCCAAAATAATGAGAATACTTATTCACACATATGTATACAGTCAACTTGAAAGACTTTAAAAGGGCCAAACACAAATCTGCGGCATTTCAGTTTTGCTTTTGATCGGAATGCAGCCAGATTGGGTATTGATATTTTGCTTGTGGAATGTGTCATATGATTGATTGGTTGATGTTTTACGCCGCACACAAGATTATTTCACTAATATGGCGGCGTTGCCAGGTTTAGTGGGGTAGGAAACCGAACTCATTGCCCGGAGGAAACCCCCGACCTTTGGCGAGTACCTGGCAACTCTTCCACATACGGCGACTGAGTGAAAAATCCACTCAGAAATTTGTCAATTGTTATTTGGTCTGAGTGTGATTCGAACCCGCGCTGCATCGATGGAAGGTCTGTGTGGGACTGGGTGACGATCACTCTAACCCAATAGACCACCGACGCCCCCATGTGTGATATGGAATGGATATAGATTGCTTGGTGTCAGTGTGCCAAATTCCGTATTTGTCACTTTAATGGCGGTAAAGGTGTCAATGTCAGGTCGGGGTGGGGGGTAGGGGTGGAAAGCAATGGGGATGATTGACGGTGGGGTTAATGAGAATAAGGAGGGGGCAATTCGGATGAAGGTATAATGGGGTGGGTTGTCGAGGGGGGAGTAAATGGCCATGGGAAAGAGTGAGGGGGTACATTTTCCAATCTTTGTTGCTTAAAACAGTTCCCAATAAAACAAAAAAAATACTTTAAAGTTCAGATGAATTGCGATAATTTTTACTTTCCAACGAAACGTGCTTAACTTGGTACCAAAACCAACTGTTTACCCAAAGGCCCTTTTTAGGGCCAACCAAAACCACCGAAGAAGTTCCATTGTTATTGCACTAATTTCTCTGTATACGTTTGTTCTGATACAGGTGGGAAATAATAAACAAATGTGGAGAAATATGTTTTCATTTGAATTGATTTATTTGATGTACTAAGATAACCATGGGATTAATATGGATGCGATATGAAACAGTGCACTCTCTGTATATGTTCTGTCTGACACGGGCTGTAAATAATGGAGAAAAGCTGGGAGATTTTATGTTTTCCTTAGGATTGCCATTGGTTACTTTGATATATACGATGTCTAACCTGGTACTAATATAGATGTGTGGTGTCACAAAACCACCATTGTTGGCCCGAGTTGAACGAGTTCAGTTCAAATAATATGAAATAAATAAATTCATGGACTGGATTTAATCACGTGATTTTCTTAACACTTCAAAGTCACTTGTGGTCGTGACCAGAGGGAGTGATGAAGGAGGCCTACAGCTGTAATAAAAGTCTTTAATTGATGATTTAAAAAGAGATATTTCTAACTAATTTCATACGATAATGATCTTGTTTAGCCTTGTTATTAGCTATTAGCTACACCTGATAGGCTTTCATTAGTTAATGCCAAATACTGTTGAGATGTACATACGTTGGGGCCCGTACAACATTGGGGAGGGGGTAAAAAAGATTGCCATTTGAATTACATGGATCTTGAGAGACAAAAGTATTGACGATCAAATAAAAATTGTCGGTATAACCAAAGAAAACCGAAAATGCTAAAAGTGTCAAAATTCAATTGTTCCTTATATTTGGCAACTCATGCCACTTAAAGTCAAAGCATGTTACGACATTATATACAACCTATAACAAGTTTTCATTAATAAATTTGAAGTACATTTTACAATCCTAACATAGGGTTAATGGTTTGAGGTATTAGATAACAAATTTATCAATTATAAAAAAGAAAATATCAACAAACTTATGACGGATTAGGTTTTTAGCAAACTTAGGAATATATATCGCTGACCAATGAAACAACAGCATGTCTGTTCTTCTCACGTGACTGTCAACTGTCAGATTTGTGGTCATTTGAATTGCCATTTTCTCCCTGAAGTTTTTCGCGATATTTCGTGTAAAAAGAAATTAAATCGATCAACATGGATTTTAACTCTGCAGCGCACCAGTCACAAGGATAAAAAATGATCTATGAAACTACTTAACATCGTTTTACCGCGTCATTGAACGGCAATTACAGTTTCTCGTTACGATTCTCCGAAGCCATGATGATGCAGGCCACACAACGCTGCCAACTGACGATCCGTAATGAAGTTTTGTTTTATCGCTTTGATTTAAAGTGGTAAGCCAATGCTCTATTGAATCAATTTAGTGTTTTCAGTTGTAAATTATTTATCTTAATGCTAAATTGACTGAAAAGGCTTCATTTAGCCTATCCAAATCATATGTACTGTTGTTGTTGTACAGCAGACGTCAGTACACAAGAAAGAAGTAGGTCCGACGACGTCATCGGCTTCGACGCGTGCATTAAATAACAAAAATTGTTATTGCACTGCAGTGAATTATTACATTTCTGAGTGAAGGAAATCCCTAGTTTTCACTTATGTATAAATAATAATATGAAATAAATAAATTCATGGACTGGATTTAATCACGTGATTTTCTTAACACTTCAAAGTCACTTGTGGTCGTGACCAGAGGGAGGGATGAAGGAGGCCTACAGCTGTAATAAAAGTCTTTAATTGATGATTTAAAAAGAGATATTTCTAACTAATTTCATACGATAATGATCTTGTTTAGCCTTGTTATTAGCTATTAGCTACACCTGATAGGCTTTCATTAGTTAATGCCAAATACTGTTGAGATGTACATACGTTGGGGCCCGTACAACATTGGGGAGGGGGTAAAAAAGATTGCCATTTGAATTACATGGATCTTGAGAGACAAAAGTATTGACGATCAAATAAAAATTGTCGGTATAACCAAAGAAAACCGAAAATGCTAAAAGTGTCAAAATTCAATTGTTCCTTATATTTGGCAACTCATGCCACTTAAAGTCAAAGCATGTTACGACATTATATACAACCTATAACAAGTTTTCATTAATAAATTTGAAGTACATTTTACAATCCTAACATAGGGTTAATGGTTTGAGGTATTAGATAACAAATTTATCAATTATAAAAAAGAAAATATCAACAAACTTATGACGGATTAGGTTTTTAGCAAACTTAGGAATATATATCGCTGACCAATGAAACAACAGCATGTCTGTTCTTCTCACGTGACTGTCAACTGTCAGATTTGTGGTCATTTGAATTGCCATTTTCTCCCTGAAGTTTTTCGCGATATTTCGTGTAAAAAGAAATTAAATCGATCAACATGGATTTTAACTCTGCAGCGCACCAGTCACAAGGATAAAAAATGATCTATGAAACTACTTAACATCGTTTTACCGCGTCATTGAACGGCAATTACAGTTTCTCGTTACGATTCTCCGAAGCCATGATGATGCAGGCCACACAACGCTGCCAACTGACGATCCGTAATGAAGTTTTGTTTTATCGCTTTGATTTAAAGTGGTAAGCCAATGCTCTATTGAATCAATTTAGTGTTTTCAGTTGTAAATTATTTATCTTAATGCTAAATTGACTGAAAAGGCTTCATTTAGCCTATCCAAATCATATGTACTGTTGTTGTTGTACAGCAGACGTCAGTACACAAGAAAGAAGTAGGTCCGACGACGTCATCGGCTTCGACGCGTGCATTAAATAACAAAAATTGTTATTGCACTGCAGTGAATTATTACATTTCTGAGTGAAGGAAATCCCTAGTTTTCACTTATGTATAAATAATAATATGAAATAAATAAATTCATGGACTGGATTTAATCACGTGATTTTCTTAACACTTCAAAGTCACTTGTGGTCGTGACCAGAGGGAGGGATGAAGGAGGCCTACAGCTGTAATAAAAGTCTTTAATTGATGATTTAAAAAGAGATATTTCTGACTAATGTCATTCGATAATGATCTTGTTTAGCCTTGTTATTAGCTATTAGCCAAGGTAAAGGAGGCCGTTTGGCTGAATGGATAAAACAGCCAGCATTTAGTGCTGGCGATAAGTGCCATACTCTGGGACCCGGGTTCGATTCCCGTTTCGGGTGTCACCCCAAAATCAGTATAATCATTTCTGCCATACTATGAAGAAATAATAATCCCAAAATAATGAGAATACTTATTCACACATATGTATACAGTCAACTTGAAAGACTTTAAAAGGGCCAAACACAAATCTGCGGCATTTCAGTTTTGCTTTTGATCGGAATGCAGCCAGATTGGGTATTGATATTTTGCTTGTGGAATGTGTCATATGATTGATTGGTTGATGTTTTACGCCGCACACAAGATTATTTCACTAATATGGCGGCGTTGCCAGGTTTAGTGGGGTAGGAAACCGAACTCATTGCCCGGAGGAAACCCCCGACCTTTGGCGAGTACCTGGCAACTCTTCCACATACGGCGACTGAGTGAAAAATCCACTCAGAAATTTGTCAATTGTTATTTGGTCTGAGTGTGATTCGAACCCGCGCTGCATCGATGGAAGGTCTGTGTGGGACTGGGTGACGATCACTCTAACCCAATAGACCACCGACGCCCCCATGTGTGATATGGAATGGATATAGATTGCTTGGTGTCAGTGTGCCAAATTCCGTATTTGTCACTTTAATGGCGGTAAAGGTGTCAATGTCAGGTCGGGGTGGGGGGTAGGGGTGGAAAGCAATGGGGATGATTGACGGTGGGGTTAATGAGAATAAGGAGGGGGCAATTCGGATGAAGGTATAATGGGGTGGGTTGTCGAGGGGGGAGTAAATGGCCATGGGAAAGAGTGAGGGGGTACATTTTCCAATCTTTGTTGCTTAAAACAGTTCCCAATAAAACAAAAAAAATACTTTAAAGTTCAGATGAATTGCGATAATTTTTACTTTCCAACGAAACGTGCTTAACTTGGTACCAAAACCAACTGTTTACCCAAAGGCCCTTTTTAGGGCCAACCAAAACCACCGAAGAAGTTCCATTGTTATTGCACTAATTTCTCTGTATACGTTTGTTCTGATACAGGTGGGAAATAATAAACAAATGTGGAGAAATATGTTTTCATTTGAATTGATTTATTTGATGTACTAAGATATCCATGGGATTAATATGGATGCGATATGAAACAGTGCACTCTCTGTATATGTTCTGTCTGACACGGGCTGTAAATAATGGAGAAAAGCTGGGAGATTTTATGTTTTCCTTAGGATTGCCATTGGTTACTTTGATATATACGATGTCTAACCTGGTACTAATATAGATGTGTGGTGTCACAAAACCACCATTGTTGGCCCGAGTTGAACGAGTTCAGTTCAAATAATATGAAATAAATAAATTCATGGACTGGATTTAATCACGTGATTTTCTTAACACTTCAAAGTCACTTGTGGTCATGACCAGAGGAAGTGATGAAGGAGGCCTACAGCTGTAATAAAAGTCTTTAATTGATGATTTAAAAAGAGATATTTCTGACTAATGCCATACGATAATAGCCTTGTTATTAGCTATTAGCTACACCTGATAGGCTTTCATTAGTTAATGCCAAATACTGTTGAGATGTACATACGTTGGGGCCCGTACAACATTGGGGAGGGGGGGGGGTAAAAAAAGATTGCCATTTGAATTACATGGACCTTGAGAGACAAAAGTATTGACGATCAAATAAAAATTGTCGGTATAACCAAAGAAAACCGAAAATGTTAAAAGTGTCAAAATTCAAATGGTTCTTATATTTGGCAACTTATGAAAGTCAAAGTATGTTACGACATTATATGCAACCTATAACATGTTCTCATTAATCAATTTGAAGTACATTTTACAATCCTGACATAGGGTTAAAGATTTGAGATATTAGATAACAAATTATAAATTCCCATACCAGTATCATTCCTTGCCTCATTTTCTGCAAAACTGTTTTAAGCTCCAAACAGAAGTACATAACTATCCAACACGAAGAGTTAATCTCAATCTCAACAAACCATTACATAAGTCTAATCTGTCTTTATATGTCTTGTGTTCAAAGGGACCTCGAGGATGGACTAAATTATCCCTGCAACTGAAATTAATTAAATCACTTTCACTTTTCAAATCTAAAATCAAATGTTTTCTGTTAGAATCCAACCAGTTTCCATAGCCCCACGGAAAATCATGTTTGACAAAAGCCAAACCCCTATTAAAATGACTCTAAAAATATAAAACTTACACAAGTCGTTTGTTATACATACCCGAACTAATACAGGGATAGATCAAGCCCCCAGTCGGAACTCCCTTCGGCTATCTTCGCTTCCTACCGGTCGGCTTTGACATGCCTCGGGCAGTCTGCGCTTTTTATACGGTAAATCACCGTATTTTTAGGCTGAATAAAAATGGCGTCGAAAGTAAATGTTTCACTGCCGACGAAAAAAGAAAATAAAAATAATTATAAAGTTATTAAATTCTAATATCATTTAGAAAGATATTTGTTTATATATTTTATTTAGCCCGGAAAACCACATATCATTTAGAAAGATATTTGTTTATATATTTTATTTAGCCCGGAAAACCACATGTTGTAGACAGACGCAGTTTCGGTATGTAGCAGGAATCCCCCAATGCTTCAATTGTATAACTGATCGAAGCTGAAAGTTAACAAACAGCGTATTTCGGTCCCTTACATTATCACGGGGACAATTTTGTGGGGTCTGAAGAAAATTTGAAAATGGTGCGCTTCACGGCTACCTATTTGGTCGCCATATTCAAAATGACCTGCAGTCTATCAGAGGGTGTTTCACGCACGTAAATCCCCGAAGTTTCAGAGTGATCAAGCCCCACGGGGCTTTATTCCCACCGGATTCCAATCATGTCATTTATTTTAAATTTTGTCTCTCTTTTTCTATGTATATATGCCATGAGAATATATGTATATTGTCAGTTTTCTATTCTTTTGTTGAATAAAAATTAATCAATCAATCAAAATTGGTTTCTTGTAACCGGTTCCTTTCAAACAAACTGGCTGTGTCTCAAACTGTGACTAATTCCACTTTACATAACAGATGTCAAATGAGTAAAGGGAGGATTCAAGATGACACGACTGACGGCAAGGGAGCCAAAATTGACCAATGGTTGATCTAAAATTTCCACCAATCATGTCAAAGTAAAACTGACCAATTGTTCAGCTATGCCTCCAAAAATAATCCAACTACTGGCGACTACTTTGTGGTATATATAGCCTTGTTTCATGCCTTTCTAATCACAATCACTTATCATCAACAACCTGTAAGTTTGTTCCGTCTGACATCATATGCGAAAAGGATAAAAATGGCTCGTACCAAGCAGACTGCTCGTAAATCTACTGGAGGAAAAGCCCCTCGTAAACAACTGGCCACCAAAGCAGCAAGAAAAAGTGCGCCATCTACTGGTGGTGTGAAGAAACCTCACAGATACAGGCCCGGAACAGTCGCTCTTCGGGAAATCCGTCGTT
Source organism: Lepidochitona cinerea (assembly GCA_963971465.1). Classification (NCBI taxonomy): domain Eukaryota; kingdom Metazoa; phylum Mollusca; class Polyplacophora; order Chitonida; family Tonicellidae; genus Lepidochitona; species Lepidochitona cinerea. The sequence goes on along the minus strand of OZ020565.1, from coordinate 18,109,970 downwards.
ACCAGAAATCCACCGAACTTCTCATCCGCAAACTGCCCTTCCAGAGGTTGGTTCGTGAAATCGCCCAGGATTTCAAAACTGATCTTCGTTTCCAGAGCGCCGCCATCGGCGCCCTCCAAGAAGCCAGTGAATCTTACTTGGTGGGTCTGTTTGAGGACACCAACTTGTGTGCCATCCACGCCAAGAGAGTCACCATTATGCCCAAGGACATCCAACTGGCCAGACGTATCCGAGGAGAACGTGCTTAAAGTGACCGTACCAACACCATCATTCCAAAGGCCCTTTTTAGGGCCACCAAATCCTTCTGAAAAGGTTTCTTTGTAACTGCACTGTTTCGATTTTTATTAGTACAGAAAGTCTTATCACATTAGCTAAAAACCAGAATATGTATCCATGTTGAATTGAAATCCACAAGTGTGTTTTGTCATCTCGCAGATTGAGCTCGAAACTGAGAGAGGGGGGGGGGGGGTAAAAAAAGGGAGTCTCAGTGCCCCTAACCGTACACTTTACGGGGCGTGAGCGGGAGACGCGCTTCTACAGTTTTTGAAGCCACCTGGTTATATTGCTTGTGGGGTAGGGGTTTTGTTTATTCGTGTTTTTATGAAAATGAAATTATTCATTGATAAAGAAGGTTCTGTTTGAATCAAAACGTTTTCATGCTCTATATATATTAAATTAGTTAATACTATATTCATGTAGAAGCCTAACTCTTTTTTTTTTTTTGGGGGGGGGGGGGGGTAATTGTTTCTGTTGTCATGTTGTGGAATCCATCCGGCTGAATTCCAGTGAATTAAAAATGATTCGTTATAATTTTATTAGCTTATGTGTTTGAAATCTTCTTTGTCATTCTTAATTATCTTTACAATACTTTATACTATTGGCTGCATGTATTCTACATATATTTTATCGAAGACCTTTACTACACAGTTTGTAATGTCAATGGGTGAAGCAAGCAGAGTTTAATATTTTTTTTTATAATTCTCACACCACCTCAGTATCATTTGGGGATTATTAGGCTTCCAGCAGAAAGCTGGAAGCCTATTATTATTGTATTGATTGTTATTATTAGGCTTCCAGCAGAAAGCTGGAAGCCTATTATTATTGTATTGATTGTTATTATTAGGCTTCCAGCAAAAAGCTGGAAGCCTATTATTATTGTATTGATTGTTATTATTAGGCTTCCAGCAAAAAGCTGGAAGCCTATTATTATTGTATTGATTGTTATTATTATTATTATTATTATTATTATTATTATTATTTTTCTTTTCCGCCAAATTTGTGTAACGCATAACTCTAAAACCGTAACAGCCACTATCGTGAAACTTGAACTACTGATGAGCATCGCCCTTCTTCATCTGATGTGAAAAATGTGGATGCGACCTTGACCTACTTTTCTCGTAACCTTGGAATAACCCGAAAATCAATTTATATTTGAAAAAGTTTCTTCTCCTAAACCGCTCAACCGATGCAGCTCATTTTCCGTATGCAGTAAGTACATGTCACTGCCAATAAAAGTTCTGGCTTTCTTGGAATTCCGGGAAATTTTTACTACATTTTTATTGGTCGAAAAATGTGATGTCATAATTTTTGTTTTATCTCAGAAAGTATCCATCCGATGAAGCCGAAACTCGACATAGACAAACTCAGAGAAGGTTTACACCACAACATGACGTCTTACTGGGCGAATTTTAAGTCATGTGACCGTGACGTCATTTTGAATGTTAAAAATGTATAGACTCCTATCTTAACTATAATCAGAGATAGGACAACGGGAATTCCACCATTGACTTAACAGAGAGACTGCGCATGTTCAATACATTTACAAGTTTTTGATTGGACCAACACTTTGGCCGCCATTTTGAATTGTTACGAAAATCTATAAAACCCAATAACTTCCAAACAATGTAATCAATGAAGTTGAAACTTTGCAAGTATAAAGTCTATACACAGACATTAACACTGTATAAATTTTATTAATTTATATTGAGAACTTTTTTTATTTTGATTGGTTGAAAATATCGTTTAATTAGAGTTGATATATAATGTTAATAGCTGAAAACATATTTATTGCAAGCTAATGAAACTTTGGAAAATTATAGTTGTACTGGAGCTTAACCTTGATGTAAATTTTCAATTATCTACTGCTAGTGGATTTTGAATAAAGCTGGATTGATTTTTTCTTACTTTCGATTTCATAATAATAAGTTTAAAATTGTAAAATAGGTTCTACTTGTCCGATTTTTATCAAACAAGGATTTTTTCAAACTGCAATAATGTTTCTAAATTGATTAAAACTATTTATGAATCAATAAATAACGTTTTAACCAAATTAAAAACAGATATACAGATATTAAGTTTAATCTACAAACAAAGAGATAAGGTTTTATAGTAACTCTGCCTTCTATTTACTATGTACACATACACCATCCCTTTGATGTGAGCTTAGCCTCTACTGTCCAGACCATATACAAATAGGCATCTTGCCTCTGTTATCTAGACCGTTTACAAGTAGTGGTTATATTATATATAGAGCAGCAAGCGAGAATTGATTTGTGAAATTTATACACACTTTCAGATGTATTGTTTTTATAATAATAAAGCAACAGCTAAATTTGTGTAACGCATAACTCTAAAACCGTAACAGCCAGCATCGTGAAACTTAAACTACTGATGGTCATCGCCCTTCTTCATCTGATGTGAAAAATGTGGGTGCCACCTTGACCTACTTTTCTCGTAACCTTGGAATAACCCGAAAATCAATTTAAATTTGAAAAAGTTTATTCTCCTAAACCCCTCAACCGATGCAGCTCATTTTTCATATACAGTAAGTACATGTCACTGCCAATAAAAGTTATAACTTTCGTTAATATCCGGGATCTTAAAGCTAGATTTCTATTGGTCGAAAAATGTGATGTCATCAGTTTTTATTTTATCTCGGAAAGTATCGATCCGATAGAAACCAAAATCGGTATACACCAGCTCAGAGAAGGTTTATACCACAAAAAGATGTCATTACGCGCGAATTTTAAGTCATGTGACCGTGACGCCATTTTGAATGTTAAAAATTTATAGACTCCTATCTTAACTATAATCAGCGATGGGACAACGTGCATTCCACCATTGACTTAACAGAGAGACTGCGCATGTTCAATACATTTACAAGTTTTTGATTGGACCAACACTTTGGCCGCCATTTTGAATTGTTACGAAAATCTATAAAACCCAATAACTTTCAAACAATGTAACCAATGAAGTTGAACTTTTGTAAGTAAAATGTCTATACACAGTCCTTAGCACTGTACAAATTTCATAAATTTATATTGAGAATTTTTTTTATTTTGATTGGTTGAAAATATTGTTTAATTATAGTTGATATAAAATGTAAATAGCTGAAAATATATTTATTGCAAGCTAACGAAAATTTGGAAAGTTATAGTTGTACTGGAGCTTAACCTTGATGTAAATTTTCAATTATCTACTGCAAGTGGATTTTGATTAAAGCTAGATTAATTTTTTCTTACTTTCGATTTCATAATAATAAGTTTAAAATTGTAAAATCGGTTCTACTTGTCCGATTCTAATCAAACAAGGTATTTTTCAAACTGCAATAATGTTTCTAAATTGATTCAAACTATTTATGACTGAATAAAAACCGTTTTAATCAAATTAAAAACAGATATACAGATATTAACTTTAATCTACAAACAAAGAGATAAGGTTTTATAGTAACTCTGCCTTGATTATTTACTGTGTAAACACACACCCCACTCTTAGCAGCAGGGTGGATCTCTTTGATGTGAGCTTAGAATCTACTGTCCAGACCTTATACAAATAGGCATCTTGCCTCTGTTATCCAGACTGTTTACAAGTAGTGGTTGTATTATATATAGAGCAGCAAGCGAGAATTGATTTGTAAAATTTATACACCCGTTCAGATATATTGTTTTTTATAAAAATAAAACAGCTTCCATCCAAAGTTTTTATATTTAACATTGTATTTAATTTTTTTCAGTTGATTTAAAATTGTTGTTGTGAATCAACTCAATCGCACTGTTGAATTAACTCCAGCGGAACTACTGGAAGCCGCAGACCTGTACCGAGTACAGTTCTAGTTATTATTATTTTTCTTTTCCGCCAAATTTGTGTAACGCATAACTCTAAAACCGTAACAGCCAGTATCGTGAAACTTAAACTACTGATGGTCATCGCCCTTCTTCATCTGATGTGAAAAATGTGGGTGCGACCTTGACCTGCTTTTCTTGTAACCTTGGAATAACCCGAAAATCAATTTAAATTTGAAAAAGTTTCTACTCCTAAACCGCTCAACCGATGCAGTTTATTTTTCGTATACAGTAAGAAGATGTCATTGCCAAAAAAAGTTATAACTTTCGTTAATATCAGGGATCTTTAAGCTAGATTTTCATTGGTCGAAAAATGTGATGTCATCAGTTTTTATTCTATCTCGGAAAGTATCGATCCGATAAAAACTAAAATCGGTATACACCAGCGTAGAGAAGGTTTATACCACAAAATGATGTCATAACGCGCGAATTTTACGTCATGTGACCGTGACGCCATTTTGAATGTTAAAAATTTATAGACTCCTATCTTAACTATAATGAGAGATAGGACAACGGGCATTCCATCATTGACTTTACAGAGAAACTGTGCATGTTCCATACATTTACAAGTTTCCGATTGGACCAACACTTTGGCCGCCATTTTGAATTGTTACGAAAATATATAAAACCCAATAACTTTCAAACGATGTAACAAATGAAGTTGAAACTTTGCAAGTATAAAGTCTATACACAGTCCTTGAAACTGTACAAATTTCATTAATTTATGTTGAGAACTTTTTTTATTTTGATTGGTTAAAAATATCGTTTAATTAGAGTTGACGTAAAATGTTAATAGCTGAAAATATATTTATTGCAAACCAATGAAACTTTGGAAAATTATATTTGTACTGGAGCTTAACCTTGATGTAAATTTTCAATTATCTACTGCAAGTGGATTTTGAATAAAGCTAGATTGATTTTTTCTTACTTTCGATTTCATAATAATAAGTTTAAACTTGTAAAATCGGTTCTACTTGTCCGATTCAAATCAAACAAGGATTTTTTCAAACTGCAATAATGTCTCTAGATTGATTAAAACTACTTTTGAATCAATAAAAACCGTTTTAATCAAAGTAAAAACAGATATAAAGATTTTAAGTTTAACAAAGAGATAAGGCTCTGAAGTAGCTGGGCCCTGTTCTATTTGCCATGTGTACATACATTCAGGTCTTATCAGCAGTGCCAGCTGCTTTGATGTGAGCTAAGCATCTACTATCAAGACCATATAAAAACAGACATCTTGCCTCTGTTATGCAGACGGTTTACAAGTAGTGGTTGTATTATATATAGAGCAGCAAGCGAGAATTGATTTGTAACATTTATACACACGTTCAGATATATTGTTTTTATAATAATAAAACAACAGCTTCCATCAAAAGTTTTTAGCATTTAACATTGCATTTATTTTTTTTAAGTTGATTTCAAATTGTTGTGAACCAACTCAATCGCGTTATTGAATTAACTCCAGTGGAATTGCTGAAAGCCGCAGACCTGTACCGAGTACAGTTCTAGTTATTATTATTTTTCTTTTCCGCCAAATTTGTGTAACGCATAACTCTAAAATCGTAACAGCCACTATCGTGAAACTTGAACTACTGATGAGCATCGCCCTTCTTCATCTGATGTGAAAAATGTGGATGCGACCTTGACCTACTTTTCTCGTAACCTTGGAATAACCCGAAAATCAATTTTTATTTGAAAAAGTTTCTTCTCCTAAACTGCTCAACCGATGCAGCTCATTTTTCGTATACAGTAAGTACATGTCACTGCCAATAAAAGTTATAACTTTCATTAATATCCGGGATCTTAAAGCTCGATTTTTATTGGTCGAAACATGTGATGTCATAATTTTTTTTTTATCTCAGAAAGTGTCCATCCGATGAAGCCGAAACTCGACATAGACAAACTCAGAGAAGGTTTATACCACAAAATGACGTCTTACTGCGCGAATTTTAAGTCATGTGACCGTGACGTCATTTTGAATGTTAAAAATGTATAGACTCCTATCTTAACTATAATGAGAGATAGGACAACGGGAATTCCACCATTGACTTAACAGAGAGACTGCGCATGTTCAATACGTTTACAAGTTTTTGATTGGACCAACACTTTGGCCGCCATTTTGAATTGTTACGAAAATCTATAAAACCCAATAACTTCCAAACAATGTAATCAATGAAGTTGAAACTTTGCAAGTATAAAGTCTATGCACAGACAATAACACTGTACAAATTTCATTAATTTATATCAAGAACTTTTTTTATTTTGATTGGTTAAAAATATCGTTTAATTAGAGTTGACGTAAAATGTTAACGGCTGAAAATATATTTATTGCAAACTAATGAAACTTTGGAAAATTAAAGCTGTACTAGAGCTTAACCCTGATGTAAATTTTCAATTATCTACTGCTAGTGGATTTTGAATAAAGTTAAAATGAGTTTTCCTTACTTTCGATTTCATGATAATAATATTAAAATTGTAAAATCGGTTCTACTTGTCCTATTCTATTCAAACAAGGATTTTTTCAAACTGCAACAATATTTCTAAATTGATTAAAACTATTCATGGATCAATTAACAACGTTTTAACCAAATTAAAAACAGTGGTACAGATATTAAGTTTAATCTACAAACAAAGAGATAAGGTTTTATAGTAACTCTGCCTTGATTATTTACTCTGTACACAAGACACCAGCTCTTATCAGCAGTGCGGTTCCCTTTGATGTGAGCTAAGCATCTACCGTCCAGACCATATACAAATAGGCATCTTCCCTCTGTTATCCAGACCGTTTACAAGTAGTGGTTATATTATATATAGAGCAGCAAGCGAGAATAGATTTATGAAATTCATACACACGTTCACATATATTGTTTTTATAATTATAAAACAACAGCTTTCATCAAAAGTATTTAGCATTGTATTTAATTTTTTTCAGTCGATTAAAAATTGTTGTTGTAAACCAACTCAATCGCATTATTGAATTAACTCCAGTGGAATTACTGGAAGCCGCAGACCTGTACCGTGTACAGTTCTAGTTATTATTAGGCTTCCAGCAAAAAGCTGGAAGCCTATTATTATTGTATTGATTGTTATTATTAGGCTTCCAGCAAAAAGCTGGAAGCCTATTATTATTGTATTGATTGTTATTATTATTATTATTATTAGGCTTCCAGCAAAAAGCTGGAAGCCTATTATTATTGTATTGATTGTTATTATTATTATTATTTTTCTTTTCCGCCAAATTTGTGTAACGCATAACTCTAAAATCGTAACAGCCACTATCGTGAAAATTGAACTACTGATGAGCATCGCCCTTCTTCATCTGATGTGAAAAATGTGGATGCGACCTTGACCTACTTTTCTCGTAACCTTGGAATAACCCGAAAATCAATTTATATTTGAAAAAGTTTCTTCTCCTAAACCGCTCAACCGATGCAGCTCATTTTTCGTATACAGTAAGTACATGCCACTGCCAATAAAAGTTATAACTTTCGTTAATATCCGGGATCTTAAAGCTAGATTTTTATTGGTCGAAAAATGTGATGTCATAAATTTTTTTTTATCTCAGAAAGTATCCATCCGATGAAGCCGAAACTCGACATAGACAAACTCAGAGAAGGTTTATACCACACAATGACGTCTTACTGCGCGAATTTTAAGTCATGTGACCGTGACGTCATTTTGAATGTTAAAAATGTATAGACTTCTATCTTAACTATAATGAGAGATAGGACAACGGAAATTCCACCATTGACTTAACAGAGAGACTGCGCATGTTCAATACATTTACAAGTTTTTGATTGGACCAACACTTTGGCCGCCATTTTGAATTGTTACGAAAATCTATAAAACCCAATAACTTCCAAACAATGTAATCAATGAAGTTGAAACTTTGCAAGTATAAAGTCTATACACAGACATTAACACTGTACAAATTTCATCAATTTATATCAAGAACTTTTTTTATTTTGATTGGTTAAAAATATCGTTTAATTAGAGTTGACGTAAAATGTTAACGGCTGAAAATATATTTATTGCAAACTAATGAAACTTTGGAAAATTAAAGCTGTACTAGAGCTTAACCTTGATGTAAATTTTCAATTATCTACTGCTAGTGGATTTTGAATAAAGTTAAAATGAGTTTTCCTTACTTTCGATTTCATGATAATAATATTAAAATTGTAAAATCGGTTCTACTTGTCCTATTCTATTCAAACAAGGATTTTTTCAAACTGCAACAATATTTCTAAATTGATTAAAACTATTCATGGATCAATTAACAACGTTTTAACCAAATTAAAAACAGTGGTACAGATATTAAGTTTAATCTACAAACAAAGAGATAAGGTTTTATAGTAACTCTGCCTTGATTATTTACTCTGTACACAAGACACCAGCTCTTATCAGCAGTGCGGTTCCCTTTGATGTGAGCTAAGCATCTACCCTCCAGACCATATACAAATAGGCATCTTCCCTCTGTTATCCAGACCATTTACAAGTAGTGGTTATATTATATATAGAGCAGCAAGCGAGAATAGATTTATGAAATTCATACACACGTTCACATATATTGTTTTTATAATTATAAAACAACAGCTTTCATCAAAAGTATTTAGCATTGTATTTAATTTTTTTCAGTTGATTAAAAATTGTTGTTGTAAACCAACTCAATCACATTATTGAATTAACTCCAGTAGAATTACTGGAAGCCGCAGACCTGTACCGTGTACAGTTCTAGTTATTATTAGGCTTCCAGCAAAAAGCTGGAAGCCTATTATTATTGTATTGATTGTTATTATTATTATTATTATTATTATTATTATTATTATTATTTTTCTTTTCCGCCAAATTTGTGTAACGCTAAACTCTAAAACCGTAACAGCCAGTATCGTGAAACTTGAACTACTGATGAGCATCGTCCTTCTTCATCTGATGTGAAAAATGTGGGTGCGACCTTGACCTATTTTTCTCGTAACCTTGGAATAACCCGAAAATCAATTTAAATTTGAAAAAGTTTCTTCTCCTAAACCGCTCAACCGATGCAGCTCATTTTTCGTATACAGTAAGTACATGTCACTGCCAATAAAAGTTCTGGCTTTCTTGGAATTCCGGGAAATAATTACTACATTTTCATTGGTCGAAAAATGTGATGTCAAAAAAATTTTTTTATCTCAGAAAGTATCCATCCGATGAAGCCGAAACTTCACATAGACAAACTCAGAGAAGGTTTATACCACAAAATGACGTCTTACCGCGCGAATTTTAAGTCATGTGAGCGTGACGCCATTTTGAATGTTAAAAATTTATAGACTCCTATCTAAACTATAATGAGAGATAGGACAACGGGCATTCCACCATTGACTTAACAGAGAGACTGCGCATGTTCAATACTTTTACAAGTTTTTGATTGGACCAACACTTTGGCCGCCATTTTGAATTGTTACGAAAATCTATAAAACCCAATAACTTTCAAACTATGTAATCAATGAAGTTGAAATTTTGTAAGTATAAAGTGTATACACAGTCCTTAACACAGTACAAATTTTATTAATATATATTGAGAACTTTTTAAATTTTGATTGGTTGAAAATATCGTTTAATTAGAGTTGCCGTAAAATGATAATAGCTGAAAATATATTTATTGCAAACTAATGAAACTTTGGAAAATTATAGTAGTACTGGAGCTTAACTTTGATGTAAATTTTCAATTATCTACTGCAAGTGGATTTTGAATAAAGCTAGATTGATTTTTTCTTACTTTCGATTTCATAATAATAAGTTTTAAATTGTAAAATCGGTTCTACTTGTCCGATTGTAATCAAACAAGGATTTTTTCAAACTGCAATAATGTTTCTAAATTGATTCAAACTATTTATGACTCAATAAATAACGTTTTAACCAAATTAAAAACAGATATACAGATATTAACTTTAATCTACAAACAAAAAGATAAGGTTTTATAGTAACTCTGCCTTGATTATTTACTGTGTAAACATACACCCCGCTCTATGCAGCAGTGTGGATCCCTTTGATGTGAGCTTAGCATATACTGTACACACCATATACAGATAGGTATCTTGCCTCTTTTATCCAGACCGTTTACAAGTAGTGGTTGTATTATATATAGAGCAACAAGCGAGAATTGATTTGTAAAATTTATACACCCGTTCAGATATATTGTTTTTATAAAAATAAATCAACAGTTTCCATCGAGAGTTTTTAGCATTTAACATTGTATTTAATTTTTTTCAGTTGATTTAAAATTGTTGTTGTGAATCAACTCAATTGCACTGTTGAATTAACTTCAGCGGAACTACTGGAAGCCGCAGACCTGTACCGAGTACAGTTCTAGTTATTATTATTATTTTTCTTTTCCGCCAAATTTGTGTAACGCATAACTCTAAAATCGTAACAGTCACTATCGTGAAACTTGAACTACTGATGAGCATCGCCCTTCTTCATCTGATGTGAAAAATGTGGATGCGACCTTGACCTACTTTTCTCGTAACCTTGGAATAACCCGAAAATCAATTTATATTTGAAAAAGTTTCTTCTCCTAAACCGCTCAACCGATGCAGCTCATTTTTCGTATACAGTAAGTACATGTCACTGCCAATAAAAGTTCTGAGTAGAATAGATTTAACATACATAAGCATAAGAGACCTTTTATTAAGGGAACAATTTATTACTGCTTGTAATAAAGACTTAAGCATTTATCTCAAAGAAAGATCCACACAAAGCTTACATACCATGGCTGAACATGCTGATTTGTATTTAGAGGCACGGGGTGTAACACTGAATTCTATAAAACACAACACTGTAAGACCCAGGCCAAATGAAGAACGAAATAGACACAATTCATCTAGACGGTGTTTTAACTGTAACAGCACAACGCACATTGCTCGAAATTGTTCACAAACCTTCAATCCAAACAGAGCATATCAAACACACCCAAATAGTCATTTCAATATAACCTACCCAATGAATGACCCTAGGAGAGATAATGGAATTGGTTATTTTGGGCACACTTGGGGTTCTAATGAAAGCACAAGGACTATACCCACAAACAAAACTGACACATTTGACTCTGTACGCTTCTCTGACAGTATGCCTGTTGTAGATGGATATGTAAATGGAAAAGAGGCATTGGTGTTAAGAGATTCTGGTTGCTCAGGGGTAGTAGTAAAAGAAAGTTATGTAACTGAGGAACAGTTGACTGGTAAATTTCAAAAGTGTGCCATGTTGGATGGAACAATCATCGAGGCCCCCTTGGTTTCAATAAACATTGACACGCCATATTACACAGGAACAGCAGAGGCCCTTTGTTTGAGACATCCACTATATGACGTCATCATTGGTAACATCCTTGGGGCACACCCACCAAACAATCCAGATAAAGAATGGATACCCAAAAGTCAAGATAATTTTTTGCAAAAGGGGGCGGCGGTTCAAACTAGGGCGCAGAAAATAAATGAACAAAAACAATTACCTCCCCTTAAAGTGCATGATTTAGTTGAGGAACCCGATTCAGATGAATTTCGTAAAGCCCAAGCAAATGATAAAAAATTGGATTTTTTTAGACAGTTAGCCAAATCTGGTGAGAAGTTAATTTATAGGAATGGCGGGGAAAGTTCATTTATTGAAACTGATGGACTTTTGTATAGAGTTTACCTCTCTCGAGATGGTTCTCAAACGAAACAGGTCGTTGTACCAGGAACTGTAAAACTGAAATTGATGGAAATCGCTCACGAATCCCTTTTAGGTGGACATCTGGGTATGAATAAGACGGCCACGAGAATTTTTTCGAGTTTTTTCTGGCCTCGTTTGAGAAAAGATGTAAATGAGTTTTGCCGGTCTTGTTCAGTGTGTCAGAAAACTTTTCCAAAAGGTAATGTGTCAAAGGTTCCACTTCAAAATCTACCCCTTATTAACATTCCTTTCCAGAGGGTTGCAGTGGATATTATTGGACCGTTATATCCATCTTCTGACAGAGGAAATCGTTTTATTTTGACGTACATGGATTACGCAACCCGGTATCCTGAGGCCAAGGCGTTGCGAAACATAGATTCCGAAACCGTCGCCGAAGCATTGGTGGAGTTTTACTCTCGACTTGGGGTTCCTGAAAACATACTTTCGGATCAAGGTACGCAATTTTTATCTGGGGTCATGAAAGAGGTCAACAGGCTGCTCTCTATACGCCAAATGGTCACCACCCCCTATCACCCTAGTTGCAATGGACTGATAGAAAGGTTTAACGGAACACTAAAATCTATGCTACGAAAAATGTGTCACGAGAGACCACGTGACTGGGACCGATATCTAAACCCTCTCCTTTTTGCATATCGAGAAACACCACAATCAAGCTTGGGTTTCTCTCCTTTTGAACTTTTGTACGGACGGTCAGCCAGGGGCCCCATGCAAATATTAAAGGAGCTGTGGACTGGAGATGTACGGGACGCAGAAATTAAATCCACATATCAGTACGTGTTGGACTTGAAAGATCGTTTGAGATTGACTTGTGACCTGGCCAGAGATAATTTAAAGAAACAACAAAGAAACCAGAAATTTTACTATGATGCCAAATCAAAACAAAGAACTTTGAAGTCTGGTGATAAAGTTTTAGTGCTTCTTCCCACAGATTCACATAAACTGTTAATGCAATGGAAGGGCCCTTATCCAGTGCTCGAAAAGGTTCGATTAAATGACTATAAAATTCAGATGGGAAAACAAGTAAAGACATTTCATATTAATTTGTTAAAGAAGTTTGTAACCAGAGATACAGCTCCAATAGAAGTAGAAGCATCTATTTTGTGGCAAGTGAGTGCCGCTGTGATTGAAGAGACAACCCTAGAGGAACCTACTGAAGGTTTTGTACCTGTACCTACGTTTCAACCATCGGAGAATTACCAAGATGTTAACATCAATAACAGACTAACCATTGGTCAAAAGAAAGAACTGGAGTCAATAATGGAAGAATTTCAGGACATACTTACTGACCTACCTGGAAGAACCAATGTGGGTCAACACAAGATAGAACTTGTGACGGAGGCTCCAATTCGGCAGAAACCATATCCAATCCCCTTTACAATGGAAGATACAATTACACAAGAAGTACAAACAATGCTAAAAATGGGAGTGATCGAGACCTCAAAATCTCCATATTCTTCACCCGTGGTTTTGGTGAAAAAACCTGATGGGACAAACAGGTTCTGTATAGATTTTCGGAAATTGAACAGGGTGACGATTTTCGACAGTGAGCCCATGCCACAACCTGAAGTAATTTTTTCCAAGTTAGCCAAGAAGAAGTTTTTGTCAAAAATTGATTTGGCCAAGGGATATTGGCAATTGGGACTAGAAGAGGGGTCAAAAGAGAAAACAGCATTCCAGGCCCCCAATGGGTTGTTCCAATTCACAGTAATGCCATTTGGGCTCGTGAATTCAGCTGCTAGCTTTAATCGCACCGTCCGAGAGGTTCTAAGAGGTATTCCAAACTGTGATGCTTTTGTGGACGACATTTTAATTCACACAGAAACATGGGAAGAGCATTGCTCAGTAATTAAAGACACTTTTGGTAGACTGAGAGAGACTCAAATTCATGCCAGGCCAACAAAGTGTTCATTTGGGTTCGAAACTGTTGATTACCTGGGCTTTGTGGTTGGAAATGGAGAGATGAAGCCGAAACAGGATAAAGTAGAAGCAATTCTGAAAGCAAGGCCTCCCAAAACAAAAAAAGAAGTAAGATCTTTTCTTGGAACTGTTGGGTATTATAGACGCTTTGTTCCACATTACAGTGAAATTGCATTACCCCTGACAGACTCAACGAAAAAAGGTTGCCCCACAAAAGTTATATGGGGAAAAGAACAAGATCTAGCTTTCCAAATGTTAAAGAAAACATTAGTGAACTGTCCCATCCTCCGAGCACCAGATTTCTCGAAAACCTTTATCCTCCGAACTGATGCATCCTCTACTGGTATTGGGTCAGTTCTTTTACAAGAACATGACGGACAAAACTTCCCAATTGTGTTTTTAAGCAAAAAACTTCTAGAACGAGAAACTCGTTACTCCGTTATTGAAAGAGAGTGCCTTGCAATCGTTTGGTCTATACAGAAGCTACATCAATACCTCTATGGGAGGGAATTCATACTTCAAACAGACCATAAACCACTTATATACCTTAACAAAACAAAGGGCACGAACGCAAGGATTATGCGTTGGGCACTGACATTACAGCCATACAGATTCACTATAAGTGCAATTCAGGGTAAAGACAATCTTGGTGCCGACTACTTATCTAGGATGCAGGATTAAACACATCCCACCTGTAAACACATGAAAATCTGATGTTAGGTGTCGATAGCTAATCTACTAAAAGTTCAAGTGGGAGTCTAAATTTTGATATGTTTTATAAATTTAGAGCTAGAGGAGGGGAGTTATGTCATATATAGACATTTGTTAAAGCTGTTTTGTTTTGACTGATTAAAACGGTGGGTAGTTTCCATGTTGTATTGTATTAAGATGGTGCAAACTTATGGATAATGAAACTTGTGGGGCAATATCAATTTTGATATTAATATTTAATGAGGCAATATCGTTATAACATTTACTGTGGTTGGTTGAATTTAGATATGAACATCGATTAAGGTATTGCCTAAATGTTTAATTGATTAGAACATTCTTTCTCCCAATTGATTCTAGTTTTCTCCCTTTCTTCTGGCACGAAGGATAAGGGTTGGAAATATACAAAGATGTATTTTGCGCATGCGCTAGTTTTTGGGGAATGAGAATTTTTGAGTCAGTAGGAAAAAGAATGTTGGAAAGAGGAAGTCGTCCCATACTAGCCTAGATTCAAGAGTGTTTATTTTTGTTTTGTTTTATTGATATGAAGTTAAATTTAAACATAAATATTAATGTATAAGCCTGCAGATTAGAAGAACTGCCGATTAAGTTTGTGTTCAAGGAATAGTAAGCATTACCACGCTTACGGATGTGCTGAGGAGTGTAAAAACATTCTGTGTGGTGGAAATTTGTTTCAAAGTTCTGTGCTTTATTTCTTGGAGGATCCATTCACGGAGGAAAGCATCAAATTCGCCAGACTGGTAGGCCTACCGTGACATTGACCTAAACTATACCTTATTCCCATTCTAAAGTGTTTTTTTTTTTCTTTTTCTTTATTAACTATAAACAAAATTGTGCAAGAATTAAATTTTAATGTGCATATTTATTCTCTTGTTGGCTTGTTGGTTGAACGGTGGAAATTCCAGCGGACACCCACGTTACTGGTGGGTTGATCTATGACAGAATTGTGATGGGTTATTTTCGTCTAGACGTATAATTCAAAAGCTTTTTAGTGCTTCTAGTCTGACTGTCTCGAGAATGTACGATAAAGAAATGTTTTGAACTAACTTTGCCTTAGAATGAATGAATGGTCGCCCCGGTTATTGAAATTTTGTTTACTTTTCGAACACTATTCCGGTTCGTATAGGCCACCTACTGTATGGATTTTTCTCATTCCAACACCAATCATTTAGTTTTTCGGTGGCCTTCAAAGCCTTTTACTATCGTGACGATCAGAAATTATGAAAAAAGTGTGAATTTTGGCAGCTTGTGCCACTTTCATCGAAAAATCCCTCAAAATTTATGAATGAAATCCAGTTCCGTTTGCAACATTTAAAATCAAACTTTGACGTTTAAAGAAAATATTCAGGAGTGTTTAGGACATTCGCGTTTATCATGGGCGCCTACATGTACATATGAACAAGGCCCATTTGTCTATTTCCCCTCCTTGGTTTAGGAAGTAAAAATTAATACATTACATAGTTAATTGTATTTATGAACTCTAAAACACACGTGCACAGGGAAAATCTTCTTGTCTAAAATAACCATGGAGACAAGTTTCTAATTGTGTTAAAAAGAGGTATATCATTTAGACCTTTATACCCCATCATAAATTGCTGTAATAAAGTAAACCTATGATATTTCATTAGGTTGACGACTGACAGGAGCTTGGCCTTAGTCAGTAGAATTTTCTGTATTACATTGACAATGCTTACGTATCTTAACCTATGCTAAGAATATCGTCAGACTATATATTATAGGGTCATGGGAAAAGACAGTGAAAATTTGATAAATTTAATAAATGCATATCTGTGTTTTATATACCAAAATGTTCAAATCTTTCAATGGCATTTAGAAGTTGAAAGGTTACAATAAGATGAAGACTTATTTATGGATAGCAACTTTTTGGTTTATTGAAATTAACCTGGGTTTATCAGACTAATTTTGAAAAAATTGTTTTGTGCGTATGGTATAATAAGGTTTTTTTATAAACTTTATTAAGGCGCAGGAAAATATCGCAGAACAATGTGTCGCATTTCATCTGGACCCTAAAGTATTTTTTCTTCTATGGTAAACAACAAAGACTGGAAAATGTACCCCCTCACTCTTTCATATAGACATTACTCTCGAATTACAACATTGACCCCCACCCACCATATTGACCATACAATCCCACCCCTCCACACCCCACCCCATTATACCAAAATCCAAATTGCCCTGCCCCTCCCTATTCTCATTAACCGTCAATCATCCCCATTACTTTGCCCCCTCCCCCCTATACCCATTGTTCCGGACTTGACCTTGACACCTTTACCTGTTAACTAGGCTTTAAGGTACAGTAACGGCATATCCGAATAACATGAAATTTTTGGGCCATGCCAAGAAAATTTCATGCAGTATTCAGATATGAAATTAGGGAGAACAGTTCTCGTGAATATACCAAATATACAACACCGAAGGGCACAGCATGGTATTTTAATATCTACAAATATGCAAAATGTCCGGTTCAAGATATTGATCCCAAGAATATTTGCGAAATGAAATTTATTGTAAGAAATGTTTGAAACTCTCTTTAAACGTGGGTTCCATACTAATGATAATTTTTTTAAGACATCACCACGTATTAAGTTGTTTTTTAACAATACGAGCATTTGACACCTGAACCAGTGTCTTCGTCAACTGTAACGTTACATGACGTTACACTTGACGAAGACACCGGTACATGTGTTGAAAGCTCGTGTTGTTCAAAAACCAGCTTACTACGTGGTGATGTCCTAAATTTTTTATCTTTAGTATGAAATTGATTGCGTAAAATCTTAACAGGAGAAACGGTCGCTTATATAAACAAAAGTTTTACTAAACTCAACATACGCCCCCCGCTAAGACTGAATACTCTATATTATAGAAAATATTTGTTTACATTTCAGACATTGAAAGTTTTTCATTTCTCTATTCGATGAACATGGATGCCGTATTATGTTACCAAGGATAGCCGTAGTAGTTCTCACACACCCGTTAGGTATAAATACTCTAATTCAAGTTATGGAGCGGAAGGGATCAAAGATATAGACTAAGACAGAATACTACATAATCCAATATAGATGCCATACTATGCAATCGATGACAACATAAATGGTCCATGGCATACCTTCTATCCATAAGGTACATGTTGTGAAATAATTGTAAAGATAAGATCAAAACTCTTCAAGTTATGGAGCGGAAGGGAACCCGGGACGGACGGACGGCGCTGGAGATACGACTTTTTGTAAGTCGGGCGTATAAAAATTGTAGAATACACTTGAAATCATTTTTACGAGACAGAAAAAAATGTCATCAAAATTTGGTGTCCAAAGGTCTGTCTCTCAACACATTTGCGCCGGGCATAAATTTGCGCCTGGCCGGTACGCAAAGCTGAAGTTGGACTTACAATGTAGGTAAATGTTTCGAGAAATAGTCCCCTGATTCAGATACACCACACAGCCTTAAATAAGCTTACCAACGCCGCCATTAAAGTGACAAATACGGAATTTGGCACCAAGCAATCTATATCCATTCCATATCATACATGGGGGCGTCGGTGGTCTATTGGGTTAGAGTGATCGTTCCCTAGTCCCACACAGACCTTCCATTGATGCAGCGCGGGTTCGAATCACACTCAGACCAAATAACAATAGAAAAATTTCTGAGTGGATTTTTCACTCAGTCGCCGTATGTGGAAGAGTTGCCAGGTACTCGCCAAAGGTCGGGGGTTTCCTCCGGGCAATGAGTTCGGTTTCCTACCCCACTAAACCTGGCAACGCCACCATATAAGTGAAATAATCTCTTGTGCTGTGTAAAACATCAATCAATCAGTCATATGACACATTCCACAAACAAAATATTAATACCCACTCTGCCTGCATTCCGATCAAAAGCAAAACTGAACTGCCGCAGATATTTATTTGGCCCTTTTAAAGTCTTTCAAGTTGCCTGTATACATATGTGTGAATATGTATTCTTGTTATTTTGGAATAATTATTTCTTCATAGTATGGCAGAAATTATTATACTGATTTTGGGGTGACACCCGAAACGGGAATCGAACCCGGGTCCCAGAGTATGGCACTTATCGCCAGCACTAAATGCTGGCTGTTTTATCCATTCAGCCAAACGGCCTCCTTTACCTTGGAATATCCCCTCTAAAAATACACTAACTAATTGAACTAATGAAAACTTGTTGAGTGTCGCTAATAACAACTTCCCGAACAAGGCTAAACCAGACCATTATCGTAGGAATTTAGTTAGACAAATATATTTGTTTGGACGGATCATATCGTGGGGTATTGTAATTTTTGATTGGGTAGTCATTGGGGGTATCAGATGTCACGATCACATGTGATAACATAAGGCTTCTTTATGGATTACAACTTCTTCTTTATTGTCAACACGAAGTTTCGGTACAGTTTCTAGCACCGTTATCAAGTTAAAATCATACGTTAGAATCATATATTTCAAATTCAAGGAAGTTGTCACGATAAAATGAACCTTTAAGAGACTTTTCGGGCTTCTTTACGTGACATTTCAGGCTTCACATAGACCTACAATTAAAACCACACATAGTGCACAGGAAAAGTTTCTTGTCATTAGGAATTTTAGATGTTTTGATAGACTAATTCTGAAGTTAATTTCATAATCGCCAAGGTATGCGTCGAAATGTAGGTTTATGACCAGTGTGAGTTTTGGTGTGTTTTATTGAATCAGTTTTGCGACATGATTTATAACTACAAAATATGCTTTAAAGGGTTTCTCGTCAGAGTGAACTCTGGAGTAGTATGTTAAATCGTTTTTAGATGGCATTTATATTAGCAAACTGTGAACTAAAACTGTTCTCGTCATTATGAATTCTCATGTGATTTGCTAAATTTGGCTTTTGGTGACACTTAAATACACAAACTGTGCACTAAAAATGTTTATACAGGTTTATACGTAGTATGAGTTCTCATGTGATTTATTAAATTGCACTTTTGACTACATTTATATTTACAAACTGTGCACTTAAAAGGTTTCTCGCCAGTGTGAGTTCTCATGTGTTTTTTAAGTCAGAATTTCGATTGCATTTATTTCCACTACATTTATGTTCGCATACTGTGCACTGAAAAGGTTTCTCGCCAGTGTAAGCTCTCATGTGTTTTATTAAGTCAGAATTGTCACTACATTTATATTCATATACTGTGCACTGAAAAGGTTTATCGCCAGTGTGAGTTCATGTGTTTTATTAAGTCGGAATTGTAATTACATTTATATTCGCATACTGTGCACTGAAAAGGTTTTTCGCCAGTGTGAGTTCTCATGTGTTTTATTAAGTCAGAATTGTCACTACATTTATATTCACATACTGTGCACTGAAAACGTTTCTCGCCAGTGTGAGTTCTGATGTGTCGTTTTAAGTCAGAATTTTGATTACATTTATATTCACATACTGTGCACTGAAAAGGTTTCTCGCCAGTGTGAGTTCTCATGTGTTTTATTAAGTCAGAATTGTCACTACATTTATATTCACATACTGTGCACTGAAAAGGTTTCTCGCCAGTGTGAGTTCTCATGTGTCGTTTTAAGTCAGAATTTTGATAACATTTATATTCACATACTGTGCACTGAAAAGGTTTCTCGCCAGTGTGAGATCTCATGTGTTTTTTTAAGAGAGAATTTAGATTACATTTATATTCACATATTGTGCATTTAAAAGGTTTCTCGCCAGTGTGAGTTCTCATGTGTCGTTTTAGGTCAAAATTTCCCCTACATTTATGTTTGCATACTGTGCACTGAAAAACTTTCTCGCCAGTGTGAGCTCTCGTGTGTTTTATTAAGTCAGAATTGTCACTACATTTATATTCACATACTGTGCACTGAAAATGTTTCTCGCCAGTGTGAGTTCTCATGTGTTTTTTTAAGAGAGAATTTCGATTACATTTATATTCACATATTGTGCATTTAAAAGGTTTCTCGCCAGTGTGAGTTCTCATGTGTTGTTTTAAGTCAAAATTTCCCCTACATTTATGTTTGCATACTGTGCACTGAAAAGGTTTCTCGCCAGTGTGAGCTCTCGTGTGTTTTATTAAGTCAGAATTGTCACTACATTTATATTCACATACTGTGCACTGAAAAGGTTTCTCGCCAGTGTGAGTTCTCATGTGTCGTTTTAAGTCAGAATTTTGATAACATTTATATTCACATACTGTGCACTGAAAAGGTTTCTCGCCAGTGTGAGATCTCATGTGTTTTTTTAAGAGAGAATTTCGATTACATTTATATTCACATATTGTGCATTTAAAAGGTTTCTCGCCAGTGTGAGTTCTCATGTGTCGTTTTAAGTCAAAATTTCCCCTACATTTATGTTTGCATACTGTGCACTGAAAAACTTTCTCGCCAGTGTGAGCTCTCGTGTGTTTTATTAAGTCAGAATTGACACTACATTTATATTCACATACTGTGCACTGAAAAGGTTTCTCGCCAGTGTGAGTTATCATGTGTCGTTTTAAGTCAGGATTTTGATAACATTTATATTCACATACTGTGCACTGAAAAGGTTTCTCGCCAGTGTGAGTTCTCATGTGTTTTTTTAAGAGAGAATTTCGATTACATTTATATTCACATAGTGTGCATTTAAAAGGTTTCTCGCCAGTGTGAGTTCTCATGTGTTGTTTTAAGTCAAAATTTCCCTACATTTATGGTTGCATACTGTGCACTGAAAAGGTTTCTCGCCACTGTGAGTTCTCATGTGTCGTTTTAAGTCAGAATTTTGATTACATTTATATTCGCATAGTGTGCACTGAAAACGTTTTTCGCCAGTGTGAATTCTCATGTGTTTTATTAAGTCAGAATTGGAATTACATTTATATTCACATACTGTGCACTTAAAAGGTTTCTCGCCAGTGTGAGTTCTCATGTGTCGTTTTAAGTCAGAATTTCCATTACATTTATATTCACATACTGTGCACTGAAAAGGTTTCTCGCCAGTGTGAGTTCTCATGTGTTTTTTTAAGAGAGAATTTTGATTACATTTATATTCACATATTGTGCATTTAAAAGGTTTCTCGCCAGTGTGAGTTTTTATATGTTTTATCATGTCATGTGTTCTGGTACAATTATATTCACAAAATAAGCAACGACATCGTTTGTTCCCATAGCGGGGTTTGACATGATTCTTTGAAATATGTTTTTGTGTCCAATTAGAGTAATTTAGCATAGCTTTAAACTTGTTTTCACCATGATGTATTTTAATATGACTGTTTAGAGTGCTTCTAAGCTGAGTCTTATGGTCACACATTGTGCATTGAAACGGTTTCTTCCTAGTATGAGTTCTGACATGGCAAGTAAGACTGGCCTTGAGGCTACATTTATAGTCACAAAATTGACACTGAAAAGGTTTCTCACTTGTGTGTTTTCTCATGTGTCCAGTTAAATCAAATTTTCGATTTGTGTGATAATCGCAAAATGTACATTTAAAAACTTTGTAATGACCCCTGCTGTGGATTACTAAATTATCTTTTTGGTTACATTTATAATCACATATTTTGCACTTAAAAGGTTTTTCTACAGTGTGAGTTTTAAGATGGTTATCCATGCTGTTCTTATCTGTGCAGTTGAACTCACACTTGGTGCATTGACACGATTTCTCAGAAGTATCACAAGTAGCACTTTTATAGTCTGGGCTTTTTTGAAAGCTTTTCGTTTGAGAACTTGGAGAACTTGAATCAACCTTTGAAAAACAGTTTTTGCCAATGTTCTTTATCTCTTCCGGCATTTTAAGTCCATGTTTATCAAAGACGTGGACTAATAGATGTGAGCTAGACACAAACTCCTTCCCGGGGCAATACGGACAACTAGGAACTTGATGACCTGAAGTGGAGAGAAAAGACTTGATTACAAAATCATTACCATATACACATGTACAGTATAAGACATTCAAAACAATGAACACACTATGTAAGATGTTAGTAGTTGGATTGATTGATGTTTTACGCCACACTCAGATTACTTCATTTATATATATGGAGGAGCATTCAGGTTTAGTGGGGGAGGAAATCAGGCTATACAGGCGAGAACCAAGGGCCTGCGATGGTCATCCTATACGACATGATCGGAAAGTAAAGGCTTATACTTTGAAAATTATTACTCAACAGATAGATAACATAAAAGGAACAATTAACAGTAAACCTTTCCAATCACTCAGAAAGTCACAAATAAAACCCAACAAGTTCGAATCACTTCAAAACCATGAAATTCAACAGAAGACATCTACCAGAGACAAATACTTATCCAAAACTGTGCTTAATCTAAGCTCGAAAGTATTATCCAATGATGAGATTAGTCTTAGTTTTATTCCAACTTTATCAACATTTAAATGTGATCAGTTTACCGTAGACATAGAAAACGGGTTACAACAGCTTCCTGACAAATTAGTTTCCGTAGTCCCAACGGAGAAGGGCAGAGCTACCGTAATCATTATTAAACAACGACGGTGACGTCACCCTATTGTTCGAGCGGACGATTATTTTTCACGAATGGTCTGCAGATTCTAACAAGCAACACAGTTCTTCAAATGTAAATGATTTACCGCACAAGCGCATTGCAAACGAACTATAGCTGCTTCATAACAAAGAGTGATGTTTGCCTTATAAAAGGGGATCACAGCCGGGTGTCTTAATGGAGCGCTTTAAGGATTCCGTTTGTTGGATATGTACGATTTTAAATAAACGAGTAAATAAAGGCGGATTGTTTGCAATTGGAGATACAATTTGTAGATTTTTTAATACAATAAATATTTTTAATAGAATAAAAAAATATTTAAATTACCGTATTTTGTCAAATCGCTCAGCTAAGAGAAGTCAATATAACTAGACGTGAAGATTTAAGTCAAATTTAAAACAAAACAGACTTGTTTTATATGGTGTGTAGCGGAGCAATGGCTGTTTTATCGGAAGAAAATCGGATTTATGCAGGGAAAGGGCCTCTAACTTTTAATACCTCACTGAAATGCTTTCCTTGTTAACAAAAATCGTTGTACCGTAACGCCGAAATCATAGCGAAATGGGTAGAGTAGGTTGCAGTAAAATTGAATCCCACTCTAAAATATTCAGAAAAAAGAATTTATTTTTCCCACACATGATAAACGTTACAACTATAAATGAACTGACAATCTGGCAATATTTTTGGACACCTAATAAAACAATATTTTTGGAAAATTATTTCCCAATATTTACAGCTCAAGCCATACCATATCAGAGCTTACTCGAAGTGAACTTCGTGTAACACGGCACCAGGCTCGAATTGCACCAGACGATTCTTAAAAACTAATCGGCAGGGGCAAAACAAAGAGACTGACGTTTAAGCCGGACAAACGCCTCGCCACTGCCGATTCATAAAAAATAATCGGCAGGGGCAAAACAAAGAGACTGACGTTTAAGCCGGATAAACGCCTCGTCACTGCCGATTATTTTTAAGAATCGGCAGTAGCTCGGCATTTATCCTATACATACAGATCATTTTCATCACCTAGTCGACAAGACTTTGGATGGCACAGCAATGTATAAAGAAATAACTACAGATCCAGCAGTCAAATTTCAACGTACACTTACAACAGAATTGAACCACCTGAAAGCCAAAAAAGAAATTGATCAGAATTTATACAAAAACCCGCATCCGAGGGCTTCTTACGCCAAAGCTGCCATAAAAATACACAAGGACCCAATCAAAGCTAGAGTGCTTGTTTCCTCACAAGATACTGTAAATTACAATATTGCTCAACATTGCTCAACACTTATCCACATTATTATCTCCACTGACGAACAATTCGGAATCGTTTATTAAAAAAACGAAGGACTTTGGTGAGAAAATCAGACAAAAATCAACGCCGTGTAACCTTGTAAGTTATGTTGTGGTGGACTTGTTCTCGAATGTACCAACAGATGAAGCAATTTATATCATAAATAACAATAACAGAAAAATAGAACCTAACAGTATAAAACCAACACAATTGTCAGCTAACAGCATTATCACGCTACTTTGGATGTGCATAAATTCTACGTACCTCACATGGGGTGATAAGATTTGTCAACAAATCCACGGTCTTCCTATGGGTTCACCTCTATCACAATTAATAACTGGAATTTGCATGATTTAACTAGAACGAGACGCCCTTTGCTCAGCACCAATCCAACCCTTATGCTGGTATAGAAAAGTCGACGACATATTTGCCACACTGAAACCTAAAGATGACCCTTCAACAATGCTAGACCATTTGAATATCCAACATCCACGTATGAAGTTACAATGGAATTGCAGAAAGAAAACAAGATCTTATTCCTTGATGTTTTATTTCACAACAAACAAATAGGACTTTAAACTAGTGTCTATACAAAACCACACACTCTGACCAATAGATTTCACATCCAACAAAAACAGTCATAATCACAACCCTTACGAAAAGAGCAGCCAACATTTCACCAATAACCAATCATTTACAACAAGAATTGCAGCCTATGACAATCTTCTTTAATTACTTTAATTACAAAGACTTCTAACCAAATCTAAGCACGTTGTCCCAGTTATAATGAATTTACAGACTAATATTAACATCAAATGTCTTTGAAAATCGAATTCAAGTAATTAAATTCATATCTGTCCAAAATGGATTTCCCATCAAGAGATGGAAGTCCAAAAATACCTCTTATGTTACTTTTGCATCCAGTCATGTTAATGCTGTTTTGTCTAGCCCGGATTATCGGTCTTACGGCGACTGGTATTATATGGCTGATAATGTGTCTTGTAGCCTATGACGAACACGGAAAGAAAAGAAAAAATTCGGCAGAGCCCAGATTTCTCGGCTACTATTTTGTCCAAAACATGAATGGACAGGACTAACCTCCGAATGAATACCAGACACTTAATAATTTTCTACAGATTTCAGGAAACAGAAGGAGCATTTTACTTACTTTCAGAACTGAATGTGTCCTGCGGGGGTCCAGGTTCATCACACGGGTGTGGGGGTCCAGGTTCATCACACGGGGGATTACTATCAGCTGATATCTTTGTCTACAAAGTAACAAGACAAACACAATGTAAGAAGACGTACAAAGTCGTAATAAGGTGAACAGATTTCGTTTTCTCATATTCAAAAACCCTGAGGCACATTTCCTGCACAGGGAAAACAATGATAACTATTTCAAGCTTATAATAAAAGCAAAGAGAGTAGATTGACAAGAGTGGTCACTTCGTCCGCGCCATGTTGAATTTGAACTGACACGATTCGATTATTAGGAACCTCCTTTCTGTAGGGGGCGCCCTCCAGTCGAATCGTACAGTCGGAACACCCTTCCGCTAGGGGCCAGAAGAACATGCCGGCAATGCTGATTGGACGAAGTGACCACTCTTGTCAATCTACTCTCTTTGATAAAAGCATACAGTGAAAGTAGTTACCTCTGTCTGTAATATAATGTATGCTATTGGTTTAGCATCCTCTTGATTGTCCATTTTCAATTCTAACAAAGTCTCAAACCTGAAATAAAAATGTTAGCCACATGTTTATACAGTCACACATACTAATGATAATAAGACCCTTCTGATTTTTCCAAAGTCCCACGAGACAAGTATTTAGGAATATAACTGTTAAATTAACATTAATGCTTATAAAATGGTGATCGACTGTTAGCATGTAGTTTTATCAGTGATTTTCACCTTAGAATCCCTTATCTGTCTTTTCCTGAGAAACCACTTTTAGACTGACAAATAATATTATTTCTAGCGAAAAAATAAGAAGCTATGGGTGTATGTTTTCCCCGTTTATTTTTTACAACATCAAAGCGTAGCTAAGCGATATAAATATTTTTATTTACTGTCAGCCGACAAAACTTCAGCTGAGAGCTTTCAATATATCTTCGATATAAAAAAAACTTAAACACAGGACACATTTGCAGTGCAGTTGGCTATGCTTCATTGAATACACTATTAGGCAATCGGTCCTAAATACTAGTATATGCCCTTGGACAGAAAAAAAATTAGGACTTTGCATTTCAGATTTCAACTCTGTTTTAAATTTTTAGTAATCCCACCTGTCTTTTAGATTTTAGCACCAGTACACATTTTAAACATTCCACTTTTCATTTTACCAGTTAATTTGTTAAAATTTCATTTTACATGTACTGCTCAATCCCTAGAGCTCACAAAAGACAGTGTAAATTTGGCCGGCCACATTCCAATAGTTAGCTCACCCTTATAAATTATAATGGCGGTTTAATGTCCGGCTCTTGCTGACCGGCAGAGACATATGAGTGCCGCTAAGGAAACAATATGCTTTTATAGTAGTCCCCAGTTAGGTTTAGAATGTCAAAAATGGGGGAAGGGGGTAAACCACGTAAAATCCAAGTTCGATTAGGCCTACAACAACATCGATCAGAAACCGATTACCTTCAATACAGCGTTAACCTCCTTTGAGGCTCTCTTGACTGTGGATTAGACTGTGGCTTTTTGTGTCTCTCTAACGAATCAAACCAGATCCTGCGTCATTATTGCTCAAATAAAGTTAAATTATACCGATCAGTTACGGCGTTAGATCGCTCGCACGGATCAAATCATCTGCGCGTTTGCGCATGCCAGGGCTCGGAGTTTGTTTACATTGCAAGTACAACTTCTTCTGTCTAGGTTAATGCAAACAGAATTGTGGGTTTTTGCGGCCGCGGTGACCTTTTCTTTAAACTAAGTAAAACTACAGTCTACAGGGAAACACATCAACGTCATCATGGGTGCGAATAAAGAATATGTCCGTCATATTTTTCTCAAATATTCTGTATAATAGGGCCTACCTTATGGAACTCCATAACCGGAAAATCCGTCTTTACTTGCACAAAATTCGCCCATATTTACTAAATTCGCCGATTTCACTCTACACACATGCAATTCTTAACACTCGCCTAGCCATCTTTGCTTCGTTTAGACAGGACAATGTACAAGCTTGTCTAAATACGAGTCTCTCTGTCAGTGTTCAACTTCAACATACAGCCGATACGGCGATAGAGCTCTACATTAACGCTATCTACTAAAGCCCGGTATACACTGAGAGTTTTGCTGCGACCCGACCCGACCCGACTGGAAAATCGCGTCGCGTCGCAGAGAAAAAGTGTAGTGTATACCAGTCCACGACGCAAATCGGGTTCAGTCGGCTTCAGTTGCGTCGGGTCGGAAGTGATCTGGACGTGCCAGATATTTTGTTAAGAATCGGGTTGAGTCGGGTCTGGTCAGACAGTGTATCCACTCTTGCGACGATCGTCGTAGAGAGTCTGAATCCGTAGGCCAATCAGAAATTTTACTACAGTCACGTGACGTCAAACAAGCGTCTTTTTTCTACCTTTTTTGCTAGAGAGTTCCGAATGTCATGTTTCCCAATGACTTTATTTGTGTACAGTGTATACCGGTCTACGACGCGACGCAACTCAAGCCGACTGAACCCGACTCGAGTCGGGTACAGTCGCGTCGGGTCGCAGCAAAACTCTCAGTGTATACCGGGCTTTACACATGCAGGATACAGCCCATCGTTCGGAATTGTTCTCCTGAACTACGCCCTACAAGCATTAAACAACGAGAAAACCACACAAACCAGGTTAGGGATTGCAGCAATTCCCTCTTCGTTCAGTGCACTCTGTTGAGGTGGCCAATTTAAATGTTGACTAGAGGTAGTGTGACTTATAAAACTCCAACATAAGCGAAACTATCAAGACAAAGAAGGAAGCTCGTGTTGTAGAAGTGGGACACTATACGTGGCTGAACACTCCTTGTTATTAAATAACAGTTAGGAGAGTGTAAGCGGGTCAACACTGCCTATGCGAGCAGGTTGTTTGAGGTCACCGCGAGTACGTTGCCTAGGAGATTTGGGAGAGCATAGGATGTGAACGTAGCCAATTGAGTATGGCAAGCCATCTTCACTTTTAATCCAATTGAAGATATATTAAAATCCTTTGATATATTTCTGCATCTCAAAATCATTGTAAGATATCTTGAATTCATTTTAACATATCTTGAATTCATTTTAAGATATCTTAAAATGATTTCAAGATATCTTGAAAGGGTATTATTTTGAGATATCTTAAAATGAAATCAAGATATCTTACAATCAATTTTAGATATTTTAAAATCATTTAAAGATATCTTAAAATATATCAGATTTCAAGATATCTTTAAAAATGGCTGTCGAGAACTGATATAAAAGCTGCTCTCTTCACGTTGCCATGGTTACTGGTAGACCTAGAGCTTAAAAAATCAGAGCCCCCCCCCCCCATGGCCTTGGACTATATTACTGATTGTTATGAAATTCCATTATGATGGACGAGGAGTTATTTTATTCTAGAACATAATCAGGTTTGCTAACATCATGTTGACTGAGCTCGGAATAATGCTTTAAAAACCCCGCTGAATTTGTGTTTGGTAAACTAAGGTAGAATAAAGCATTTGGAAGACAATTTAAGTTTCTGCTTGGGCCATTTCCTTATCCACAAGTGTTAACTCCCACTCCCCATATTTTATTGAGGCAGATCCTTGCACTTAATGTCCCAAAATTATTGCAGTATCTTAATGGATGTAGCAATAGGTCTTCTCCATTACTGTCAGAGTTTTAAGCTACCGGTACATACAAACTCCAGAATTAGGGTGCTAATGGATTAGCTGGGATTGAGACTATAAGGGGAGATATCTTAAAATCATTTTAAGATATCTTACATGGATTTTAAGATATCTTGAATTCATTTTAAGATATCTGAAAATCAAATTAAGATATCTTGAATTCATTTGTAGATATGTTGAATTCATTTGTAGATATCTTAAATTGATTTTAAAATATCTTAAAATATTTTAAGATATCTTGAATTAATTTAAGATTTCTTGAATAAATTGAAGATTTCTTGAATTAATTTAAGATATCTTGAATAAATTTAAGATATCTTGAATTAATTTAAGATATCTTGAATTAAAGATATCTTAAAATAATTGAAGATATCCTGAATTAATTGAAGATATCTTAAAATAATTGAAGATATCTTAAAATAATTGAAGATATCTTAAAATAATTGAAGATATCTTAAAATAATTGAAGATATCTTAAAATAATTGAAGATATCTTAAAATAATTGAAGATATCTTAAAATAATTGAAGATATCTTAAAATAATTGAAAAGTTACCAGTGCATATACAAACTTCAGAATTAGGGTGCTAATGGATTAGTTGGGATTGAGATAGTTACGTCTTTTAAATGAATTATTTGGAAGGACTTCGGATTTCAGATTTAAGCTAAGTCTTAACTATCCTTAATCTCAACTACCTTTCAGCTATTATCGCCTATTGTATCTTTGAAACGTTCCTCCTTTCGCTGAACCAGTTGATTTCTTCGAAATCCGTTGTTAAACTGTTAAATCGCTCTTTGTAAAACATAGCATAAAAATTGGCCTAATGAGGTGACATGAGTTATCTCACCCTTATAATGGCGGTTTAATGTGTGGTTCTACCTGACCGGCAAAGTAAGTAAACCAGGTATAGAGACACACAAGTGCGGCTAGGATTGAGACTATGAGGGGAGAACTTATTGCTTAATGAGGGGAGAACTTATTGCTTACACTGCTTTATTATCCGCCGTCTTGAAACATATCCAGAATTGGGGTCATTTTAAGATATCTACAAATGAATTCAAGATATCTTAAAATCATTTTAAGATATCTTAAAATAGCTGTTAGTTCAAGATATCTTAAATTGATTTTAAAATATCTTGAATTCATTTTAATATATCTGAAAATCAATTTAAGATATCTTGAATAAATTTAAGATATCTTGAATTAATTTAAGATATCTTGAATTAAACATATCTTAAAATAATTGAAGATATCTTGAATTAATTGAAGATATCTTAAAATAATTGAAGATATCTTAAAATAATTGAAGATATCTTAAAATAATTGAAGATATCTTAAACTAATTGAAGATATCTTAAAATAATTGAAGATATCCTTAAATAATTGAAGATATCTTAAAATAATTGAAGATATCTTAAAATAATTGAAGATATCTTAAAATAATTGAAGATATCTTAAAATAATTGAAGATATCTTAAAATAATTGAAGATATCTTAAACTAATTGAAGATATCTTAAAATAATTGAAGATATCCTTAAATAATTGAAGATATCTTAAAATAATTGAAGATATCTTAAAATAATTGAAGATATCTTAAAATAATTGAAGATATCTTAAAATAATTGAAGATATCTTAAAATAATTGAAGATATCTTAAAATAATTGAAGATATCTTAAAATAATTGAAAAGTTACCAGTGCATATACAAACTCCAGAATTAGGGTGCTAATGGATTAGTTGGGATTGAGATAGTTACGTCTTTTAAATGAATTATTTGGAAGGACTTCGGATTTCAGATTTAAGCTAAGTCTTAACTATCCTTAATCTCAACTACCTTTCAGCTATTACCGCCTATTGTATCTTTGAAACGTTCCTCCTTTCGCTGAACCAGTTGATTTCTTCGAAATCCGTTGTTAAACTGTTAAATCGCTCTTTGTAAAACATAGCATAAAAATTGGCCTAATGAGGTGACATGAGTTATCTCACCCTTATAATGGCGGTTTAATGTGTGGTTCTACCTGACCGGCAAAGTAAGTAAACCAGGTATAGAGACACACAAGTGCGGCTAGGATTGAGACTATGAGGGGAGAACTTATTGCTTAATGAGGGGAGAACTTATTGCTTACACTGCTTTATTATCCGCCGTCTTGAAACATATCCAGAATTGGGGTCATTTTAAGATATCTACAAATGAATTCAAGATATCTTAAAATCATTTTAAGATATCTTAAAATAGCTGTTAGTTCAAGATATCTTAAATTGATTTTAAAATATCTTGAATTCATTTTAATATATCTGAAAATCAATTTAAGATATCTTGAATAAATTTAAGATATCTTGAATTAATTTAAGATATCTTGAATTAAACATATCTTAAAATAATTGAAGATATCTTGAATTAATTGAAGATATCTTAAAATAATTGAAGATATCTTAAAATAATTGAAGATATCTTAAAATAATTGAAGATATCTTAAACTAATTGAAGATATCTTAAACTAATTGAAGATATCTTAAAATAATTGAAGATATCTTAAAATAATTGAAGATATCTTAAAATAATTGAAGATATCTTAAAATAATTGAAGATATCTTAAAATAATTGAAGATATCTTAAAATAATTGAAGATATCTTAAAATAATTGAAGATATCTTAAAATAATTGAAAAGTTACCAGTGCATATACAAACTCCAGAATTAGGGTGCTAATGGATTAGTTGGGATTGAGATAGTTACGTCTTTTAAATGAATTATTTGGAAGGATTTCGGATTTCAGATTTAAGCTAAGTCTTAACTATCCTTAATCTCAACTACCTTTCAGCTATTACCGCCTATTGTATCTTTGAAACGTTCCTCTTTTCGCTGAACCAGTTGATTTCTTCGAAATCCGTTGTTAAACTGTTAAATCGCTCTTTGTAAAGCATAGCATAAAAATTGGCCTAATGAGGTGACATGAGTTATCTCACCCTTATAATGGCGGTTTAATGTGTTATTCTACCTGACCGGCAAAGTAAGTAAACCAGGTATAGAGACACACAAGTGCGGCTAGGATTGAGACTATGAGGGGAGAACTTATTGCTTAATTAGGGGAGAACTTATTGCTTACACTGCTTTATTATCCGCCGTCTTGAAACATATCCAGAATTGGGGTCATTTTAAGATATCTACAAATGAATTCAAGATATCTTAAAATCATTTTAAGATATCTTAAAATAGCTGTTAGTTCAAGATATCTTAAATTGATTTTAAAATATCTTGAATTCATTTTAATATATCTGAAAATCAATTTAAGATATCTTGAATTCATTTGTAGATATCTTGAATTCATTTGTATATATCTTAAATTGATTTTAAGATATCTTAAGATATCTTGAATTAATTTAAGATATCTTAAAATAATTGAAGATATCTTAAAATGAATTCAAGATATCTTAAAATACAGAATAAAAGTGAAGATGGCTTGCCATACTTGAGGACGTAGAGACAAACAGGAGAGATTTTAACTGATATCTTTGTCGCTCTTCGGGGTATGTTTTGCTAATCCATTCTTTTATTTGTAGTTGTAGCGTAATCACGCTACGCTAGACCTATTGGAGTATTAATCTAAAATTAGACGTTATCCTAGTCCTAAAGGCCAGATTCAACCTCTAAGGACAATGGTTGACATTTTTATCAGAAATATCCACTGGAATGGTGTTGGAGAGTTCACATAGGAGGTCAATTGATCATGTGTCTTTTAAATTTTCGACAAAACAACAACACCATGGAATTTTACTTGGCATTTGCTCGCATCTACGTGCTTTTCTATTATTCTCTTACACGCTAGAGCTATTGTTAGTTACATCGCACATTTAAACACTGGCAGCTATTGGAAACCTCCCGTGAAACGTATCACAGTGGCCAGTTCAAAATGAATCGGATCGACAGGGGACGTCACATTTTGCCTGTTTTCGTCAAAATGGTACTATTTCGTGAAATGCTTTCCATATCGGTAGTCGGGCAGTGCCCTGACCCTGCATTTTATATCGACGGTTGTGACGTGGGGCTCTGAACATGGATTTATATTTTTGTTTTAGGTATCCGTGGCCAGAGTAGCATCCCTTTGACTATATGGTCTGGAATTAGGCTGAGAGAATGATTGTATCGATTGTAAGTTTTATCTTTTATGATACATTTTCAGATTGCAGATTTCAGCCAACCATTTATCGTGGAAACAGATGCTAGCATGGATGGATTGGGGACTGTACTCTCGCAACATCAAAAGGGCACTGAGACCCAGCCAGTTTGTTTGAAAGGAACCGGTTACAAGAAACCAGTTTTGATTAATTGATTGATTTTTATTCACCAGAAGAATAGAAAACTGACAATATACAAATATTCTCATGTCATATATACATAGAAAAAAAGAAGACAAAATTTAGAATAAATGATATGATTGAAATCCGGCGGAAATAAAGCGCCATGGGGCTTGATCTATCCCTGTATTAGATTGGGTATGTATAACAAACGACTGGTGTAAATTTTATGTTTTTGAGTCATTTTAATAGGGTTTTGGCTTTTGTCAAACATGATTTTCCGTGGGGCTATGAAAACTGGTTGGATTCTAAACGAAAACATTTGATTTTAGATTTGAAAAGTGAAAGTGATTTAATTAATTTCAGTTGCAGGGATAATTTAGTCCATCCTCGAGGTCCCTTTGAACACAAGACATATAAAGACAGATTAGACTTATGAAATGGATTGTTGAGATTGAGATTAACTCCTCGTGTTGGATAGTTATGTACTTCTGTTTGGAGTTTAAAACAGTTTTGCAGAAAATGAGGCATGGAATGATACTGGTATAGGAATTTATAATTTGTTATCTAATACCTCAAATCATTAATCCTATGTCAGGATTGTAAAATGTACTTCAAATTGATTAATGAGAACATGTTATAGGTTGCATATGATGTCGTAACATACTTTGACTTTCAGTGGTATAAGTTGCCAAATATAAGAAACATTTGAATTTTGACACTTTTAGCATTTTCGGGTTTCTTCGGTTATACCGACAATTTTTATTTGATCGTCAATACTTTTCTCTCTCAAGGTCCATGTAATTCAAATGGCAATTTTTTTTAGCCCCCCCCCCCATTTCTCCACATTTGTTTATTATTTCCCACCTGTATCAGAAAAAACGTATACAGAGAAATTAGTGCAATAACAATGGAACTTCCTCGGTGGTTTTGGTTGGCCCTAAAAAGGGCCTTTGGGTAAACAGTTGGTTTGGTACCAAGTTAAGCACGTTCTCCTCGGATACGTCTGGCCAGTTGGATGTCCTTGGGCATAATTGTGACTCTCTTGGCGTGGATGGCGCACAAGTTGGTGTCCTCAAACAGACCAACCAAGTAAGATTCACTGGCTTCTTGAAGGGCACCGATGGCGGCGCTCTGGAATCGAAGATCAGTTTTGAAATCCTGGGCGATTTCACGAACTAACCTCTGGAAGGGCAGTTTGCGGATGAGAAGTTCGGTGGATTTCTGATAACGACGGATTTCCCGAAGAGCGACTGTTCCGGGCCTGTATCTGTGAGGTTTTTTCACACCACCAGTAGATGGCGCACTTTTTCTTGCTGCTTTTGTGGCCAGCTGTTTACGAGGAGCCTTTCCTCCAGTAGATTTGCGGGCAGTCTGCTTGGTACGAGCCATTTTCTAATTCAGGAGATCGACTGGGTATATGCTAGTGAGTATGTGTGTATCGGTGATACAAGCTGTTGCTGTAGAAAGCGAGACGTCAATGTTAAATACCACAAAGAAGTGACGATCATTGGTTGATGATTGGCGGGCTGCTCAGTCATTGGTCAGATTTACGGCAATTCGATTGGTAGGATTAGACGATCAACGGTTGGTTGATTCTGGCGCACATATATTTATCCTTCAATCCTGAATCCTAACACCTGTGTTGTTTTCATTAAACTTATTGGTCAACTATAATGAAACAAGCAGTTGACAGAGGGGAGGGGGCGAAGTAATAAACCGGTTTTGTATTTCAAAAATTACTCACTCAAGCATTGTAGCCTACGGTTTGTGTATGTTTCTATGTTGATCACCAATCCTTAATCGAAGAATCCCTCAAAATTTATGAATGAAATCCAGTCTCGTTTGTAACATTTAAAATGAAACTTTGACGTTTAAAGAAAATATTCATTTACAAAAAAATGTGGTCTCATTCCAATTTTCCTTGATTTGTTGTACTTTTTTAATTGACCATTGCTTAATTAATCTATTTAAGTGGCATTTAGGAGTTGGTCATGATATTTAAGAAATTAACACGGTTTTTATGGGTTGCAACTCCTGGATTTTTATTATACACAACGTTTCGATGTAGAAACTAACATCGTTATCAAGTGAATAATGATAATGATGTTAGTTTCTACATCGAAACTTTGTGTACAATAATAATCCAGGAATTGCAACCCATAAAAACTGAGTTCATTTCTTAAACATTGCTTAATTATTTGAAAAGAGTACGAGGAGGAAAGAGTGTGTAGGACAAAAATAAACATTCTCGTTTATCATGAGCGTCTACATGTACATATGAACAAGGCCCATTTGTCTATTTTCCCCTTCTTAGTTTTGGAACTGAAGATTAATATATCACATAGTTCATTGTATTGTTTTTTCCGCAATTACAATGTGCAAGTTTACATGGTTAAAAACAAATAAGCCCACGGATTTTTTTCTGAAATAAAAATGGACTAAATCATTTTTTGTTTCTACTTTGTAATCAAAGCTTTCTTTGTAACTTAATATTAGTTTCGACTTCATTTAAGGCGCAGGAAAATATCTTAGAACTATGTGTCTCGCATTTCATCTGAACCCTAAAGTATTTTTTCTTCTTTGTTAAACAATAAATACTGGAAAATGTACCCCTCACTCTTTCATATAGCCCTCGACTTACAACATTGCCCCCCCCCCCCTCCCACCATATTGACCATACATGCCCACCCCTCCACACCCCACCCCATTATACCAAAATCCAAATTGCCCTGCCCCTCCCTATTCTCATTAACCGGACTCTCAACCATCCCCATTACTCCCCCTCCCTATACCAATAAGCCCCTTTCGTTTTGCGGATGTCCCACGAGATCACGCGAGACCCGTGTTTCACCGATCGGCTGTCGGATTAACATTAGTGCTTATGGAGATCGGTTGTAACCCTGTTGTTATTTCTGTGATTCTCAGCTTACAATCTATACTTTTTACAAAAGTCTTTTTGTGAGACATATCAAGATATATACAAAGCCATTAGATACTTCTTTTTGACGGACAAAAAAAAAAAAATATTATTACTAACACAAAAATAACACGTCGTAGTTATGTTTTCACCGTTGGTTTTTGACAACTTCGAAGCGTATCCACGCGATATAAATATTTTTACTGACAGTCAACTGTCAAAAACGCAACTGAAAGCTTCTGGTGTGTTTCACAAAAAAAGAAATGATTTAGAAATAAAGAATCAAATACAAAACCACACGATAACCGTCGATCGCCATAGACGCTAATGTTAAATGAACCGCTGGTCAGTGAGAGTTATACCCCTAAACTCATTTCTCATGACATTACACTTGATGAAGACACCGGTACAGGAAAGCTCGTGTTGTTCAAAAACCAAATCACTACGTGGTGATGTCTTAAATTTGTTATCATTAGTATGAAATTTATTGCGTAAAATCTTAACAGAAGAAACGGTCGCTTACATAAACAAGAGTTTTACTAAACTCAACATACGCCCTCCGCTAAGACTGAATATTCTATATTATAGAAAATATTTGTTTACATTTCATCCATTGAAATTTTATTTTTATATGAAACTTTTTCATTTCTCTATTCGATGAACATGGATGCCGTATTATGTAACCACGGATATCCTTAATAGTTCCCTACACACCCCTTAGGTATAAATACTCTAAAAAATTGCCAAGATCAGGTCAAAACTTAAGAAAATATGGACTAAAAGAGAATATTACATAATCCAATAGATGCTGTATTATATACAATCATCCAACCAAAAATGTCATAACTCAAGATATACACTCATACCTTCAAGTTATGGAGTGGTAGGGAACGAAAATATTGAATAAAAAAGAATATTACCGTAAACTGGGGTAACTTTGAACGGCGGGGTATCTTTGAACAGTCAAAGATGAAAATCTAAATTTTCACTATTTGATAACAAATACTAAGAAAAGTGACAATAATTATGTTTTTAGCTTTTTCTTCATTGAAAAAGGTAAAAACATAATTATTACCACTTTTTAAAAAAGCTAAAAACATAATTATTGTCACTATTCTTAGTATTTGTTACCAAAATAGCGAAACTTTTGATTTTCATCTTTGACTGTTCAAAGATACCCCGCTGTTCAAAGTTACTCCAGTTTACGGTACATAATCTAATATAGATGCAATATTATGCAACTAAAAATGTCATAAATGGTTGATGCCACACCTTCTACGCATAATGTAATGATTGTAAAGCCCATATCTAAACTGGCCAAGTTATAGAGCTAAACGAAATGAAGATATAAACATAAAGAGATATTACATAATCCAGCATAAATATTATGCTATGGAAGATGTCATAAATGGGTCATGACACATCATCTACCCATTAAGTATATGTTTAAAAAAAATATTGATACCATATTATGCAACCGAAGATGTCATAAAAGGTTCAAGACACACCTTCTACCCATTAAGTATATGTTGTGAAAAATTGTAAAGATCGGATCAAAACTCTTCAAGTTATGGAGCGGAAGGGAACAAATATATAGACTAAGACAGAATACTACATAATCCAATATAGACGCCATATAATGCAACCGAAGATGTCATAAATGGTTCGTGACACACAATCTTCCCACAAAGTGTATGTTGTAAAAAAGAAATTTTAAATATCGGACCAAAACTCTTCAAGTTATGGAGCGGAAGGGAACAAAGATAAAGACTAAGACAGAATATTACATAATCCAATGTAGATGCCATACTATGCAATCGATGATAACATAAATGGTTCATGGCACACCTTCTATCCATAAGGTACATGTTGTGAAAGAATTGTAAAGATTAGATCAAAGTTATGGAGCGGAAGGCTATCCGGGACGGACGGACGGGCCGACGGACGGCGCTGGTGATACGACTTTTTGTAAGTCGGGCGTATAAAAAATTGAAATCATTTTCATGAGACAAAAAATGTCATCAAAATTTGGGTGTCCAAAGGTCTGTCTCTCAACACATTTGCGCCGGGCATAAATTTGCGCCTGGCCGGTACGCAAAGCTGAAGGTATGTGTTGGACTTACAATGTAGGTAAATGTTTCGAGAAATAGTCCCCTGATTCAGATACACCACACAGCCATAAATAAGCCTGTCAATGCCGCCATTAAGTGACAAATACGGAATTTGGCACACTGACACCAAGCAATCTATATCCATTCCATATCATACATGGGGGCGTCGGTGGTCTATTGGGTTAGAGTGATCGTCATCCAGTCCCACACAGACCTTCCATCGATGCAGCGCGGGTTCGAATCACACGCAGACCAAATAACAATTGGAAAATTTCTGAGTGGATTTTTCACTCAGTCGCCGTATGTGGGAGAGTTGCCAGGTACTCGCCAAAGTTGCCTGTATACATATGTGTGAATATGTATTCTTGTTATTTTGGAATAATTATTTCTTCATAGTATGGCAGAAATTATTATACTGATTTTGGGGTGACACCCGAAACGGGAATCGAACCCGGGTCCCAGAGTATGGCACCTATCGACAGCACTAAATGCTGGCTGTTTTATTCATTCAGCCAAACGGCCTCCTTTACCTTGGATCATCCCCTCTAAAAAAGACACTAACTAATTGAACTAATGGCAACTTGTTGAGTGTCGCTAATAACAACTTCCCGAACAAGGCTAAACCAGACCATTGTCGTAGGAATTTAGTTAGACAGATATATTTGTTTGGACGGATCATATCGTGGGGTATTGTAATTTTTGATTGGGTAGTCATTGGGGGTATCAGATGTCACGATCACATGTGATAACATAAGGCTTCGTTATGGATTGCAACTTCTTCTTTATTGTCAACACGACGTTTCGGTACAGTTTCTAGCACCGTTATCAAGTTAAAATCATACGTTAGAATCATACATTTCAACTTCAAGGAAGTTGTCACGATAAAATGAGCCTTTAAGAGACTTTTCGGGCTTCTTTACGTGACATTTCAGGCTTCACATAGACCTACAATTCAAACCGCACATAGTGCACAGGAAAGGTTTCTTGTTATAAGGAATTTTGAGATGTTTTAATAGACTAATTCTGGAGTTAATTTCATAATCGCCAAGGTATGCGTCGAAGTGTAGGTTTATGACCATTGTGAGTTTTGGTGTGGAGTAGTATGTTAAATCGCTTTCAGATGGCATTTACATTAGCAAACTGTGAACTAAAACTGTTCTCGTCATTATGAATTCTCATGTGATTTGCTATATTTGGATTTTGGTGACACTTAAATACACAAACTGTGCACTAAAACGGTTTATACAGGTTTATACGTAGTATGAGTTCTCATGTGATTTATTAAATTGCACTTTTGACTACATTTATATTTACAATCTGTGCACTTAAAAGATTTCTCACCAGAGTGAATTCTGATATCTTTTGTTAAATAAATTTTTATACTACATTTATATTCACTTACTGCGCATTGAAAAGGTTTCTCGCCAATGTGAGTTCTCATGTGATTTTTTAAGTCAGAACTTCGATTGCATTTATGTTCACATACTGTGTACTGAAAAGGTTTCTCGCCAGTGTGAGTTCTTATGTATCGGTTTAAGACAGAATTTCGATAACATTTATGTTCACATACTGTGCACTGAAAACGTTTTTTGCCAGAGGAGTTCTCATGTGTTTTATTAAGTCAGAATTTTGATTACATTTATGTTCGCATACTTTGCACTGAAAAGGTTTCTCGCCAGTGTGAGTTCTCATGTGCCGTTTTAAGTCAGAATTGTAATTACATTTATATTCGCATACTGTGCACTGAAAACGTTTTTTGCCAGTGTGAGTACTCATATGTTTTATTAAGTCAGAATTGTAATTACAGTTATATTCACATACTGTGCACTGAAAAGTTTTCTCGCCAGTGTGAGTTCTCATGTGTCGGTTTAAGTGAGAATGTTGATTACATTTATGTTCGCATTCTCTATACTGAAAAGGTTTCTCGCCAGTGTGAGTTCTTATGTGTCGGTTTAAGACAGAATTTCGATAACATTTATGTTCACATCTTGTGCACTGAAAAGGTTTCTCGCCAGTGTGAGTTCTTATGTGTCGGTTTAAGACAGAATTTCGATTACATTTAAATTCACATATTGTGCATTTAAAAGGTTTCTCGCCAGTGTGAATTCTCATGTGTGTTTGTAAGTCAGAATTTCAATTAAATTTGTGTTCACATACTGTACACTGAAAAGGTTTCTCACCAGTGTGAGTTCTCATGTGTCGTTTTAAGAGATAATTTCGATTAAATTTGTGTTCACATACTGTACACTGAAAAGGTTTCTCACCAGTGTGAGTTCTCATGTGTCGTTTTAAGACATAATTTCGATTACATTTATATTCACATACTGTACACTGAAAAGGTTTCTCGCCAGTGTGAGTTCGCATGTGTCGTTTTAAGACAGAATTTCGATTGCATTTATATTCACATATTGTGCATTTAAAAGGTTTCTTGCCAGTGTGAATTCTCATGTGTGTTAGTAAGTCAGAATTTCGATTACATTTATGTTCACATACTTTGCATTGGAAATGTTTCTCACCCGTATGAGTTCTCATGTGTTTTATTAAGTCAGAATTTTGTTTACATTTATATTCACACACTTTGCAAAGGAAAGGTTTCTCGCCCGTATGAGTTCTCATGTGTTTTATTAAGTCAGAATTTTGTTTACATTTATATTCACACACTTTGCAAAGGAAAGGTTTCTCGCCGGTATGAGTTCTCATGTGTTTTATTAAGTCAGAATTTTGTTTACATTTATATTCACATACTTTGCACTGAAAAGGTTTCTCGCCAGTGTGAGTTCTCATGTGTCTTATCATGTCATGTTTTCTGGTACAATTATATTTACAAAATAAGCAACGACATCGTTTGTTCTTATAGTGGGGTTTGACGTGAGTCTTTGAAATATATTTTTGTGTCCAATTAGAATAATTCAGCTTAGCTTTAAACTTGTTTTCATCATGATGTCTTTTGATATGACTGTTTAGAGTGCTTCCAAGCTGAGTCTTATGGTCACAGATTGTGCATTGAAAAGGTTTCTCGCTAGTATGAGTTCTGACATGATAAGTAAGACTGGCCTTGAGGCTACATTTGTAGTCACAAAATTGACACTGAAAAGGTTTCTCACTTGTGTGTTTTCTCATGTGTCCAGTTAAATCAAATTTTCGATTTGTGTGATAATCGCAAAATGTACATTTAAAAACTTTGTAATGACCCCTGCTGTGGATTACTAAATTATCTTTTTGGTTACATTTATAATCACATATTTTGCACTTAAAAGGTTTTTCTACAGTGTGAGTTTTAAGATGGTTATCCATGCTGTTCTTATCTGTGCAGTTGAACTCACACTTGGTGCATTGGCACGATTTCTCAGAAGTATCACAAGTAGCACTTTTATAGTCTGGGCTTTTTTGAAAGCTTTTCGTTTGAGAACTTGAAGAACTTGAATCAACCTTTGAAAAACAGTTTTTGCCAATGTTCTTGATCTCTCCGGGCACTTTAAATCCATGTTTATCAAAGACGTGGACTAATAGATGTGAGCTAGACACAAACTCCTTCCCGCGGCAATACGGACAACAAGGACATTGATGACCTGAAAGGGAGAGAAAAGACTCGATAACAAAATCATTTTCATATACACATGTACAGTATAAGACATGGAAATAATGAACACACTATGTAAGAAGCATCTTAGATGCTAGTAGTTGGATTCATTGATGTTTTACGCCACACTCAGATTACTTCATTTATATATATGGATGAGCGTTCAGGTTTAGTGGGGGAAGAAATCAGGTTATACAGGCGAGAACCAAGGACCTGCGATGGTCATCCTATACGACATCATCGGAAAATAAAGGCTTCTACTTTGAAAATTATTACTCAACAGATAGATAACCTAAAAGGAACAATTAACAGTAAACCTTTCCAATCACTAAGAGAGTCACAAATAAAACCCAACTTAACCTTGGATGAAGTTACCAAGAATTCTAAAAAAATTAAGTTCGAATCACTTCAAAACCATGAAATTCAACAGAAGACAACATCTTCCAGAGACAATTACGTATCCAAAACTGTGCTTAATCTAAGCTCGAAAGTATTATCCAAGGATCATAAAGAACGGGTCACAACAGCTTCCTGACGAATCAGTTTCCGTAGTCCCAGCGGAGAAGGGCAGAGCTACCGTAATCACTATTAAACGTCTCCTATGACGTCACCCTATTGTTCGAGCGGACGATTATTTTTTCACGAATCGTCTGCAAACTCTAACAAGCAACACAGTCCTTTAAATGTAAATGATTTACCACACAAGCGCATTGTAAACGAACTATAGCTGCTTCATAACAAAGAGTGATGTTTGCCTTATAAAAGGGGGTCACAGCCGGTTTGTCTTAATGGAGTGCCTTAAGGATTCAGTTTGTTGGATATGTACGATTTTAAATAAACGAGTAAATAAACTAATCGGCAGGGGCAAAACAAAGAGACTGACGTTTAAGCCGGATAAACGCCTCGTCACTGCCGATTCATAAAAAAATAATCGACAGGTGCAAAACAAAGAGACTGACGTTTAAGCCGGATACACGCCTCGTCACTGCCGATTCATAAAAAAAATAATCGACAGGGGCAAAACAAACGTTTAAGCCGGATAAACGCCTCGTCACTGCCGATTCATAAAAAAATAATCGACAGGGGCAAAACAAAGAGACTGACGTTTAAGCCGGATAAACGCCTCGTCACTGCCGATTCATAAAAAAATAATCGACAGGGGCAAAACAAAGAGACTGACGTTTAAGCCGGATAAACGCCTCGTCACTGCCGATTATTTTTAAGAATCGACAGTAGCTCGGCATTTATCCTATACATACAGATCATTTTCATCACCTAGTCGACCAGATTTTGGATGACACAGCAATGTATAAAGGAATAACTACAGATCCAGCAGTCAAATTTCAACGTACACTTACAACAGAATTGAACCACATGAAAGCCAAGAAAAAAATTTATCAGATTTTATACAACAAGTTAAACAACCCGCATCCTAGGGCTCCTTACGCCAAAGCTGCCATAAAAATACACAAGGACCCAATCAAAGCTAGACTACTTGTCTGCTCACAAGATACTGTACATTACAATATTGCTCAACACTTATCCACATTATTATCTCCACTTACGAAGAATTCGGAATCGTTTATTAAAGATTCGAAGGACTTTTGTGAGAAAACCAGACAAAAATCAACGCCGTGTAACCTTCTAAGTTATGTTGTGGTGGACTTGTTCGCTAATGTACCAACAGATGAAGCAATTTATATTGAGACGGCCAGTTTATTTGACACTTAACAGTTCTATTTCAATGCTTAGTTTTCCCTACAGTTGATGTAATTTATGATGTTTAAATACTATGAGTTTCTCTAAGTGAAAATCTTTGTTGAATTGCTAACCTATTAATTTCATGTCATATTTCTTGCTCTCTATGAAACTGTGTACCGTAATTAATTCCCCTCATATTGTTACTGTAATTATTGTTTTGCAAGAAATGTTTATTTAGTTTATTTATATGACCTATTTGAGACCCAAATCTGTCCCAGTTTGAAGCGGTAATCGGGTCACCGGTCCTGTGACCATCCGAGTTGTACTAAGCTTGTAAGCATCTGTGAATGCTGTGAGTCCTTAGCTGAGGTTACTATTTTATGCTAGTGAAACTTAATAATGAAATTGAATACCTTTTAAAGCCAAGAGAGCTGTCTGTTTGCCACTTCTGGGCCGCATTGTTATCGATGTCCGCCATGTTTGTTGTTTACAATATGTCAGTCGCCAGATAATTACGGTGCTAAAATGTTTTAATTTGTTTATCCTTAAAATACTTAAGTGCGTAAAGCCCTATAGTTAAATCAGTCATGTGTCCCATTTAACGTTTGTATAAGTAAAGTAAGCAGTAGAATTTACTGAATGTAAGGTACAATTACGGAGTGAGGCTGGTTTGGAGACTATGTATCGTCCGAATGACGGTAGGAGTCGCTGTGACGTTCCAATCGTTAAGCGGGAGGCTATAAAAAAGAGGTGTCGTCTGTCAAAAGTGAGTGAGTATCTGGGACCCACTCTGACTCAGGCTTGACCATCCTCAACTTATAACAGGTGTGTACAAATTCCGATTTATTCATAATTTGCAGTAAAGAGATGTAATCTGATGACTGGGTTTTTTACCTGTACTATTGAATGTAGACAATTATATTTTGCTCTACAATTTATTTATGGTAAATTACCCATAAGAGAACTTAATAAGAGATTTCCATAAGA
This sequence comes from Lepidochitona cinerea, assembly GCA_963971465.1. NCBI lineage: Eukaryota > Metazoa > Mollusca > Polyplacophora > Chitonida > Tonicellidae > Lepidochitona > Lepidochitona cinerea. The sequence goes on along the minus strand of OZ020565.1, from coordinate 18,065,271 downwards.
AGACCCGCAACAGACACCCATAAGGATTCTGTTATAAGAGGGGTTTAACCAGACGAACTCAGTATTGCTGCTGATGTCAATTACAATATATATCTAAATTATACCGGAGGTTATATCTATTGGCTGTAATAGAACTTGAAGTTGAACCCGTAACAAATCTGTAACAGCCACCCATAACAATTACCCAGCCACCCATATCAGATCACCCGTAACAGCTCACCCGTAACAGCTCACCCGTAACCGCAGCCGTAGCCAGTCATTCAAGTTGTTAAATGCTGGTAATTCGTATGGATTGAATGTTATTTATGTTACCCAGTTGCCATATGTTATTATAAATAAACTATTTGTTATAGTTTTTATGAAATCAGTTGTTGGCTCCATTATTACACCAATATGATAAGTTTTGAGTTGCGTACTCTAGAGCTAAACTAGAAGTTACTGTTGAACAAGTGTTGCGACATCCTGATAAGTGTTCGCAAACTCTTTGAAGTTCGGTTATGCGATATTGGTGGAAACAAGATATTACTTAAGATAACATATATTGTGCCTGACCGTTACAATAAATTCTACGTTCTTCACATGGGACGAAAAGATATATCAACAAACCCATGGTCTCCCTATGGGTTCACCTCTATCACCTTTAATAACTGAAATTTACATGATTCAACTAGAACGAGACGCCCTTTGCTCAGCACCAATCCAACCCTTATGTTGGCATAGGAAAGTTGACGACATATTTGCCACACTGAAAACTACAGATGACCCTTAAATAATGCTATACCATTTGAATCACCAACCTCCACGTATAAAGTTACAATGGAATTGCAGAAAGAAAACAAGATCTCATTCCTTGATGTATTATTACACAACAAACAAATAAGACTTCAAACTAGTGTCTACACAAAACCCACACACTCCGACCAATACATTTCCATCCAACAAAACCAGCCATAATCACAACCCTTACGAAAAGAGCAGCCAACATTTCATCAACAGCCAATCATTTACAACAAGAATTGCAGCCTATGACAATCTTCTTTAATTACAAAGACTTCTAACCTATCTATCTACGTTGTCTCAGTTATAATGAATTTGCAGACTAATAGTAACATCAAATGTCTTTGAAAATCGAATTCAAGTAATTAAATTCAAATCTCGATTCTGTCCAAAATGAATTTTCCAACAAGAGATGGAAGTCCAAAAATACCTCTTTTGTTACTTTTGTATTCCAGTCATGTTAATGCTATTTTGTTCAAAACACGAATGGACAGGACTAGCCTCTTGAAGAACACCATCTTTGCTAGCCAAGATAAAACCTCCATGCCCCCATTCCGTGTTTGGGGACATGGAGGTTTTATCTTGGCTAGAGAAGATGGATGAATGTCGAACACTTAATAATTTTCCTACAGATTTCAGGAAACGGAATGAGCATTTTACTTACTTTCAGAACTGAATGTGTCCTGTGGTGGTCCAGGTTCATCACACGGGTGTGGGGGTCCAGGTTCATCACACGGGTGTGGGGGTCCAGGTTCATCACACGGGTGATTACTATCAGCTGATATCTTTGTCTACAAAGTAACAATTGATTGATTGATTGTTGTTTTACGCTGCGCTCAAGATTATTTCATTTATATGGCGGCGTTGCCAGTTTTATTGTGGGAGGAAACCGGCCTCTATGCCCGGAGGAAACCCATGACCTTCCGTTGGTAACTGGCAACCATCCCACATAGGTCGTTCGAGTGAAAACTCAGTCAAAACATTTCCACCATTGGTGGAAGGCTGTTCGGATCGAGCGTCCAACGCTCTACCTACTGAGCCATGGAGGCCCCCACACAAGTAACAAAACAAACACACTGTAAGAATGTGTACAATGTCTTAATAAGGTGAACAGATTTCGTTTTCTCATATTCAAAGACCGTGAAGCGCATTTCCTGCACAGGGAAAATAGTGATAACTATTTCAAGCTTATAATAAAAGCAAAGAGAGTAGATTGATCCGCGCCATGTTGAATTTGAACTGACACGATTCGATTATTAGGAACCTCCTTTCTATAGGGGGCGCTCTACAGTCGAATCGTGTACAATCGGAACACCCTTCCGCTAGGGGCCAGAAGAACATGCCGGCAATGCTGATTGGACGAAGTGACCACTCTTGTCAATCTACTCTCTTTGATAAAAGCATACAGTGATAGTAGTTACCTCTGTCTGTAATATAATGTATGCTATTGGTTTAGCATCCTCTTGATTGTCCATTTTCAATTCTAACAAAGTCTCAAACCTGAAATAAAAATGTTAGCCACATGTTTATACAGCCACACATACTAATGATAATAAGGCCCTTTTGATTTTTCCAAAGTCCCACGAGACCAGTGTTTAGGAATATAACTGTTAGATTAACATTAATGCTTAGAAAATGGTGATCGGCTGTTAGCATGTAGTTTTATCAGTGATTTTCAGCTTAGGATCCCTAATCTGTCTTTTCATGAGAAACCACTTTTAGACTGACAAATAATATTATTTCTAGCGAAAAAATAAGAAGCTATGGGTGTATGTTTTCCCCATTTATTTTTTACAACATCAAAGCGTAGCTAAGCGAAATAAATATTTTTATTTACTGTCATCCGACAAAACCTCAGCTGAGAGCTTTCAATATATCTTCGATATAAAAAAACTTAAACATAGGACACATTTGCAGTGCAGTTGGCTATGCTTCATTGAATACATTATTAGGCAATCGGTCTTAGATATATGCCCGTGGACAGATAAAAAAATTAGGATTTTGCAGTTCAGATTTCAACTCTGTTTTAAATTTTTAGTAATCCCACCTGGCTTTTAGATTTTAGCACCAGTACACATTTTAAACATTCCACTTTTCATTTTACCAGTTAATTTGTTAAAATTTCATTATATATGTACTGCTAAATCCCTAGAGCTCGCAAAAGACAGTGTAAATTTGGCCGGTCACATTCCAATAGTTAGCTCACCCTTATAAATTATAATGGCGGTTTAATGTCCGGCTCTTGCTGACCGGCAAGGAAATAAAACAGCAGAGACATATGAGTGCCGCTAAGGACACATTATGCTTTTATAGTAGTGCCCAGTTAGGTTTAGTATGTCGAAAATTGGGGGTAAACCACATAAAATCCAAGCTCGATTACAACAGCATCGATCAGAAACCGATTACCTTCAATATAGCGTTACCCTCATCTGAGGCTATCTTGACTGTGGATTAGACTCTAAAATTAAACGGCAGGCTTTTCGTGTCTCTCTAACGAATCAAACCAGACCCTGCGTCATTATTGCTCATATAAAGTTAAATTATACCGGTTCGTTACGGCGTAAGAATTGTGGGTTTTCGCGGCCGCGGTGACCTTTTCTTTACACTAAGTAAAACTACAGTCTACAGGGAAACACCTCATGGGTGCGAATAAAGAATATGTCTGTCACCTGGAACTTATGGCAAAACAACTATTTTTCTTTCAAATATTCTGTATAATAGGGCCTACCTTATGGAACTCCATAATCGGAAAATCCGTCTTTACTTGCACAAAATTCGCCCATATTTACTTAATTCACCGATTTTACTCTACACACATGCAATTCTTAACACTCGCCTCGCCATCTTTGCTTCGTTTAATGCACGAGACAGGACAATGTACAAGCTTGTCTAAATACGAGTCTCTTTGTCAGTGTTCAACTTCAGCATACAGCCGATACGGCGATAGAGCTCTACATCAACGCTATCTACTAACACATGCAGGATACAGCCCATCGTTCGGAATCGTTCTCCTGAACTACGCCCTAAAAGCATTAAACAACGACAAAACCACACAAACCAGGTTAGGGATTGCAGCAATTCCCTCTTCGCTCAGTGCACTCTGTTGAGGTGGCCAATTTAAATGTTGACTAGAGGTAGTGTGACTTCTAAAACTCCAACATAAGCGAAACTATCAAGACAAAGAAGGGAGCTCGTGCTGTAGAAGTGGTACACTATACGTGGCTGAACACTCTTTGTTATTAAATAACAGTTAGGAGAGTGTAAGCGGGTCAAAACTGCCTATGCGAGCAGGTTGTTTGGGGTCACCGCGAGTACGTTGCCTAGGAGATCTGGGAGAGCATGGGATGTGAACGAAGCCAATTGAGTATGGCAGGCCATCTTCACTTTTAATCCAATTGAATATATTTTAAAATCATTTGATATATTCTGCATCTTAAAATCATTTTAAGATATCTTGAATTCATTTTAAGATATCTTGAATTCATTTTATGATATCTTGAATTCATTTTAAGATATCTTAAAATGATTTCAAGATATCTTAAAATGGTGGTATTTTGAGATATCTTAAAATGAATTCAAGATATCTTACAATCAATTTTAGATATTATAAAATCATTTAAAGATATCTTTAAAAATGGCTGCCGAGAACTGATATAAAAGCTGCTCTCTTCACGTTGCCATGGTTACTGGTAGACCTAGAGCTTAAAAAATCAGAGCCCCCCCATGGCCTTGGACTATATTACTGATTGTTATGAAATTCCATTATGATGGACGAGGAGTTATTTTATTCTAGAACATAATCAGGTTTGCTAACATCATGTTGACGGAGCTCGGAATAATGCTGAAAAAAAACCCCGCTGAATTTGTGTTTGGTAAACTAAGGTAGAATAAAGCATTTGGAAGACAATTTAAGTTTCTGCTTGGGCCATTTCCTTATCCACAAGTGTTAACTCCCACTCCCCATATTTTATTGAGACAGATCCTTGCACTTAATGTCCCAAAATTATTGCAGTATCTTAATGGATGTAGCAATAGGACTTCTTCATTACTGTCAGTTTTAAGGTACGTTCACACTATACAGCGAATTCGGATCAAGGTACGAACCGGATTTCGGACAGGTCAGCGTATTCGGTGTGTTGTGTTCACACTGCAACGAATAATCGGCCGATTCTATCAAGTCAGTTAGTATCCACACAACAACAACACAACTCAACAACAGTTTTAAGATATCTTAAATTGATTTGAAGATATCTTGAATTTATTTTAAGATATCTGAAAATCAAATTAAGATATGTTGAATTCATTTGTAGATATGTTGAATTCATTTGTAGATATGTTGAATTCATTTGTAGATATGTTGAATTCATTTGTAGATATGTTGAATTCATTTGTAGATATGTTGAATTCATTTGTAGATATCTTAAATTGATTTTAAAATATCTTAAAATATTTTAAGATATCTTGAATTAATTTAAGATTTCTTGAATAAATTTAAGATTTCTTGAATTAATTTAAGATATCTTGAATAAATTTAAGATATCTTGAATTAATTTAAGATATCTTGAATTAAAAATATCTTAAAATAATTGAAGATATCTTGAATTAATTGAAGATATCTTAAAATAATTGAAGATATCTTAAAATAATTGAAGATATCTTCAAATAATTGAAGATATCTTAAAATAATTGAAGATATCTTAAAATAATTGAAGATATCTTAAAATAATTGAAGATATCTTAAAATAATTGAAGATATCTTAAAATAATTGAAGATATCTTAAAATAATTGAAGATATCTTAAAATAATTGAAGATATCTTAAAATAATTGAAAAGTTACCAGTGCATATACAAACTCCAGAATTAGGGTGCTAATGGATTAGCTGGGATTGAGATAGTTACGGCTTTTAAATGAATTATTTGGAAGGACTTCGGATTTCAGATTTAAGCTAAGTCTTAACTATCCTTAATCTCAACTACCTTTCAGCTATTACCGCCTATTGTATCTTTGAAACGTTCCTCTTTTCACTGAACCAGTTGATTTCTTCGAAATCCGTTGTTAAACTGTTAAATCGCTCTTTGTAAAGCATAGCATACAAATTGGCCTAATGAGGTGACATGAGTTATCTCACCCTTTTAATGGCGGTTTAATGTGTGTTTCTACCTGACCGGCAAAGTAAGTAAACCAGGTATAGAGACACACAAGTGCGGCTAGGATTGAGACTATGAGGGGAGAACTTATTGTTTAATGAGGGGAGAACTTATTGCTTACACTGCTTTATTATCCGCCGTCTTGAAACATATCCAGAATTGGGGTCATTTTAAGATATCTACAAATGAATTCAAGATATCTTAAAATCATTTTAAGATATCTTAAAATAGCTGTTAGTTCAAGATATCTTAAATTGATTTTAAAATATCTTGAATTCATTTTAAGATATCTGAAAATCAATTTAAGATATCTTGAATTCATTTGTAGATATCTTGAATTCATTTGTATATATCTTAAATTGATTTTAAGATATCTTAAGATATCTTGAATTAATTTAAGATATCTTAAAATAATTGAAGATATCTTAAAATGAATTCAAGATATCTTAAAATACAGAATAAAAGTGAAGATGGCTTGCCATACTTGAGGACGTAGAGACAAACAGGAGAGATTTTAACTGATATCTTTGTCGCTCTTCGGGGTATGTTTTGCTAATCCATTCTTTTATTTGTAGTTGTAGCGTAATCACGCTACGCTAGACCTATTGGAGTATCAATCTAAAATTAGACGTTACCCTAGTCCTAAAGGCCAGATTCAACCTCTAAGGACAATGGTTGACATTTTTATCAGAAATATCCACTGGAATGGTGTTGGAGAGTTCACATAGGAGGTCAATTGATCATGTGTCTTTTAAATTTTCGACAAAACAACAACACCATGGAATTTTACTTGGCATTTGCTCGCATCTACGTGCTTTTCTATTATTCTCTTACACTTAGCTAGAGCTATTGTTAGTTACATCGCACATTTAAACACTGGCAGCTATTGGAAACCTCCCGTGAAACGTATCACAGTGGCCTGTTCAAAATGAATCGGATCGACAGGGGACGTCGCATTTTGCCTGTTTTCGTCAAAATGGGACTATTTCGTGAAATGCTTTCCATATCGGTAGTCGGGCAGTGCCCTGACCCTGCATTTTATATCGACGGTTGTGACGTGGGGCTCTGAACATGGATTTATATTTTTGGTTTAGGTATCTGTGGCCAGAGTAGCATCCCTTTGACTATATGGTTTGGAGTTAGGCTGAGAGAATGATTGTATCGATTGTAAGTTTTATCTTTTATGATACATTTTCAGATTGCAGATTTCAGCCAACCATTTATCGTGGAAACAGATGCTAGCATGGATGGATTGGGGACTGTACTCTCGCAACATCAAAAGGGCACTGAGACCCAGCCAGTTTGTTTGAAAGGAACCGGTTACAAGAAACCAGTTTTGATTAATTGATTGATTTTTATTCACCAGAAGAGTAAAAAACTGACAATATACAAATATTCTCATGTCATATATACATAGATAAAAAAAAGAAGACAAAATTTAGAATAAATGATATGATTGAAATCCGGCGGAAATAAAGCGCCATGGGGCTTGATCTATCCCTGTATTAGATTGGGTATGTATAACAAACGACTGGTGTAAATTTTATGTTTTTGAGTCACTTTAATAGGGTTTTGGCTTTTGTCAAACATGATTTTCCGTGGGGCTATGAAAACTGGTTGGATTCTAAACGAAAACATTTGTTTTTAGATTTGAAAAGTGAAAGTGATTTAATTAATTTCAGTTGCAGGGATAATTTAGTCCATCCTCGAGGTCCCTTTGAACACAAGACATATAAAGACAGATTAGACTTATGTAATGGTTTGTTGAGATTGAGATTAACTCCTCGTGTTGGATAGTTATGTACTTCTGTTTGGAGCTTAAACAGTTTTGCAGAAAATGAGCATGGAATGATACTGGTAGAGAAATTTATAATTTGTTATCTAATACCTCAAATCATTAACCCTATGTCAGGATTGTAAAATGTACTTCAAATTGATTAATGAGAACATGTTATAGGTTGCATATAATGTCGTAACATACTTTGACTTTCAGTGGTATAAGTTGCAAAATATAAGAAACATTTGAATTTTGACACTTTTAGCATTTTCGGGTTTCTTCGGTTATACCGACAATTTTTATTTGATCGTCAATACTTTTGTCTCTCAAGGTCCATGTAATTCAAATGGCAATCTTTTTTTACCCCCCCCCCTCCCCAATGTTGCACGGGCCCCAACGTATGTACATCTCAACAGTATTTGGCATTAACTAATGAAAGCCTATCAGGTGTAGCTAATAGCTAATAACAATGCTAAACAAGATCATTATCGTATGAAATTAGTTAGAAATATCTCTTTTTAAATCATCAATTAAAGACTTTTATTACAGCTGTGGGCCTCCTTCATCACTCCCTCTGGTCATGACCACAAGTGACTTTGAAGTGTTAAGAAAATCACGTGATTAAATCCAGTCCATGAATTTATTTATTTCATATTATTTGAACTGAACTCGTTCAACTCGGGCCAACAATGGTGGTTTTGGACACCACACATCTATATTAGTACCAGGTTAGACATTGTATATATCAAAGTAACCAATGGCAATCCTAAGGAAAACATAAAATCTCCCAGCTTTTCTCCATTATTTCCAGCCCGTGTCAGACAGAACATATACAGAGAGTGCACTGTTTCATATCGCATCCATATTAATCCCATGGTTATCTTAGTACATCAAATTAATCAATTCAAATGAAAACATATTTCTCCACATTTGTTTATTATTTCCCACCTGTATCAGAACAAACGTATACAGAGAAATTAGTGCAATAACAATGGAACTTCTTCGGTGGTTTTGGTTGGCCCTAAAAAGGGCCTTTGGGTAAACAGTTGGTTTTGGTACCAAGTTAAGCACGTTCTCCTCGGATACGTCTGGCCAGTTGGATGTCCTTGGGCATAATGGTGACTCTCTTGGCGTGGATGGCGCACAAGTTAGTGTCCTCAAACAGACCCACCAAGTAAGATTCACTGGCTTCTTGGAGGGCACCAATGGCCGCGCTCTGGAAACGAAGATCAGTTTTGAAATCTTGAGCGATTTCACGAACCAACCTCTGGAAGGGCAGTTTGCGGATGAGAAGTTCGGTGGATTTCTGGTAACGACGGATTTCCCGAAGAGCGACTGTACCGGGCCTGTACCTGTGAGGTTTCTTCACACCGCCAGTAGATGGTGCACTTTTTCTTGCTGCTTTTGTGGCCAGTTGTTTACGAGGAGCCTTTCCTCCGGTAGATTTGCGGGCAGTCTGCTTGGTACGAGCCATGTTCTTTTTTCAGGAAAATCCAGTGGACATATGCAAGTGAGTATGTGTGTATCAGCGATACAAATGGTGCTGTTGGTTGGTTGGTTGTTTAGTTTTAATGGTGTATACAGTTCCAAAGGAACTAATCACACCAGAGCTTATCATTGAGCTGTCTTGTTATACCTTACAATGTACAGTTAGTGTTTAATTGAAGGATTAATCAGGCAAATTGACTTGAGTTAAAGAATGGTGAAAGAAATATATATACATATATACACCCATACATTTGCCTGGGCAAGCAAAAATATTTATACACCCATATATACACATAATTTAATGAAAACGATGTGTTCTCCCAATAAATGTTACAAGAGCCATGAAAACTTTAGGTCTTATTTGTACTGGAGGGTTCATGATATTTTGCAAGTCTAGAACTTGTATTCCAAGGGCAGTTAGTTTACAAAATAAAAGAGCACGCTGTCGTCTGTATTTTGAACAAGTAAGAATAAAATGTTCAAGGGTCTCCATAACCAAACAGTTGTCACAAAGTCCGTCGGATTTATTAAAATATTTATGAGTGACAGAATTAAGAGGAATATGACCTGATAATAACCAATGGAAGTAAACTTCATCCTTTCGAGAGGTAAAAGGGACCTCATTAAATTGTATACTTTGCTGGAACTGATAAAAGAAACGACCTTTGTTTGATGAGTCCCACTTGTGTTGCCAAATATTCGAGAAATGTTTTCTGCAACTTGTTATTATTTCCTCTACTGTAAGGCCAATAGGACAAGACACATTATCCAAACAAGTGGCACTTTTAGCCAGTTTGTCTGCGGTTTCATTCCCCTGTATATTACTATGGCCCGGGATCCAATCAAAACATACCTCTAGTCCAAGGTAAGATAGCTTGGTTACACATAGCAGTATCTCTATCAATAATGGAGACGATTTAGCAAATGAATAGTTTTTAATAGCTTTAAGAGAGCTAAGTGAATCAGAGAAGATTACAGTTTTATGTGGTTTGACATCATGAATCCAATCCAAGGCCAAATAAATTGCCATCAACTCTCCACGGAAAACAGAAACACAATCTGAGAGCCTTTTTGATACAGAGAGGTGGAACTCTGGGATGCAGAAACCTATTCCTGAACGATTACTATCAGGAGAAAAGGAAGCGTCTGTATAAATCTTTAAATAATTAGACCAGTTAGAGACAATATGGTCATTTGAAAGCGAGTAAAGAAGGTTTACATGGTCAGATTTCTTTAGCATGTGTTCTAACTGGGTTGATATGAAGGGAAATATAATATTCCATGGAGGAAAAGGAGAGATAATATTTGGTTGAATATTGCAGATTTCTAAACCTACAGATGTAACTAGATATTTAAAACGAACACTAAAAGGTGTTCTGTGAGTATTGTCCTGTTTAAAACGGTAATCAAAGAATGAAGGGTTTAATATCATAGAGGCAGAGTTATGACGTGATGACTTTAATTTCAGGCCGAATTTCAGGGTTCTCATCATCCGTCTAATATCAAGGGGAAATTCCCCACACATTACCTGTAAGGTTACAAGTGGGGTTGATTTCATTGCCCCAGTACACAAACGCAATGCCTTGTATTGGATTGAGTCTAGAGTTGATAATAAAGTGATTGATGCTGAATTAAAAGCTTCACTCCCATAGTCTAAACGAGATCTAATCAAAGACTTATACAACAACAACAAACAAAACTTGTCAGATCCCCATGATGTACTTGAAAGACAACGAAGAAGGTTAAGACCAGTTTGACACTTTTCAGTTAAATAAGTTAAATGTGGTTTCCATGTCAGACGGTGGTCAAAAATAATACCCAAATATTTAAAATCATTGGAACATTTTACACGCTGTTCTTTCAAAGTTAACACTAGTGGAGATGGTATATGTTTATTAGAAAATAAAACAGCCTCTGATTTAATAGAAGAAAACCGAAAACCCCATTTTTGCGCCCAGCGTGCAACATCATTCAACCCATTTTGAATGTGTTTTACAACACATTTAAAATTTCGTCCAGAGAACCAGATAACTTTGTCATCAGCAAAGAGAGAACAGTTGACTTTATTACTTAGGGACAAAGGCAGGTCATTAATCATGATGTTAAAGAGCGTAGGTGAAATTACGCTTCCTTGAGGGACTCCATTGTACAAATGTTTATTTGGAGATAAATTAGTGCCAATGCGTACTTTAAAAGAGCGATTTTTTAAGAACCCTCTGATCCATGCAAACATCCGACCATCTATGCCAATCTCTTTTAATTTGACTAATAACCCCCCTCGCCATAGCATGTCATACGCTTTTTCTATATCTAGGAAGACAGCTAATAAATATGATATATCAGACAAAGATCGACGAATATCAGTCTCCAGGGTTACAATGTGATCTGTAGTAGACCTACTCCTTCTAAAGCCACTTTGAAAGTCAGAGAGAATATGATGTTTTTCTAAAAACCACAAAAGACGATTGTTAACTAATCTCTCCATTAGTTTACATAAACATGATGTTAATGCAATAGGCCTATATGATGATGGAACTGATGGGTTTTTATTTGGTTTTAGAACTGGAATTATTATAGACAATGTCCAAGATGAAGGGAAAGACATATTAGTCCAAATGCAATTAAACAAAAGAAGAACAACATTGAGACATGAATCTGGAAGTTGTTTTAAAATACCGTTGTTTATACCATCTTCACCTGGTGTAGAATTACGAGTTGTTTTAACAGCCAGTTTTAGTTCGTCTAAGGTAAAATCTTCATTAATTGGCATATCATTAAATAAGATATTGCTATCATCAAACTGCTGCTCTACCTCTATTTTGTGGCATAAAAAGTCAGTATCGTAGTTAGAGTTACTGCTAATTGCAGAGAACTGATCAGCCAACACAGAACATTTTTCAGAGTTTGAAATGTATTCGTTTGCGCCGACTTTGAGTGTTGGCAACGAACAGTTGGTTTTTTTCTTTCCTTTAATGGCTCTTACTTTATCCCAAACACTTTTGACAGATGTGTTTGAATTTATAGACGAACAGAATGATCTCCAACTTTCCTTTTGGGCAGCTTTTATAATTCGCTGAGCTTTTGCTTTAAAGAATTTATATAGTATTAAATCAGCCGGAAGACGTGTTCTTCTTGCTCTATTCTTAGCTCTTTTCCTATCACGTATAGCCTGGGTACATTCGGATGTCCACCATGGAACAGGGACTTTGTTATGTGGCCTTCCAGATGATTTGGGGATTGAGGCGGCTGCAGCTTGATTTATAGCAGAAACTAGATTATTCTGAAATTCATCCATATCGTGACTAGCAATATCACTTGTAATTAGATGTTCACATTTTTCATGAAATATTTGCCAATTGGCTTTGTGAAGTTGCCACTTTGGGATGGTGCCAAGTAAACTACCATCTAGTTTAACATTAAATTTGACTAAAACAGGAAAATGATCACTACCACAATTGGAATCATATTCGATTCCCCAATGAACATTTGACGCAAGACTGGATGAGCAGAAGGTAATATCTAAGCAACTCATATTGCCATTTGAATCATTTTCTCTAGTGGGTGATTTATCATTAAGTAATACAAAATTGTTGGAATCAATAAACTGGGATAGTAGGATTCCATTATGGTCAGAGTGGTCACTTCCCCATGAGATATGGTGTGAATTAAAATCACCACAAACTATGGATTGAGCTTTATCTAAGAAGGGTTCCAATAATGAAAAATCATTCAAAAGGAGCTTTTTGTTAGGATTATAAATATTGAAAATGTTTAATGATTTATGGCTGGAAGAAATTTGTATAGCTTGACATTCAAGTGATTCGAAAGTCGGTAGATCTATTTCAGTGTATGAAAGGTGTGATTTAATGAAAATTGCTAATCCGCCATGGGGTGCTCTATCTCTATCACAACGTTTAATACTATAACCGGGCATTGTAAAGTTTAAATGCGGTTTTAAAAATGTCTCTTGAAAACAAAACACATCAGGGGGGGTATTTAAAGTGGAAATGAAATGCTTAATTTCCTGCCCATGTGCAATCAAACTTCTACAATTAAAATGTATTAGTGTGAAAGCCATGATATATGTAAATTCAATGAGTCTGAACATTGGGTAGTGTCTTTGATCTTAGCTTATTTAGGTTTTCTACATTAGCTACTATATCTTCGCCAAAGTGGTGATTAGCCACCTTTATTACACGACGGATTACATCAAGTTGTTCTTTAGGTTTAAAACAAGACAGCAAAACATCAGTAACAAAGGTTATGAGTGTTACTAAGTACTGGTCGGTTACAACAGAATCAGTCTGAGTCTGTGCTATTGCCTCAGTCTGCGTAGCTATAGAATTTGACTGTACGGAATCTACCATAACAGGTATAACAGGTCTAGAAGGTGTCTCTACAGTCACTGGCCGCGGCCAACTACCAACAGGGGGAGGTAACTCAGAATCTAAGACAGGCTCTGTCTGACGATCTTTTATGACCTTAACAGCTTGAGAATAGGACAAGTTTTCAGTGATTCGAACAAACTGTACTTTGTCTGCTTCTTTCTTAACAGGGCATCCCCCATATGCTGCCGAGTGCCCCCCCATACAATTACAACAATGGGGTATCTCTTTGTTAGGGCATTGTTCGTAACCATGGTTACCTCCACAACGAACACAGCGGGGCTTCCCTTTACAATTTGCAGCCACGTGACCCATGCGCTGACAGGCGAAACAACGTATGGTTGGGGGAATGTACGGCCTTACTTTAAATAGCTGATATCCTATATAAAGTTCGGTAGGGAGGGTATTAGAACTGAAACTCAACAGAATTGATTGCGTAGGAATTTTTTCTCGACCTCTTGTTAATCTCTTGATATCAGTGACTTTGCTTTTTTTTAAATATTTTAACAATTCAGATTCAGATAAGTCTTCAGGGACACCTGAAATAACACCTCTAGGTAACCGAGGTCCCCCGGCCCTACAATGAACATCAATATTCAGAATGGTGGTCACAGCTAGAAGGGATTTTACCTGACGACTAGTGCTCAATACAACTAATGCTTTACCACCGGGTAGCATCTTTATTCTTTTGATAGGGCCTCCCTGGCTAGTGACCTTCTTAGCAATGGCCGTACCTAGTTTTAAAGGGCTAACTTTAGACAGGGATTCTCCGCCTACTGGAGAGATAACTACAACGAATTCGTCACTGTCAGTAGATTCCGATTTTACCTTCTTCCCAGTTTTAGAGGGAGATTCGCTTTGGGTTTGAGAGTCATCGACCATGCGCCTTTTCCTATAAGGCTGTGAGGAGGGTGCAATGGAAACTTCCATGTCGGAGTCTTCTGAGCCAGAAGATCCAACCGAGTGAACCGATGATCCGCCCGGCATGGCGGACCATCTATGCAATTACCAACAGCTATATATATTATAAAAGTGAAAAGAGGGGAATATATGGTTAGTCTAGTGGACAGTTATACTTATGCTAAGTTAGGGTAATCCCTAGGGCGACGCAGGGAACTAAATAGAAAAAAGGAGCCCTTATTAGTAGTGCTGAAAAGTGCACCTACCACTGCTAGTACCACTAATTGTCTATATACTACAGTTGTATGTACATCGTAACATGTATACTATGTGTAAACAAAGACAGCTCAATGTCTGATAAAACAGAAAGCAAACCGGTTCTCTTTCAAGATGGCTGCCGCTCCGAATCTTTTAGTGTTGTCCGTCTCTGATCAATCACAACTTTTCTTGTTGGCGTAAAAACAAGAAAAAAAAAAAAAAAAAAAAAAAAATTTTTTAAACAGGCTACGGCGGCAAGTGGGCCTTTAAGATAACATATATTGTACCTGACCGTTACAATAAATTCTACGTTCTTCACATGGGACGAAAAGATATATCAACAAACCCATGGTCTCCCTATGGGTTCACCTCTATCACCTTTAATAACTGAAATTTACATGATTCAACTAGAACGAGACGCCCTTTGCTCAGCACCAATCCAACCCTTATGCTGGCATAGGAAAGTTGACGACACACACCAACCTCCACGTATAAAGTTACAATGGAATTGCAGAAAGAAAACAAGATCTCATTCCTTGATGTATTACTACACAACAAACAAATAGGACTTCAAACTAGTGTCTACACAAAACCCACACACTCTGACCAATACATTTCCATCCAACAAAAACAGCCATAATCACAACCCTTACGAAAAGAGCAGCCAACATTTCATCAACAGCCAATCATTTACAAGAAGAATGGCAGCCTATGACAATCTTCTTTAATTACTTTAATTACAAAGACTTCTAACCTATCTATCTACGTTGTCTCAGTTATAATGAATTTGCAGACTAATAGTGAAAATCGAATTCAAGTAATTAAATTCAAATCTCGATTCTGTCCAAAATGGATTTTCCAACAAGAGATGGAAGTCCAAAAATACCTCTTTTGTTACTTTTGTATTCCAGTCATGTTAATGCTATTTTGTTCAAAACACGAATGGACAGGACTAGCCTCTTGAAGAACACCATCTTTGCTAGCCAAGATAAAACCTCCATGCCCCCATTCCGTGTTTGGGGACATGGAGGTTTTATCTTGGCTAGAGAAGATGGATGAATGTCGAACACTTAATAATTTTCCTACAGATTTCAGGAAACGGAATGAGCATTTTACTTACTTTCAGAACTGAATGTGTCCTGTGGTGGTCCAGATTCATCACACGGATGCGGGGGTCCAGGTTCATCACACGGGTGTGGGGGTCCAGGTTCATCACACGGGTGATTACTATCAGCTGATATCTTTGTCTACAAAGTAACAATTGATTGATTGATTGGTGTTTTACGCCGAGCTCAAGATTATTTCATTTATATGGCGGCGTTGCCAGTTTTATTGTGGGAGGAAACCGGGCTCTATGCCCGGAGGAAACCCACGACCTTCCGTTGGTAACTGGCAACCATCCCACATAGGTCGTTCAAGTGAAAACTCAGTCAGAACATTTTCACCATTGGTGGAAGGCTGTTCGGATTGAGCGTCCAACGCTCTACCTACTGAGCCACGGAGGCCCCCACACAAGTAACAAAACAAACACACTGTAAGAATGTGTACAATGTCTTAATAAGGTGAACAGATTTCGTTTTCTCATATTCAAAGACCGTGAAGCGCATTTCCTGCACAGGGAAAATAGTGATAACTATTTCAAGCTTATAATAAAAGCAAAGAGAGTAGATTGATCCGCGCCATGTTGAATTTGAACTGACACGATTCGATTATTAGGAACCTCCTTTCTATAGGGGGCGCCCTGCAGTCGAATCGTGTACAGTCGGAACACCCTTCCGCTAGGGGCCAGAAGAACATGCCGGCAATGCTGATTGGACGAAGTGACCACTCTTGTCAATCTACTCTCTTTGATAAAAGCATACAGTGATAGTAGTTACCTCTGTCTGTAATATAATGTATGCTATTGGTTTAGCATCCTCTTGATTGTCCATTTTCAATTCTAACAAAGTCTCAAACCTGAAATAAAAATTTTAGCCACATGTTTATACAGCCACACATACTAATGATAATAAGGCCCTTTTGATTTTTCCAAAGTCCCACGAGACCAGTGTTGATGAATGTAACTGTTAGATTAACATTAATGCTTAGAAAATGGTGATCGGCTGTTAGCATGTAGTTTTATCAGTGATTTTCAGCTTAGGATCCCTAATCTGTCTTTTCATGAGAAACCACTTTTAGACTGACAAATAATATTACTTCTAGCGAAAAAATAAGAAGCTATGGGTGTATGTTTCTGCCATTTATTTTTTACAACATCAAAGCGTAGCTAAGCGAAATAAATATTTTTATTTACTGTCATCCGACAAAACCTCAGCTGAGAGCTTTCAATATATCTTCGATATAAAAAAACTTAAACATAGGACACATTTGCAGTGCAGTTGGCTATGCTTCATTGACAATCGATTATTAGGCAATTGGTCTTAGATATATGCCCTTGGACAGATAAAAAAATTAGGATTTTGCATTCAGATTTCAACTCTGTTTTAAATTTTTAGTAATCCCACCTGTCTTTTAGATTTTAGCACCAGTACACATTTTAACCATTCCGCTTTTCATTTTACCAGTTAATTTGTTAAAATTTCATTATATATGTACTGCTAAATCCCTAGAGCTCGCAAAAGACAGTGTAAATTTGGCCGGTCACATTCCAATAGTTAGCTCACCCTTATAAATTATAATGGCGGTTTAATGTCCGGCTCCAGCAGAGACATATGAGTGCCGCTAAGGACACATTATGCTTTTATAGTAGTGCCCAGTTAGGTTTAGAATTTCGAAAATTGGGGGTAAACTACATAAAATCCAAGCTCGATTACAACAGCATCGACCAGAAACCGATTACCTTCAATATAGCGTTACCCTCATTTGAGGCTATCTTGACTGTGGATTAGACTCTAAAATTAAACGGCAGGAATTTTGTGTCTCTCTACCGAATCAAACCAGACCCTGCGTCATTATTGCTCATATAAAGTTAAATTATACCGGTCCGTTACGGCGTAAGAGTTGTGGGTTTTCGCGGCCGCGGTGACCTTTTCTTTACATTAAGTAAAACTACAGTCTACAGGGAAACACATCATGGGTGCGAATAAAGAATATGTCTGTCACTTGGAACTTATGGCAAAACAACTATTTTTCTTTCAAATATTCTGTATAATAGGGCCTACCTTATGGAACTCCATAATCGGAAAATCCGTCTTTACTTGCACAAAATTCGCCCATATTTACTTAATTCACCGATTTCACTCTACACACATGCAATTCTTAACACTCGCCTCGCCATCTTTGCTTCGTTTAATGCACGAGACAGGACAATGTACAAGCTTGTCTAAATACGAGTCTCTTTGTCAGTGTTCAACTTCAGCATACAGCCGATACGGCGATTGAGCTCTACATTAACGCTATCTACTAACACATGCAGGATACAGCCCATCGTTCGGAATCGTTCTCCTGAACTACGCCCTACAAGCATTAAACAACGACAAAACCACACAAACCAGGTTAGGGATTGCAGCAATTGCTTCTTCGTTCAGTGCACTCTGTTGAGGTGGCCAATTTAAATGTTGACTGGAGGTAGTGTGAATTATAAAACTCCAACATAAGCGAAACTATCAAGACAAAGGAGGGAGCTCGTGCTGTAGAAGTGGTACACTATACGTGGCTGAACACTCTTTGTTATTAAGTAACAGTTAGGAGAGTGTAAGCGGGTCAAAACTGCCTATGCGAGCAGGTTGTTTGGGGTCACCGCGAGTACGTTGCCTAGGAGATCTGGGAGAGCATGGGATGTGAACGAAGCCAATTGAGTATGGCAGGCCATCTTCACTTTTAATCCAATTGAATATATTTTAAAATCATTTGATATATTCTGCATCTTAAAATCATTTTAAGATATCTTGAATTCATTTTAAGACATCTTGAATTCATTTTATGATATCTTGAATTCATTTTAAGATATCTTAAAATGATTTCAAGATATCTTAAAATGGTGGTATTTTGAGATATCTTAAAATGAATTCAACTTCAAGATATCTTACAATCAATTCTAGATATTTTAAAATCATTTAAAGATATCTTTAAAAATGGCTGCCGAGAACTGATATAAAAGCTGCTCTCTCCACGTTGCCATGGTTACTGGTAGACCTAGAGCTTAAAAAATCAGAGCCCCCCATGGCCTTGGACTATATTACTGATTGTTATGAAATTCCATTATGATGGACGAGGAGTTATTTTATTCTAGAACATAATCAGGTTTGCTAACATCATGTTGACGGAGCTCGGAATAATGCTGGAAAAAACCCCGCTGAATTTGTGTTTGGTAAACTAAGGTAGAATAAAGCATTTGGAAGACAATTTAAGTTTCTGCTTGGGCCATTTCCTTATCCACAAGTGTTAACTCCCACTCCCCATATTTTATTGAGACAAATCCTTGCACTTAATGACCCAAAATTATTGCAGTATCTTAATGGATGTAGCAATAGGACTTCTTCATTACTGTCAGTTTTAAGGTACGTTCACACTATACAGCGAATTCGGATCAAGGTACGAACCGGATTTCGGACAGGTCAGCGTATTCGGTGTGTTGTGTTCACACTGCAACGAATAATCGGCCGATTCTATCAAGTCAGTTCATATCCACACAACAACAACAACACAACTCAACAACAGTTTTAAGATATCTTAAATTGATTTTAAGATATCTTGAATTCATTTTAAGATATCTTGAATTCATTTTAAGATATCTTGAATTCATTTTAAGATATCTTGAATTCATTTGTAGATATGTTGAATTCATTTGTAGATATGTTGAATTCATTTGTAGATATGTTGAATTCATTTGTAGATATCTTAAATTGATTTTAAGATATCTTAAAATATTTTAAGATATCTTGAATTAATTTAAGATTTCTTGAATTAAATTAAGATTTCTTAAAATTATTGAAGATATCTTTAAATAATTGAAGATATCTTGAATAAATTTAAGATATCTTGAATTAATTTAAGATATCTTGAATTAATTTAAGATATCTTGAATTAAAGATATCTTAAAATAATTGAAGATATCTTAAAATAATTGAAGATATATTAAAATAATTGAAGATATCTTAAAATAATTGAAAAGTTACCAGTGCATATACAAACTCCAGAATTATGGTGCTAATGGATTAGCTGGGATTGAGATAGTTACGGCTTTTAAATGAATTATTTGGAAGGACTTCGGATTTCAGATTTAAGCTAAGTCTTAACTATCCTTAATCTCAACTACCTTTCAGCTATTACCGCCGATTGTATCTTTGAAACGTTCCTCTTTTCACTGAACCAGTTGATTTCTTCGAAATCCGTTGTTAAACTGTTAAATCGCTCTTTGTAAAGCTTAGCATAAAAATTGGCCTAATGAGGTGACATGAGTTATCTCACCCTTATAATGGCGGTTTAATGTGTGTTTCTACCTGACCGGCAAAGTAAGTAAACCAGGTATAGAGACACACAAGTGCGGCTAGGATTGAGACTATGAGGGGAGAACTTATTGCTTAATGAGGGGAGAACTTATTGCTTACACTGCTTTATTATCCGCCGTCTTGAAACATATCCAGAATTGGGGTCATTTTAAGATATCTATAAATGAATTCAAGATATCTTAAAATCATTTTAAGATATCTTAAAATAGCTGTTAGTTCAAGATATCTCAAATTGATTTTAAAATATCTTGAATTCATTTTAAGATATCTGAAAATCAATTTAAGATATCTTGAATTCATTTGTAGATATCTTGAATTCATTTGTATATATCTTAAATTGATTTTAAGATATCTTAAGATATCTTGAATTAATTTAAGATATCTTAAAATAATTGAAGATATCTTAAAATGAATTTAAGATATCTTAAAATACAGAATAAAAGTGAAGATGGCTTGCCATACTTGAGGACGTAGAGACAAACAGGAGAGATTTTAACTGATATCTTTGTTGCTCTTCGGGGTATGTTTTGCTTATCCATTCTTTTATTTGTAGTTGTAGCGTAATCACGCTACGCTAGACCTATTGGAGTATCAATCTAAAATTAGACGTTACCCTAGTCCTAAAGGCCAGATTTAACCTCTAAGGACATTGGTTGACATTTTTATCAGAAATAGCCACTGGAATGGTGTTGGAGAGTTCACATAGGAGTTCAATTGATCATGTGTCTTTTAAATTTTCGACAAAACAACAACACCATGGAATTTTACTTGGCATTTGCTCGCATCTACGTGCTTTTCTATTATTCTCTTACACTTAGCTAGAGCTATTGTTAGTTACATCGCACATTTAAACACTGGCAGCTATTGGAAACCTCCCGTGAAACGTATCACAGTGACCAGTTCAAAATGAATCGGATCGACAGGGGACGTCGCATTTTGCCTGTTTTCGTCAAAATGGGACTATTTCGTAAAATGCTTTCCATATCGGTGGTCGGGCAGTGCCCTGACCCTGCATTTTATATCGATGGTTGTGACGTGGGGCTTTGAACATGGATTTATATTTTTGGTTTAGGTATCTGTGGCCAGAGTAGCATCCCTTTGACTATATGGTTTGGAGTTAGGCTGAGAGAATGATTGTATCGATTGTAAGTTTTATCTTTTATGATACATTTTCAGATTGCAGATTTCAGCCAACCATTTATCGTGGAAACAGATGCTAGCATGGATGGATTGGGGACTGTACTCTCGCAACATCAAAAGGGCACTGAGACCCAGCCAGTTTGTTTGAAAGGAACCGGTTACAAGAAACCAGTTTTGATTAATTGATTGATTTTTATTCACCAGAAGAGTAAAAAACTGACAATATACAAATATTCTCATGTCATATATACATAGATAAAAAAAAGAAGACAAAATTTAGAATAAATGATATGATTGAAATCCGGCGGAAATAAAGCGCCATGGGGCTTGATCTATCCCTGTATTAGATTGGGTATGTATAACAAACGACTGGTGTAAATTTTATGTTTTTGAGTCACTTTAATAGGGTTTTGGCTTTTGTCAAACATGATTTTCCGTGGGACTATGAAAACTGGTTGGATTCTAAACGAAAACATTTGATTTTAGATTTGAAAAGTGAAAGTGATTTAATTAATTTCAGTTGCAGGGATAATTTAGTCCATCCTCGAGGTCCCTTTGAACACAAGACATATAAAGACAGATTAGACTTATGTAATGGTTTGTTGAGATTGAGATTAACTCCTCGTGTTGGATAGTTATGTAATTCTGTTTGGAGCTTAAACAGTTTTGCAGAAAATGAGCATGGAATGATACTGGTAGAGAAATTTATAATTTGTTATCTAATACCTCAAATCATTAACCCTATGTCAGGATTGTAAAATGTACTTCAAATTGATTAATGAGAACATGTTATAGGTTGCATATAATGTCGTAACATACTTTGACTTTCAGTGGTATAAGTTGCAAAATATAAGAAACATTTGAATTTTGACACTTTTAGCATTTTCGGGTTTCTTCGGTTATACCGACAATTTTTATTTGATCGTCAATACTTTTGTCTCTCAAGGTCCATGTAATTCAAATGGCAATCTTTTTTTACCCCCCCCCCCCTCCCCAATGTTGCACGGGCCCCAACGTATGTACATCTCAACAGTATTTGGCATTAACTAATGAAAGCCTATCAGGTGTAGCTAATAGCTAATAACAATGCTAAACAAGATCATTATCGTATGAAATTAGTTAGAAATATCTTTTTTTAAATCATCAATTGAAGACTTTTATTACAGCTGTGGGCCTCCTTCATCAAACATAAAATCTCCCACCTTTTCTCCATTATTTCCAGCCCGTGTCAGACAGAAC
This sequence comes from Lepidochitona cinerea, assembly GCA_963971465.1. NCBI lineage: Eukaryota > Metazoa > Mollusca > Polyplacophora > Chitonida > Tonicellidae > Lepidochitona > Lepidochitona cinerea. The sequence continues at coordinate 18,042,708 of OZ020565.1, read as the reverse complement.
ATATACAGAGAGTGCACTGTTTCATATCGCATCCATATTAATCCCATGGTTATCTTAGTACATCAAATTAATCAATTCAAATGAAAACATATTTCTCCACATTTGTTTATTATTTCCCACCTGTATCAGAACAAACGTATACAGAGAAATTAGTGCAATAACAATGGAACTTCTTCGGTGGTTTTGGTTGGCCCTAAAAAGGGCCTTTGGGTAAACAGTTGGTTTTGGTACCAAGTTAAGCACGTTCTCCTCGGATACGTCTGGCCAGTTGGATGTCCTTGGGCATAATGGTGACTCTCTTGGCGTGGATGGCGCACAAGTTAGTGTCCTCAAACAGACCCACCAAGTAAGATTCACTGGCTTCTTGGAGGGCACCAATGGCCGCGCTCTGGAAACGAAGATCAGTTTTGAAATCTTGAGCGATTTCACGAACCAACCTCTGGAAAGGCAGTTTGCGGATGAGAAGTTCGGTGGATTTCTGGTAACGACGGATTTCCCGAAGAGCGACTGTACCGGGCCTGTACCTGTGAGGTTTCTTCACACCGCCAGTAGATGGTGCACTTTTTCTTGCTGCTTTTGTGGCCAGTTGTTTACGAGGAGCCTTTCCTCCGGTAGATTTGCGGGCAGTCTGCTTGGTACGAGCCATGTTCTTTTTTCAGGAAAATCCAGTGGACATATGCAAGTGAGTATGTGTGTATCAGCGATACAAATGGTGCTGTTGAAGCGAGACGTCAATGTTAAATACCACAAAGTAGCCACGATCATTGGTTGATGATTGGCGGGCTGCTCAGTCATTGGTCAGATTTACGGCAATTCGATTGGTAGGATTAGACGATCAACGGTTGGTTGATTCTGGCGCACATATATTTATCCTTCAATCCTGAATCCTAACACCTGTGTTGTTTTCATTAAACTCATTGGCTAACTACATTGTATAATGAAACAAGCAGTTGACAGAGGGGAGGGGGCGAAGTAATAAACCGGTTTTGTATTTCAAAAATTACTCACTCAAGCATTGTAGCCTACGGTTTGTGTATCTTTCTATGTTGATCACCAATCCTTAATCGAAGAATCCCTCAAAATTTATGAATGAAATCCAGTTCCGTTTGTAACATTTAAAATGAAACTTTGACGTTTAAAGAAAATATTCATTTACAAAAAATGTGGTCTCATTCCAATATTCCTTGATTTGTTGTACTTTTTGAATTGACCATTGCTTAATTAATCTATTTAAGTGGCATTTAGGAGTTGGTCATGATATTTAAGAAATTAACACGGTTTTTATGGGTTGCAACTCCTGGATTTTTATTATACACAACGTTTCGATGTAGAAACTATCATTGTTATCAAGTGAATAATGATAACGATGTTAGTTTCTACATGGAAACTTTGTGTACAATAATAATCCAGGAATTGCAACCCATAAAAACTGAGTTCATTTCTTAAACATTGCTTAATTATTTGAAAAGAGTACGAGGAGGAAAGAGTGTGTAGGACAAAAATAAACATTCTCGTTTATCATGAGCGTCTACATGTACATATGAACAAGGCCCATTTGTATATTTTCCCCTTCTTAGTTTTGGAACTGAAGATTAATATATCACATAGTTCATTGTATTGTTTTTTCCGCAATTACAATGTGCAAGTTTACATGGTTAAAAACAAATAAGCCCACGGATTTTTTTCTGAAATAAAAATGGACTAAATCATTTTTTGTTTCTACTTTGTAATCAAAGCTTTCTTTGTAACTTAATATTAGTTTCGAGAAGATGTAAGCAATTTTATTGAGATATGAAGACTTTAAAGAGACTGAAATTAACCTGGGTTTAAAAGGGTAATTTTGAAAGTTAACCAATTGGTTTTGTGCATATGGCATAATAAGGTATTTTATAAACTTCACTTAAGGCGCAGGAAAATATCGCAGAACTATGTGTCTCGCATTTCATCTGAACCCTAAAGTATTTTTTCTTCTTTGTTAAACAATAAATACTGGAAAATGTACCCCCTAACTCTTTCATATAGCCCTCGACTTACAACATTGCCCCCCCCCTCCCACCATATTGACCATACATGCCCACCCCTCCACATCCCACGCCATTATACCAAAATTCAAATTGCCCTGCCCCTCCCTATTCTCATTAACCGGACTCTCAACCATCCCCATTACTCCCCCCCTCCCTATACCAATAAGCCCCTTTCGTTTTGCGGAAGTCCCACGAGATCACGCGAGACCCGTGTTTAGGGGTATAACTTTCACCGATCGGCTGTCGGATTAACATTAGTGCTTATGGAGATCGGTTGTAACCCTGTTGTTATTTCTGTGATTCTCAGCTTACATTCTATACTTTTTACAAAAGTCTTTTTGTGAGACATATCAAGATATATACAAAGCCATTAGATACTTCTTTTTGACGGACAAAAAAAAAATATTATTTCTAACACAAAAATAACACGTCGTAGTTATGTTTTCACCGTTGGTTTTTGACAACTTCGAAGCGTATCCACGCGATATAAATACTGTCAAAAACGCAACTGAAAGCTTCTGGTGTGTTTCACAAAAAATGATTTAGAAATAAAGAATCAAATACAAAACCACACGATAACCGTCGATCGCCATAGACGCTAATGTTAAATGAACCGCTGGTCAGTGAGAGTTATACCCCTCATTTCTCATGACATTACACTTGATGAAGACACCGGTACAGGAAAGCTCGTGTTGTTCAAAAACCAAATCACTACGTGGTGATGTCTTAAATTTTTTATCATTAGTATGAAATTTATTGCGTAAAATCTTAACAGAAGAAACGGTCGCTTACATAAACAAGAGTTTTACTAAACTCAACATACGCCCTCCGCTAAGACTGAATATTCTATATTATAGAAAATATTTGTTTACATTTCATCCATTGAAATTTTAATTTTATATGAAAGTTTTTCATTTCTCTATTCGATGAACATGGATGCCGTATTATGTTCCTAGGGATATCCTTAATAGTTCCCTACACACCCCTTAGGTATAAATACTCTAAACAATTGCCAAGATCAGGTCAAAACTTAAGAAAATATGGACTAAAAGAGAATATTACATAATCCAATAGATGCTGTATTATATACAATCATCCAACTAAAAATGTCATAACTCAAGATATACACTCATACCTTCAAGTTATGGAGTGGTAGGGAACGAAAATATTGAATAAAAAAGAATATTACCGTAAACTGGAGTAACTTTGAACGGCGGGGTATCTTTGAACAGACAAAGATGAAAATCTAAATTTTCACTATTTGATAACAAATACTAAGAAAAGTTACAATAATTATGTTTTTAGCTTTTTCTCCATTGAAAAAGGTAAAAACATAATTATTACCACTTTTTAAAAAAGCTAAAAACATAATTATTGTCACTTTTCTTAGTATTTGTTACCAAAATAGCGAAACTTTTGATTTTCATCTTTGACTGTTCAAAGATACCCCGCTGTTCAAAGTTACTCATGTGTTGTTTTATGTCAGAACTTCGTTTACATTTATGTTCGCATGCTGTGCACTGAAAAGGTTTCTCGACAGTGTGAGTTCTCATGTGTTGTTTTAAGTCAGAATTTCGTTTACATTTATGTTCGCATACTGTGCCCTGAAAAGGATTCTCGACAGTGTGAGTTCTCATGTGTTTTATAAAGTCAGAATTTCGTTTACATTTATGTTCGCATACTGTGCATTGAAAAGGTTTCTCGCCTGTGTGAGTTCTTATGTGTTGTTTTAAGTCAGAATTTCGTTTACATTTATGTTCGCACACTGTGCACTGAAAAGGTTTCTCGCCAGTGTGAGTTCTCATGTGTTTTTAATTCAGAATTTTGCTGACATTTATATTCACATACTGTGCACTGAAAAAAGTTTCTCGCCAGTGTGAGTTCTCATGTGTTGTTTTAAGTCAGAATTTCGATTACATTTATGTTCACATAATGTGCACTAAAAAGTTTGTCGCCAGTGTGAGTTCTCATGTGTTGTTTTAAGTCAGAATTTCGATTGCATCTATATACTTATACTTTGCATAGGAAAAGTTTCTCGCCAGTGTGAGTTCTCATGTGTTTTATTAAGTCAAATTTTTTATTAGATTTATATTCACATACTGTGCACTGAAAAGGTTTCTCGCCAGTGTGAGTTCTCATGTGTTGTTTTAAGTCAGAACTTCGTTTACATTTATGTTCGCATGCTGTGCACTGAAAAGGTTTCTCGACAGTGAGTTCTCATGTGTTGTTTTAAGTCAGAATTTCGTTTACATTTATGTTCGCATACTGTGCCCTGAAAAGGATTCTCGACAGTGTGAGTTCTCATGTGTTTTATAAAGTCAGAATTTCGTTTACATTTATGTTCGCACACTGTGCACTGAAAAGGTTTCTCGCCAGTGTGAGTTCTCATGTGTTTTTAAATCAGAATTTTGCTGACATTTATATTCACATACTTTGCATACGAAAGGTTTCTCACCCGTGGGAGTTCTCATGTGTTTTATTAAGTCAAATGTTTTATTACATTTATATTCACATATTGTGCGCTGAAAAGGTTTCTAACCAGTGTGAGTTCTCATATGTGTTTTATTAAGTCAAATTTGTTATGATATTGTGCACTGAAAAGGTTTCTTGCCAGTGTGAGTTCTCATGTGTGTTTTAAATCAGAACTTTGCTGACATTTATATTTACATACTTTGCATAGGAAAGGTTTCTCACCCGTGGGAGTTCTCATGTGTTTTATTAAGTCAAATGTTTTATTACATTTATATTCACATACTGTGCACTGAAAAGGTTTCTTGACAGTGTGAGTTCTCATGTGTTGGTTTAAGTCAGAATTTCGATTGCATCTATATTCTTATACTTTGAATAGGAAAGGTTACTCGCCAGTGTGAGTTCTCATGTGTTTTATTAGGTCAAATGTTTTATTACATTTATGTTCACATACTGTGCACTGAAAAAGTTTCTCGCCAGTGTGAGTTCTCATATTTGTTTTTAATTCAGAATTTTGCTGACATTTATATTCACATATTGTGCGCTGAAAAGGTTTCTTACCAGTGTGAGTTCTCATGTGTTTTATTCAGTCAGAATTTCGATTGCATCTATATTCTTATACTTTGCATAGGAAAGGTTACTCACCAGTGTGAGTTCTCATGTGTTTTATTAAGTCAAATTTTTTATTACATTTATGTTCACATACTGTGCACTGAAAAAGTTTCTCGCCAGTGTGAGTTCTCATGTGTTGTTTTATGTCAGAAATGTAATTACATTTATATTCACATACTGTGCACTGAAAAGTGTTGGTTTAAGTCAGAATTTTGATTACATTTATGTTCACATATTATGCACTGAAAATGTTTCTCACCCGTGTGAGTTCTCATGTGTTGTTTTAAGTCAGAATTTCGATTGCATCTATATACTTATACTTTGCATAGGAAAGGTTTCTCGCCAGTGTGAGTTCTCATGTGTTTTATTAAGTCAAATTTTTTATTAGATTTATATTCACATACTGTGCACTGAAAAGGTTTCTCGCCAGTGTGAGTTCTCATGTGTTGTTTTAAGTCAGAACTTCGTTTACATTTATGTTCGCATGCTGTGCACTGAAAAGGTTTCTCGACAGTGAGTTCTCATGTGTTGTTTTAAGTCAGAATTTCGTTTACATTTATGTTCGCATACTGTGCCCTGAAAAGGATTCTCGACAGTGTGAGTTCTCATGTGTTTTATAAAGTCAGAATTTCGTTTACATTTATGTTCGCACACTGTGCACTGAAAAGGTTTCTCGCCAGTGTGAGTTCTCATGTGTTTTTAAATCAGAATTTTGCTGACATTTATATTCACATACTTTGCATACGAAAGGTTTCTCACCCGTGGGAGTTCTCATGTGTTTTATTAAGTCAAATGTTTTTATTACATTTATATTCACATACTGTGCACTGAAAAGGTTTCTTGACAGTGTGAGTTCTCATGTGTTGGTTTAAGTCAGAATTTCGATTGCATCTATATTCTTATACTTTGCATAGGAAAGGTTACTCGCCAGTGTGAGTTCTCATGTGTTTTATTAAGTCAATTTTTTTATTACATTTATATTCACATATTGTGCGCTTAAAAGGTTTCTCACCAGTGTGAGTTCTGATATGTGTTTTATTAAGTCAAATTTGTTATGACATTTATGTTCACATATTGTGCACTGAAAAGGTTTCTCGCCAGTGTGAGTTCTTTTGTGTTGGTTTAAGTCAGAATTTCGATTATATTTATGTTTGCATACTGTGCACTGAAAAGGTTTCTTGCCAGTGTGAGTTCTCATGTGTGTTTTAAATCAGAACTTTGCTGACATTTATATTCACATACTTTGCATCGGAAAGGTTTCTCACCCGTGGGAGTTCTCATGTGTTTTATTAAGTCAAATGTTTTATTACATTTATATTCACATACTGTGCACTGAAAAGGTTTCTTGACAGTGTGAGTTGTCATGTGTTGGTTTAAGTCAGAATTTCGATTGCATCTATATTCTTATACTTTGAATAGGAAAGGTTACTCGCCAGTGTGAGTTCTCATGTGTTTTATTAAGTCAAATTTTTTATTACATTTATGTTCACATACTGTGCACTGAAAAAGTTTCTCGCCAGTGTGAGTTCTCATATTTGTTTTTAATTCAGAATTTTGCTGACATTTATATTCACATATTGTGCGCTGAAAAGGTTTCTTACCAGTGTGAGTTCTCATGTGTTTTATTCAGTCAGAATTTCGATTGCATCTATATTCTTATACTTTGCATAGGAAAGGTTACTCGCCAGTGTGAGTTCTCATGTGTTTTATTAAGTCAAATTTTTTATTACATTTATGTTCACATACTGTGCACTGAAAAAGTTTCTCGCCAGTGTGAGTTCTCATGTGTTGTTTTATGTCAGAAATGTAATTACATTTATATTCACATACTGTGCACTGAAAAGTGTTGGTTTAAGTCAGAATTTTGATTACATTTATGTTCACATATTATGCACTGAAAAGGTTTCTCACCCGTGTGAGTTCTCATGTGTTGTTTTAAGTCAGAATTTCGATTACATTTATGTTCACATAATGTGCACTAAAAAGTTTGTCGCCAGTGTGAGTTCTCATGTGTTGTTTTAAGTCAGAATTTCGATTGCATCTATATACTTATACTTTGCATAGGAAAGGTTTCTCGCCAGTGTAAGTTCTCATGTGTTTTATTAAGTCAAATTTACTCTGCACTAAAAAAGTTTCTCGCCAGTGTGAGTTCTCATGTGTTTTATTAAGTCAAATTTTTTATTAGATTTATATTCACATACTGTGCACTGAAAAAGTTTCTCGCCAGTGTGAGTTCTCATGTGTTGTTTTATGTCAGAAATGTAATTACATTTATATTCACATACTGTGCACTAAAAAGTGTTGGTTTCAGTCAGAATTTTGATTACATTTATGTTCACATATTATGCACTGAAAAGGTTTCTCACCCGTGTGAGTTCTCATGTGTTGTTATAAGTCAGAATTTCGATTACATTTATGATCACATAATGTGCACTTAAACAGTTTGTCGCCAGTGTGAGTTCTCATGTGTTGTTTAAAGTCAAAATTTCGATTGCATCTATATACTTATACTTTGCATAGGAAAGGTTTCTCGCCAGTGTAAGTTCTCATGTGTTTTATTAAGTCAAATTTTTATTAGATTTATATTCACATACTGTGCACTGAAAAGGTTTCTCGCCAGTGTGAGTTCTCATGTGTTGTTTTATGTCAGAACTTCGTTTACATTTATGTTCGCATGCTGTGCACTGAAAAGGTTTCTCGACAGTGTGAGTTCTCATGTGTTGTTTTAAGTCAGAATTTCGTTTACATTTATGTTCGCATACTGTGCCCTGAAAAGGATTCTCGACAGTGTGAGTTCTCATGTGTTTTATAAAGTCAGAATTTCGTTTACATTTATGTTCGCATACTGTGCATTGAAAAGGTTTCTCGCCTGTGTGAGTTCTTATGTGTTGTTTTAAGTCAGAATTTCGTTTACATTTATGTTCGCACACTGTGCACTGAAAAGGTTTCTCGCCAGTGTGAGTTCTCATGTGTTTTTAATTCAGAATTTTGCTGACATTTATATTCACATACTGTGCACTGAAAAAAGTTTCTCGCCAGTGTGAGTTCTCATGTGTTGTTTTAAGTCAGAATTTCGATTACATTTATGTTCACATAATGTGCACTAAAAAGTTTGTCGCCAGTGTGAGTTCTCATGTGTTGTTTTAAGTCAGAATTTCGATTGCATCTATATACTTATACTTTGCACTGAAAAGGTTTCTCGCCAGTGTGAGTTCTCATGTGTCGTTTTAAGTCAGGATTTTGATAACATTTATATTCACATACTGTGCACTGAAAAGGTTTCTCGCCAGTGTGAGTTCTCATGTGTTTTTTTAAGAGAGAATTTCGATTACATTTATATTCACATATTGTGCATTTAAAAGGTTTCTCGCCAGTGTGAGTTCTCATGTGTTGTTTTAAGTCAAAATTTCCCCTACATTTATGTTTGCATACTGTGCACTGAAAAGGTTTCTCGCCACTGTGAGTTCTCATGTGTCGTTTTAAGTCAGAATTTTGATTACATTTATATTCGCATAGTGTGCACTGAAAACGTTTTTCGCCAGTGTGAATTCTCATGTGTTTTATTAAGTCAGAATTGGAATTACATTTATATTCACATACTGTGCACTTAAAAGGTTTCTCGCCAGTGTGAGTTCTCATGTGTCGTTTTAAGTCAGAATTTCCATTACATTTATATTCACATACTGTGCACTGAAAAGGTTTCTCGCCAGTGTGAGTTCTCATGTGTTTTTTTAAGAGAGAATTTTGATTACATTTATATTCACATATTGTGCATTTAAAAGGTTTCTCGCCAGTGTGAGTTTTTATATGTTTTATCATGTAATGTGTTCTGGTACAATTATATTCACAAAATAAGCAACGACATCGTTTGTTCCCATAGCGGGGTTTGACATGATTCTTTGAAATATGTTTTTGTGTCCAATTAGAGTAATTTAGCATAGCTTTAAACTTGTTTTCACCATGATGTATTTTAATATGACTGTTTAGAGTGCTTCTAAGCTGAGTCTTATGGTCACACATTGTGCATTGAAACGGTTTCTTCCTAGTATGAGTTCTGACATGGCAAGTAAGACTGGCCTTGAGGCTACATTTATAGTCACAAAATTGACACTGAAAAGGTTTCTCACTTGTGTGTTTTCTCATGTGTCCAGTTAAATCAAATTTTCGATTTGTGTGATAATCGCAAAATGTACATTTAAAAACTTTGTAATGACCCCTGCTGTGGATTACTAAATTATCTTTTTGGTTACATTTATAATCACATATTTTGCACTTAAAAGGTTTTTCTACAGTGTGAGTTTTAAGATGGTTATCCATGCTGTTCTTATCTGTGCAGTTGAACTCACACTTGGTGCATTGACACGATTTCTCAGAAGTATCACAAGTAGCACTTTTATAGTCTGGTCTTTTTTGAAAGCTTTTCGTTTGAGAACTTGGAGAACTTGAATCAACCTTTGAACAACAGTTTTTGCCAATGTTCTTTATCTCTTCCGGCACTTTAAGTCCATGTTTATCAAAGACGTGGACTAATAGATGTGAGCTAGACACAAACTCCTTCCCGGGGCAATACAGACAACTAGGAACTTGATGACCTGAAGTGGAGAGAAAAGACTTGATTACAAAATCATTACCATATACACATGTACAGTATAAGACATTCAAAACAATGAACACACTATGTAAGATGTTAGTAGTTGGATTGATTGATGTTTTACGCCACACTCAGATTACTTCATTTATATATATGGAGGAGCATTCAGGTTTAGTGGGGGAGGAAACCAGGCTATACAGGCGAGAACCAAGGGCCTGCGATGGTCATCCTATACGACATGATCGGAAAGTAAAGGCTTATACTTTGAAAATTATTACTCAACAGATAGATAACATAAAAGGAACAATTAACAGTAAACCTTTCCAATCACTCAGAAAGTCACAAATAAAACCCAACAAGTTCGAATCACTTCAAAACCATGAAATTCAACAGAAGACATCTACCAGAGACAAATACTTATCCAAAACTGTGCTTAATCTAAGCTCGAAAGTATTATCCAATGATGAGATTAGTCTTAGTTTTATTCCAACTTTATCAACATTTAAATGTGATCAGTTTACCGTAGACATAGAAAACGGGTTACAACAGCTTCCTGACAAATTAGTTTCCGTAGTCCCAACGGAGAAGGGCAGAGCTACCGTAATCATTATTAAACAACGACGGTGACGTCACCCTATTGTTCGAGCGGACGATTATTTTTCACGAATGGTCTGCAGATTCTAACAAGCAACACAGACCTTCTCATGTAAATGATTTACCGCACAAGCGCATTGCAAACGAACTATAGCTGCTTCATAACAAAGAGTGATGTTTGCCTTATAAAAGGGGATCACAGCCGGGTGTCTTAATGGAGCGCTTTAAGGATTCCGTTTGTTGGATATGTACGATTTTAAATAAACGAGTAAATAAAGGCGGATTGTTTGCAATTGGAGATACAATTTGTAGATTTTTTAATACAATAAATATTTTTAATAGAATAAAAAAATATTTAAATTACCGTATTTTGTCAAATCGCTCAGCTAAGAGAAGTCAATATAACTAGACGTGAAGATTTAAGTCAAATTTAAAACAAAACAGACTTGTTTTATATGGTGTGTAGCGGAGCAATGGCTGTTTTATCGGAAGAAAATCGGATTTATGCAGGGAAAGGGCCTCTAACTTTTAATACCTCACTGAAATGCTTTCCTTGTTAACAAAAATCGTTGTACCGTAACGCCGAAATCATAGCGAAATGGGTAGAGTAGGTTGCAGTAAAATTGAATCCCACTCTAAAATATTCAGAAAAAAGAATTTATTTTTCCCACACATGATAAACGTTACAACTATAAATGAACTGACAATCTGGCAATATTTTTGGACACCTAATAAAACAATATTTTTGGAAAATTATTTCCCAATATTTACAGCTCAAGCCATACCATATCAGAGCTTACTCGAAGTGAACTTCGTGTAACACGGCACCAGGCTCGAATTGCACCAGACGATTCTTAAAAACTAATCGGCAGGGGCAAAACAAAGAGACTGACGTTTAAGCCGGACAAACGCCTCGCCACTGCCGATTCATAAAAAGTAATCGGCAGGGGCAAAACAAAGAGACTGACGTTTAAGCCGGATAAACGCCTCGCCACTGCCGAATATTTTTTAAGAATCGGCAGTAGCTCGGCATTTATCCTATACATACAGATCATTTTCATCACCTAGTCGACAAGACTTTGGATGGCACAGCAATGTATAAAGAAATAACTACAGATCCAGCAGTCAAATTTCAACGTACACTTACAACAGAATTGAACCACCTGAAAGCCAAAAAAGAAATTGATCAGAATTTATACAAAAACCCGCATCCGAGGGCTTCTTACGCCAAAGCTGCCATAAAAATACACAAGGACCCAATCAAAGCTAGAGTGCTTGTTTCCTCACAAGATACTGTAAATTACAATATTGCTCAACATTGCTCAACACTTATCCACATTATTATCTCCACTTACGAAGAATTCGGAATCGTTTATTAAAAAAACGAAGGACTTTGGTGAGAAAATCAGACAAAAATCAACGCCGTGTAACCTTGTAAGTTATGTTGTGGTGGACTTGTTCTCGAATGTACCAACAGATGAAGCAATTTATATCATAAATAACAATAACAGAAAAATAGAACCTAACAGTATAAAACCAACACAATTGTCAGCTAACAGCATTATCACGCTACTTTGGATGTGCATAAATTCTACGTACCTCACATGGGGTGATAAGATTTGTCAACAAATCCACGGTCTTCCTATGGGTTCACCTCTATCACAATTAATAACTGGAATTTGCATGATTTAACTAGAACGAGACGCCCTTTGCTCAGCACCAATCCAACCCTTATGCTGGTATAGAAAAGTCGACGACATATTTGCCACACTGAAACCTAAAGATGACCCTTCAACAATGCTAGACCATTTGAATATCCAACATCCACGTATGAAGTTACAATGGAATTGCAGAAAGAAAACAAGATCTTATTCCTTGATGTTTTATTTCACAACAAACAAATAGGACTTTAAACTAGTGTCTATACAAAACCACACACTCTGACCAATAGATTTCACATCCAACAAAAACAGTCATAATCACAACCCTTACGAAAAGAGCAGCCAACATTTCACCAATAACCAATCATTTACAACAAGAATTGCAGCCTATGACAATCTTCTTTAATTACTTTAATTACAAAGACTTCTAACCAAATCTAAGCACGTTGTCCCAGTTATAATGAATTTACAGACTAATATTAACATCAAATGTCTTTGAAAATCGAATTCAAGTAATTAAATTCATATCTGTCCAAAATGGATTTCCCATCAAGAGATGGAAGTCCAAAAATACCTCTTATGTTACTTTTGCATCCAGTCATGTTAATGCTGTTTTGTCTAGCCCGGATTATCGGTCTTACGGCGACTGGTATTATATGGCTGATAATGTGTCTTGTAGCCTATGACGAACACGGAAAGAAAAGAAAAAATTCGGCAGAGCCCAGATTTCTCGGCTACTATTTTGTCCAAAACATGAATGGACAGGACTAACCTCCGAATGAATACCAGACACTTAATAATTTTCTACAGATTTCAGGAAACAGAAGGAGCATTTTACCTACTTTCAGAACTGAATGTGTCCTGCGGGGGTCCAGGTTCATCACACGGGTGTGGGGGTCCAGGTTCATCACACGGGGGATTACTATCAGCTGATATCTTTGTCTACAAAGTAACAAGACAAACACAATGTAAGAAGACGTACAAAGTCGTAATAAGGTGAACAGATTTCGTTTTCTCATATTCAAAGACCCTGAGGCACATTTCCTGCCCAGGGAAAATAATGATAACTATTTCAAGCTTATAATAAAAGCAAAGAGAGTAGATTGACAAGAGTGGTCACTTCGTCCGCGCCATGTTGAATTTGAACTGACACGATTCAATTATTAGGAACCTCCTTTCTGTAGGGGGCGCCCTCCAGTCGAATCGTACAGTCGGAACACCCTTCCGCTAGGGGCCAGAAGAACATGCCGGCAATGCTGATTGGACGAAGTGACCACTCTTGTCAATCTACTCTCTTTGATAAAAGCATACAGTGAAAGTAGTTACCTCTGTCTGTAATATAATGTATGCTATTGGTTTAGCATCCTCTTGATTGTCCATTTTCAATGCTAACAAAGTCTCAAACCTGAAATAAAAATGTTAGCCACATGTTTATACAGTCACACATACTAATGATAATAAGACCCTTCTGATTTTTCCAAAGTCCCACGAGACAAGTATTCAGGAATATAACTGTTAAATTAACATTAATGCTTATAAAATGGTGATCGACTGTTAGCATGTAGTTTTATCAGTGATTTTCACCTTAGAATCCCTTATCTGTCTTTTCCTGAGAAACCACTTTTAGACTGACAAATAATATTATTTCTAGCGAAAAAATAAGAAGCTATGGGTGTATGTTTTCCCCGTTTATTTTTTACAACATCAAAGCGTAGCTAAGCGATATAAATATTTTTATTTACTGTCAGCCGACAAAACCTCAGCTGAGAGCTTTCAATATATCTTCGATATAAAAAAAACTTAAACACAGGACACATTTGCAGTGCAGTTGGCTATGCTTCATTGAATACACTATTAGGCAATCGGTCCTAAATACTAGTATATGCCCTTGGACAGAAAAAAAATTAGGACTTTGCATTTCAGATTTCAACTCTGTTTTAAATTTTTAGTAATCCCACCTGTCTTTTAGATTTTAGCACCAGTACACATTTTAAACATTCCACTTTTCATTTTACCAGTTAATTTGTTAAAATTTCATTTTACATGTACTGCTAAATCCCTAGAGCTCACAAAAGACAGTGTAAATTTGGCCGGCCACATTCCAATAGTTAGCTCACCCTTATAAATTATAATGGCGGTTTAATGTCCGGCTCTTGCTGACCGGCAGAGACATATGAGTGCCGCTAAGGAAACAATATGCTTTTATAGTAGTCCCCAGTTAGGTTTAGAATGTCAAAAATGGGGGAGGGGGGTAAACCACGTAAAATCCAAGTTCGATTACAACAACATCGATCAGAAACCGATTACCTTCAATACAGCGTTAACCTCCTTTGAGGCTCTCTTGACTGTGGATTAGACTGTGGCTTTTTGTGTCTCTCTAACGAATCAAACCAGATCCTGCGTCATTATTGCTCAAATAAAGTTAAATTATACCGATCAGTTACGGCGTTAGATCGCTCGCACGGATCAAATCATCTGCGCGTTTGCGCATGCCAGGGCTCGGAGTTTGTTTACATTGCAAGTACAACTTCTTCTGTCTAGGTTAATGCAAACAGAATTGTGGGTTTTTGCGGCCGCGGTGACCTTTTCTTTAAACTAAGTAAAACTACAGTCTACAGGGAAACACATCAACGTCATCATGGGTGCGAATAAAGAATATGTCCGTCATATTTTTCTCAAATATTCTGTATAATAGGGCCTACCTTATGGAACTCCATAACCGGAAAATCCGTCTTTACTTGCACAAAATTCGCCCATATTTACTAAATTCGCCGATTTCACTCTACACACATGCAATTCTTAACACTCGCCTAGCCATCTTTGCTTCGTTTAGACAGGACAATGTACAAGCTTGTCTAAATACGAGTCTCTCTGTCAGTGTTCAACTTCAACATACAGCCGATACGGCGATAGAGCTCTACATTAACGCTATCTACTAACACATGCAGGATACAGCCCATCGTTCGGAATTGTTCTCCTGAACTATGCCCTACAAGCATTAAACAACGACAAAACCACACAAACCAGGTTAGGGATTGCAGCAATTCCCTCTTCGTTCAGTGCACTCTGTTGAGGTGGCCAATTTAAATGTTGACTAGAGGTAGTGTGACTTATAAAACTCCAACATAAGCGAAACTATCAAGACAAAGAAGGGAGCTCGTGCTGTAGAAGTGGTACACTATACGTGGCTGAACACTCTTTGTTATTAAATAACAGTTAGGAGAGTGTAAGCGGGTCAAAACTGCCTATGCGAGCAGGTTGTTTGGGGTCACCGCGAGTACGTTGCCTAGGAGATCTGGGAGAGCATGGGATGTGAACGAAGCCAATTGAGTATGGCAAGCCATCCTCACTTTTAATCCAATTGAATATATTTTAAAATCATTTAATATATTCTGCATCTTAAAATCATTTTAAGATATCTTGAATTCATTTTATGATATCTTGAATTCATTTTAAGATATCTTAAAATGATTTATAGCCTTGGACTATATTACTGATTGTTATGAAATTCCATTATGATGGACGAGGAGTTATTTTATTCTATAACATAATCAGGTCTGCTAACATCATGTTGACTGAGCTCGGAATAATGCTTTAAAAAACCCCGCTGAATTTGTGTTTGGTAAACTAAGGTAAAATAAAGCATTTGGAAGACAATTTAAGTTTCTGCTTGGGCCATTTCCTTATCCACAAGTGTTAACTCCCACTCCCCATATTTTATTGAGGCAGATCCTTGCACTTAATGTCCCAAAATTATTGCAGTATCTTAATGGATGTAGCAATAGGACTTCTTCATTACTGTCAGAGTTTAAAGCTACCGGTACATACAAACTCCAGAATTAGGGTGCTAATTGATTAGCTGGGATTGAGACTATGAGGAGAGATATCTTAAAATCATTTTAAGATATCTTACATTGATTTTAAGATATCTTGAATTCATTTTAAGATATCTGAAAATCAAATTAAGATATCTTGAATTCATTTGTAGATATGTTGAATTCATTTGTAGATATCTTAAATTGATTTTAAAATATCTTAAAATATTTTAAGATATCTTAAAATATTTTAAGATATCTTGAATTAATTTAAGATTTCTTGAATAAATTTAAGATTTCTTGAATTAATTTAAGATATCTTGAATAAATTTAAGATATCTTGAGTTAATTTAAGATATCTTGAATTAAAGATATCTTAAAATAATTGAAGATATCTTGAATTAATTGAAGATATCTTAAAATAATTGAAGATATCTTAAAATAATTGAAGATATCTTAAAATAATTGAAGATATCTTAAAATAATTGAAGATATCTTAAAACAATTGAAGATATCTTAAAATAATTGAAAAGTTACCAGTGCATATACAAACTCCAGAATTAGGGTGCTAATGGATTAGCTGGGATTGAGATAGTTACGGCTCTTAAATGAATTATTTGGAAGGACTTCGGATTTCAGATTTAAGCTAAGTCTTAACTATCCTTAATCTCAACTACCTTTCAGCTATTACCGCCTATTGTATCTTTGAAACGTTCCTCTTTTCACTGAACCAGTTGATTTCTTCGAAATCCGTTGTTAAACTGTTAAATCGCTCTTTGTAAAGCATAGCATAAAAATTGGCCTAATGAGGTGACATGAGTTATCTCACCATTATAATGGCGGTTTAATGTGAGGTTCTACCTGACCGGCAAAGTAAGTAAACCAGGTATAGAGACACACAAGTGCGGCTAGGATTGAGACTATGAGGGGAGAACTTATTGCTTAATGAGGGGAGAACTTATTGCTTACACTGCTTTATTATCCGCCGTCTTGAAACATATCCAGAATTGGGGTCATTTTAAGATATCTACAAATGAATTCAAGATATCTTAAAATCATTTTAAGATATCTTAAAATAGCTGTTAGTTCAAGATATCTTAAATTGATTTTAAAATATCTTGAATTTATTTTAAGATATCTGAAAATCAATTTAAGATATCTTGAATTCATTTGTAGATATCTTGAATTCATTTGTATATATCTTAAATTGATTTTAAGATATCTTAAGATATCTTGAATTAATTTAAGATATCTTAAAATAATTGAAGATATCTTAAAATGAATTCAAGATATCTTAAAATACAGAATAAAAGTGAAGATGGCTTGCCATACTTGAGGACGTAGAGACAAACAGGAGAGATTTTAACTGATATCTGTGTCGCTCTTCGGGGTATGTTTTGCTAATCCATTCTTTTATTTGTAGTTGTAGCGTAATCACGCTACGCTAGACCTATTGGAGTATCAATCTAAAATTAGACGTTACCCTAGTCCTAAAGGCCAGATTCAACCTCTAAGGACAATGGTTGACATTTTTATCAGAAATATCCACTGGAATGGTGTTGGAGAGTTCACATAGGAGGTCAATTGATCATGTGTCTTTTAAATTTTCGACAAAACAACAACACCATGGAATTTTACTTGGCATTTGCTCGCATCTACGTGCTTTTCTATTATTCTCTTACACTTAGCTAGAGCTATTGTTACATCGCACATTTAAACACTGGCAGCTATTGGAAACCTCCCGTGAAACGTATCACAGTTGCCAGTTCAAAATGAATCGGATCGACAGGGGACGTCGCATTTTGCCTGTTTTCATCAAAATGGGACTATTTCGTGAAATGCTTTCCATATCGGTAGTCGGGCAGTGCCCTGACCCTGCATTTTATATCGACGGTTGTGACGTGGGGCTCTGAACATGGATTTATATTTTTGGTTTAGGTATCTGTGGCCAGAGTAGCATCCCTTTGACTATATGGTCTGGAATTAGGCTGAGAGAATGATTGTATCGATTGTAAGTTTGATCTTTTATGATACATTTTCAGATTGCGGATTTAAGCCAACCATTTATCGTGGAAACAGATGCTAGCATGAATGGATTGGGGACTGTGCTCTCGCAACATCAAAAGGATTCTAAACGAAAACATTTGATTTTAGATTTGAAAAGTGAAAGTGATTTAATTAATTTCAGTTGCAGGGATAATTTAGTCCATCCTCGAGGTCCCTTTGAACACAAGACATATAAAGACAGATTAGACTTATGTAATGGTTTCTTGAGATTGAGATTAACTCCTCGTGTTGGATAATTATGTACTTCTGTTTAGAGTTTAAAACAGTTTTGCAGAAAATGAGGCATGGAATGATACTGGTATAGGAATTTATAATTTGTTATCTAATACCTCAAATCGTTAACCCTATGTCAGGATTGTAAAATGTACTTCAAATTGATTAATGAGAACATGTTATAGGTTGCATATAATGTCGTGACATACTTTGACTTTCAGTGGTATAAGTTGCCAAATATAAGAAAGATTTGAATTTTGACACTTTTAGCATTTTCGGGTTTCTTCGGTTATACCGACAATTTTTATTTGATCGTCAATACTTTTCTCTCTCAAGGTCCATGTAATTCAAATGGCAATCTTTTTTTACCCCCCCCCATTTCTCCACATTTGTTTATTATTACCCACCTGTATCAGAAAAAACGTATACAGAGAAATTGAGTGAGTTTGTGAGTGAGTTTATTTACAGGATAAGCCTAAAGGCTTCTCTCCCAAAATACATGTATACACAATATACAAATCATACGTTATATTCTTATCAAATATTTGGCAAGACATCTCTGTTTTCGGTGATAGCAATAATATATTTAGAAAGAGACGTGAATGATTTTATGCTCTGAGGATTCATAAGCTTCCTGAACTTAAACATATTAGGCCAAGAATGGTATAATTTTGGTAAATAAATTTGCTTAAGAGTTAGGTTAGCTGGACAGCAAAGCAGTGCATGGTACTCATCTTCTATGGCACGCATACTACATTTTTCACATATCCTTTGTTCTTTTGGAATTTTAAGGTACCGACCCTTTTCGATCTTAAGACCGTGGTAACCTAATCGAAACTTTGATACAGTCTTAAACAATTTCCAATTAACTAGGTGACAGAGACTTAAGTATTTTGCCTCCTCAAAGTCATCATTTTTAAAAGAAACATAACTATCAAACCTTGACGAAACCGTCATGTTTACGTCAAAATTTTGTATAAAACAATCCTGTACAGTTTGCTTAAATAACAAGTGAGAACATTCCACCGATCTATCTATATACAAATTACTGTAACCATAATTGTCAAGCATAGCTTTGACTCCACCGTTCCAATTATAAAGAGACTTTAGTCTAACTTGTGTATTTGATTGAAGGATGGATAGCTTTGATACTACACTAACAGGCTGGAGCTTTACATTCATCCAGTATTTAAAAAGTCTGGTCTTGCAATCAACTACTAGTGGAAATCTACCAAATTCACCATAAACAAGCATATTAGGTGCATTGAAAGGAACGCCTAACAAAAACTTTAGAAATTGGGTATGTACAATCTCAATTACACTGATATTACAAAATCCCCATATTTCGCAGCCGTACAATAAAATAGGCTTGACAATTGTATCAAATAGATGGAGTTTCAGTTTCAAACTCAACGTAACTTTTTTAAAACATTGTTTCAATACGTATACAGCTTTTTTTTGCTTTTTCAGCAAGTAGCTTCGGGGCTTCATTCATTGAAAGATTGAATTTTAATTTAACACCCAAATAACAAAAATGATCTACTACTTCCAGTATGACGTCATCGTAAGTCCACTGAAATTCTCTCTTATACTTAGTAGATCCAAAAACTAACACCTTGGTTTTGCTTGTATTTACAGTGAGATCAAGTTCATCACAGTAAGCTTTTAACTGCTTTAAGAGTATGTCTAACCCTTCGGCTGTTTTTGAAAATACAACTGCGTCATCAGCAAACATTAAAACAAAAATTTGAAATTCAGTCAATAATTCATCCGCTGTCTCATTACTTGACAACACATTACATATATCATTTATATACAATGAGAAAAGGATGGGTGACAAGGGCTCCCCTTGCTTTAACCCTTTACCCTGCTGAAAGAATGATGACAAATTTCCATACATTTTTACACAAGTTCTGACACATTTATATATTGACTGAATGGCTATGAATAACTTAGAATTACAACCAATTTTTTGCAACTGTGACCATAGCTTAGATCGGCTAATAGAATCGAAGGCTTTCTGGAAGTCAACAAAAGCACAATAGAGTTTTTCCTTAGACTGTATTGTATTAAATACAATATTGTATAGACAAAATGCACAATCGATCGTACTTCTTCCTTGTCTAAACCCAAACTGGCATTCACTTATTTTTTCATAGCATTCCGACCAAGCATACAATCTGTTGCACAGAACTAAGGAATACAATTAGTGCAATAACAATGGAACTTCTTCGGTGGTTTTGGTTGGCCCTAAAAAGGGCCTTTGGGTAAACAGTTGGTTTTGGTACCAAGTTAAGCACGTTCTCCTCGGATACGTCTGGCCAGTTGGATGTCCTTGGGCATAATGGTGACTCTCTTGGCGTGGATGGCGCACAAGTTGGTGTCCTCAAACAGACCCACCAAGTAAGATTCACTGGCTTCTTGGAGGGCACCGATGGCGGCGCTCTGGAAACGAAGATCGGTTTTGAAATCCTGGGCGATTTCACGAACCAACCTCTGGAAGGGCAGTTTGCGGATGAGAAGTTCGGTGGATTTCTGATAACGACGGATTTCCCGAAGAGCGACTGTTCCGGGCCTGTATCTGTGAGGTTTCTTCACACCGCCAGTAGATGGCGCACTTTTTCTTGCTGCTTTTGTGGCCAGCTGTTTACGAGGAGCCTTTCCTCCAGTAGATTTGCGTGCAGTCTGCTTGGTACGAGCCATTTTCTAATTCAGTGGATCGACTGGGTATATGCTAGTGAGTATGTGTGTATCGGTGATACAAGCTGATGCTGTAGAAAGCGAGACGTCAATGTTAAATACCACAAAGAAGTGACGATCATTGGGTGATGATTGGCGGGCTGCTCAGTCATTGGTCAGATTTACGGCAATTCGATTGGTAGGATTAGACGATCAACGGTTGGTTGATTCTGGCGCACATATATTTATCCTTGAATCCTGAATCCTAACACCTGTGTTGTTTTCATTAAACTTATTGGCTAACTATAATGAAACAAGCAGTTGACAGAGGGGAGGGGGCGAAGTAATAAACCGGTTTTGTATTTCAAAAATTACTCACTCAAGCATTGTAGCCTACGGTTTGTGTATCTTTCTATGTTGATCACCAATCCTTAATCGAAGAATCCCTCAAAATTTATGAATGAAATCCAGTTCCGTTTGAAACATTTAAAATCAAACTTTGACGTTTAAAGAAAATATTCATTTACAAAAAAATGTGGTCTCATTCCAATTTTCCTTGATTTGTTGTACTTGACCATTGCTTAATTAATCTATTTAAGTGGCATTTAGGAGTTGGTCATGATATTTAAGAAATTAACACGGTTTTTATGGGTTGCAACTCCTGGATTTTTATTATACACAACGTTTCGATGTAGAAACTAACATCGTTATCAAGTGAATAATGATAACGATGTTAGTTTCTACATCGAAACTTTGTGTACAATAATAATCCAGGAATTGCAACCCATAAAAACCGTGTTAATTTCTTAAATATCATGACGAACTCCTCGATGTAGAAACTAACATCGTTATCAAGTGAATAATGATAACGATGTTAGTTTCTACATCGAAACTTTGTGTACAATAATAATCCAGGAATTTCAACCCATAAAAACTGAGTTCATTTCTTAAACATTGCTTAATTTTTTGAAAAGAGTACGAGGAGGAAAGAGTGTGTAGGACAAAAATAAACATTCTCGTTTATCATGAGCGTCTACATGTACATATGAACAAGGCCCATTTGTCTATTTTCCCCTTCTTAGTTTTGGAACTGAAGATTAATATATCACATAGTTCATTGTATTGTTTTTTCCGCAATTACAATGTGCAAGTTTACATGGTTAAAAACAAATAAGCCCACGGATTTTTTTCTGAAATAAAAATGGACTAAATCATTTTTTGTTTCTACTTTGTAATCAAAGCTTTCTTTGTAACTTAATATTAGTTTCGAGAAGATGTAAGCAATTTTATTGAGATATGAAGACTTTAAAGAGATTGAAATTAACCTGGGTTTAAAAGGGTAATTTTGAAAGTTAACCAATTGGTTTTGTGCATATGGCATAATAAGGTATTTTATAAACTTCACTTAAGGCGCAGGAAAATATCGCAGAACTATGTGTCTCGCATTTCATCTGAACCCTAAAGTATTTTTTCTTCTTTGTTAAACAATAAATACTGGAAAATGTACCCCCTCACTCTTTCATATAGCCCTCGACTTACAACATTGCCCCCCCCCTCCCACCATATTGACCATACATGCCCACCCCTCCACACCCCACCCCATTATACCAAAATCCAAATTGCCCTGCCCCTCCCTATTCTCATTAACCGGACTCTCAACCATCCCCATTACTCCCCCCTCCCTATACCAATAAGCCCCTTTCGTTTTGCGGAAGTCCCACTAGATCACGCGAGATCCGTGTTTAGGGGTATAACTTTCACCGATCGGCTGTCGGATTAACATTAGTGCTTATGGAGATCGGTTGTAACCCTGTTGTTATTTCTGTGATTCTCAGCTTACATTCTATACTTTTTACAAAAGTCTTTTTGTGAGACATATCAAGATATATACAAAGCCATTAAATACTTCTTTTTGATGGACAAAAAAAAATATTATTTCTAACACAAAAATAACACGTCGTAGTTATGTTTTCACCGTTGGTTTTTGACAACTTCGAAGCGTATCCACGCGATATAAATATTTTTACTGACAGTCAACTGTCAAAAACGCAACTGAAAGCTTCTGGTGTGTTTCACAAAAAAAAAATGATTTAGAAATAAAGAATCAAATACAAAACCACACGATAACCGTCGATCGCCATAGACGCTAATGTTAAATGAACCGCTGGTCAGTGAGAGTTATACCCCTCATTTCTCATGACATTACACTTGATGAAGACACCGGTACAGGAAAGCTCGTGTTGTTCAAAAACCAAATCACTACGTGGTGATGTCTTAAATTTTTTATCATTAGTATGAAATTTATTGCGTAAAATCTTAACAGAAGAAACGGTCGCTTACATAAACAAGAGTTTTACTAAACTCAACATACGCCCTCCGCTAAGACTGAATATTCTATATTATAGAAAATATTTGTTTACATTTCATCCATTGAAATTTTAATTTTATATGAAAGTTTTTCATTTCTCTATTCGATTAACATGGATGCCGTATTATGTTCCTAGGGATATCCTTAATAGTTCCCTACACACCCCTTAGGTATAAATACTCTAAACAATTGCCAAGATCAGGTCAAAACTTAAGAAAATATGGACTAAAAGAGAATATTACATAATCCAATAGATGCTGTATTATATACAATCATCCAACTAAAAATGTCATAACTCAAGATATACACTCATACCTTCAAGTTATGGAGTGGTAGGGAACGAAAATATTGAATAAAAAAGAATATTACCGTAAACTGGAGTAACTTTGAACGGCGGGGTATCTTTGAACAGACAAAGATGAAAATCTAAATTTTCACTATTTGATAACAAATACTAAGAAAAGTTACAATAATTATGTTTTTAGCTTTTTCTCCATTGAAAAAGGTAAAAACATAATTATTACCACTTTTTAAAAAAGCTAAAAACATAATTATTGTCACTTTTCTTAGTATTTGTTACCAAAATAGCGAAACTTTTGATTTTCATCTTTGACTGTTCAAAGATACCCCGCTGTTCAAAGTTACTCATGTGTTGTTTTATGTCAGAACTTCGTTTACATTTATGTTCGCATGCTGTGCACTGAAAAGGTTTCTCGACAGTGTGAGTTCTCATGTGTTGTTTTAAGTCAGAATTTCGTTTACATTTATGTTCGCATACTGTGCCCTGAAAAGGATTCTCGACAGTGTGAGTTCTCATGTGTTTTATAAAGTCAGAATTTCGTTTACATTTATGTTCGCATACTGTGCATTGAAAAGGTTTCTCGCCTGTGTGAGTTCTTATGTGTTGTTTTAAGTCAGAATTTCGTTTACATTTATGTTCGCACACTGTGCACTGAAAAGGTTTCTCGCCAGTGTGAGTTCTCATGTGTTTTTAATTCAGAATTTTGCTGACATTTATATTCACATACTGTGCACTGAAAAAAGTTTCTCGCCAGTGTGAGTTCTCATGTGTTGTTTTAAGTCAGAATTTCGATTACATTTATGTTCACATAATGTGCACTAAAAAGTTTGTCGCCAGTGTGAGTTCTCATGTGTTGTTTTAAGTCAGAATTTCGATTGCATCTATATACTTATACTTTGCATAGGAAAAGTTTCTCGCCAGTGTGAGTTCTCATGTGTTTTATTAAGTCAAATTTTTTATTAGATTTATATTCACATACTGTGCACTGAAAAGGTTTCTCGCCAGTGTGAGTTCTCATGTGTTGTTTTAAGTCAGAACTTCGTTTACATTTATGTTCGCATGCTGTGCACTGAAAAGGTTTCTCGACAGTGAGTTCTCATGTGTTGTTTTAAGTCAGAATTTCGTTTACATTTATGTTCGCATACTGTGCCCTGAAAAGGATTCTCGACAGTGTGAGTTCTCATGTGTTTTATAAAGTCAGAATTTCGTTTACATTTATGTTCGCACACTGTGCACTGAAAAGGTTTCTCGCCAGTGTGAGTTCTCATGTGTTTTTAAATCAGAATTTTGCTGACATTTATATTCACATACTTTGCATACGAAAGGTTTCTCACCCGTGGGAGTTCTCATGTGTTTTATTAAGTCAAATGTTTTATTACATTTATATTCACATATTGTGCGCTGAAAAGGTTTCTCACCAG
This sequence comes from Lepidochitona cinerea, assembly GCA_963971465.1. Lineage (NCBI taxonomy): Eukaryota > Metazoa > Mollusca > Polyplacophora > Chitonida > Tonicellidae > Lepidochitona > Lepidochitona cinerea. The sequence continues at coordinate 18,017,893 of OZ020565.1, read as the reverse complement.
TGTGAGTTCTCATATGTGTTTTATTAAGTCAAATTTGTTATGACATTTATGTTCACATATTGTGCACTGAAAAGGTTTCTTGCCAGTGTGAGTTCTCATGTGTGTTTTAAATCAGAACTTTGCTGACATTTATATTTACATACTTTGCATAGGAAAGGTTTCTCACCCGTGGGAGTTCTCATGTGTTTTATTAAGTCAAATGTTTTATTACATTTATATTCACATACTGTGCACTGAAAAGGTTTCTTGACAGTGTGAGTTCTCATGTGTTGGTTTAAGTCAGAATTTCGATTGCATCTATATTCTTATACTTTGAATAGGAAAGGTTACTCGCCAGTGTGAGTTCTCATGTGTTTTATTAGGTCAAATGTTTTATTACATTTATGTTCACATACTGTGCACTGAAAAAGTTTCTCGCCAGTGTGAGTTCTCATATTTGTTTTTAATTCAGAATTTTGCTGACATTTATATTCACATATTGTGCGCTGAAAAGGTTTCTTACCAGTGTGAGTTCTCATGTGTTTTATTCAGTCAGAATTTCGATTGCATCTATATTCTTATACTTTGCATAGGAAAGGTTACTCACCAGTGTGAGTTCTCATGTGTTTTATTAAGTCAAATTTTTTATTACATTTATGTTCACATACTGTGCACTGAAAAAGTTTCTCGCCAGTGTGAGTTCTCATGTGTTGTTTTATGTCAGAAATGTAATTACATTTATATTCACATACTGTGCACTGAAAAGTGTTGGTTTAAGTCAGAATTTTGATTACATTTATGTTCACATATTATGCACTGAAAATGTTTCTCACCCGTGTGAGTTCTCATGTGTTGTTTTAAGTCAGAATTTCGATTGCATCTATATACTTATACTTTGCATAGGAAAGGTTTCTCGCCAGTGTGAGTTCTCATGTGTTTTATTAAGTCAAATTTTTTATTAGATTTATATTCACATACTGTGCACTGAAAAGGTTTCTCGCCAGTGTGAGTTCTCATGTGTTGTTTTAAGTCAGAACTTCGTTTACATTTATGTTCGCATGCTGTGCACTGAAAAGGTTTCTCGACAGTGAGTTCTCATGTGTTGTTTTAAGTCAGAATTTCGTTTACATTTATGTTCGCATACTGTGCCCTGAAAAGGATTCTCGACAGTGTGAGTTCTCATGTGTTTTATAAAGTCAGAATTTCGTTTACATTTATGTTCGCACACTGTGCACTGAAAAGGTTTCTCGCCAGTGTGAGTTCTCATGTGTTTTTAAATCAGAATTTTGCTGACATTTATATTCACATACTTTGCATACGAAAGGTTTCTCACCCGTGGGAGTTCTCATGTGTTTTATTAAGTCAAATGTTTTTATTACATTTATATTCACATACTGTGCACTGAAAAGGTTTCTTGACAGTGTGAGTTCTCATGTGTTGGTTTAAGTCAGAATTTCGATTGCATCTATATTCTTATACTTTGCATAGGAAAGGTTACTCGCCAGTGTGAGTTCTCATGTGTTTTATTAAGTCAATTTTTTTATTACATTTATATTCATATATTGTGCGCTTAAAAGGTTTCTCACCAGTGTGAGTTCTGATATGTGTTTTATTAAGTCAAATTTGTTATGACATTTATGTTCACATATTGTGCACTGAAAAGGTTTCTCGCCAGTGTGAGTTCTTTTGTGTTGGTTTAAGTCAGAATTTCGATTATATTTATGTTTGCATACTGTGCACTGAAAAGGTTTCTTGCCAGTGTGAGTTCTCATGTGTGTTTTAAATCAGAACTTTGCTGACATTTATATTCACATACTTTGCATCGGAAAGGTTTCTCACCCGTGGGAGTTCTCATGTGTTTTATTAAGTCAAATGTTTTATTACATTTATATTCACATACTGTGCACTGAAAAGGTTTCTTGACAGTGTGAGTTGTCATGTGTTGGTTTAAGTCAGAATTTCGATTGCATCTATATTCTTATACTTTGAATAGGAAAGGTTACTCGCCAGTGTGAGTTCTCATGTGTTTTATTAAGTCAAATTTTTTATTACATTTATGTTCACATACTGTGCACTGAAAAAGTTTCTCGCCAGTGTGAGTTCTCATATTTGTTTTTAATTCAGAATTTTGCTGACATTTATATTCACATATTGTGCGCTGAAAAGGTTTCTTACCAGTGTGAGTTCTCATGTGTTTTATTCAGTCAGAATTTCGATTGCATCTATATTCTTATACTTTGCATAGGAAAGGTTACTCGCCAGTGTGAGTTCTCATGTGTTTTATTAAGTCAAATTTTTTATTACATTTATGTTCACATACTGTGCACTGAAAAAGTTTCTCGCCAGTGTGAGTTCTCATGTGTTGTTTTATGTCAGAAATGTAATTACATTTATATTCACATACTGTGCACTGAAAAGTGTTGGTTTAAGTCAGAATTTTGATTACATTTATGTTCACATATTATGCACTGAAAAGGTTTCTCACCCGTGTGAGTTCTCATGTGTTGTTTTAAGTCAGAATTTCGATTACATTTATGTTCACATAATGTGCACTAAAAAGTTTGTCGCCAGTGTGAGTTCTCATGTGTTGTTTTAAGTCAGAATTTCGATTGCATCTATATACTTATACTTTGCATAGGAAAGGTTTCTCGCCAGTGTAAGTTCTCATGTGTTTTATTAAGTCAAATTTACTCTGCACTAAAAAAGTTTCTCGCCAGTGTGAGTTCTCATGTGTTTTATTAAGTCAAATTTTTTATTAGATTTATATTCACATACTGTGCACTGAAAAAGTTTCTCGCCAGTGTGAGTTCTCATGTGTTGTTTTATGTCAGAAATGTAATTACATTTATATTCACATACTGTGCACTAAAAAGTGTTGGTTTCAGTCAGAATTTTGATTACATTTATGTTCACATATTATGCACTGAAAAGGTTTCTCACCCGTGTGAGTTCTCATGTGTTGTTATAAGTCAGAATTTCGATTACATTTATGATCACATAATGTGCACTTAAAAAGTTTGTCGCCAGTGTGAGTTCTCATGTGTTGTTTAAAGTCAAAATTTCGATTGCATCTATATACTTATACTTTGCATAGGAAAGGTTTCTCGCCAGTGTAAGTTCTCATGTGTTTTATTAAGTCAAATTTTTATTAGATTTATATTCACATACTGTGCACTGAAAAGGTTTCTCGCCAGTGTGAGTTCTCATGTGTTGTTTTATGTCAGAACTTCGTTTACATTTATGTTCGCATACTGTGCCCTGAAAAGGATTCTCGACAGTGTGAGTTCTCATGTGTTTTATAAAGTCAGAATTTCGTTTACATTTATGTTCGCATACTGTGCATTGAAAAGGTTTCTCGCCTGTGTGAGTTCTTATGTGTTGTTTTAAGTCAGAATTTCGTTTACATTTATGTTCGCACACTGTGCACTGAAAAGGTTTCTCGCCAGTGTGAGTTCTCATGTGTTTTTAATTCAGAATTTTGCTGACATTTATATTCACATACTGTGCACTGAAAAAAGTTTCTCGCCAGTGTGAGTTCTCATGTGTTGTTTTAATTCAGAATTTCGATTACATTTATGTTCACATAATGTGCACTAAAAAGTTTGTCGCCAGTGTGAGTTCTCATGTGTTGTTTTAAGTCAGAATTTCGATTGCATCTATATACTTATACTTTGCATAGGAAAAGTTTCTCGCCAGTGTGAGTTCTCATGTGTTTTATTAAGTCAAATTTTTTATTAGATTTATATTCACATACTGTGCACTGAAAAGGTTTCTCGCCAGTGTGAGTTCTCATGTGTTGTTTTAAGTCAGAACTTCGTTTACATTTATGTTCGCATGCTGTGCACTGAAAAGGTTTCTCGACAGTGAGTTCTCATGTGTTGTTTTAAGTCAGAATTTCGTTTACATTTATGTTCGCATACTGTGCCCTGAAAAGGATTCTCGACAGTGTGAGTTCTCATGTGTTTTATAAAGTCAGAATTTCGTTTACATTTATGTTCGCACACTGTGCACTGAAAAGGTTTCTCGCCAGTGTGAGTTCTCATGTGTTTTTAAATCAGAATTTTGCTGACATTTATATTCACATACTTTGCATACGAAAGGTTTCTCACCCGTGGGAGTTCTCATGTGTTTTATTAAGTCAAATGTTTTATTACATTTATATTCACATATTGTGCGCTGAAAAGGTTTCTCACCAGTGTGAGTTCTCATATGTGTTTTATTAACTCAAATTTGTTATGACATTTATGTTCACATATTGTGCACTGAAAAGGTTTCTCGCCAGTGTGAGTTCTTTTGTGTTGGTTTAAGTCAGAATTTCGATTATATTTATGTTTGCATACTGTGCACTGAAAAGGTTTCTTGCCAGTGTGAGTTCTCATGTGTGTTTTAAATCAGAACTTTGCTGACATTTATATTTACATACTTTGCATAGGAAAGGTTTCTCACCCGTGGGAGTTCTCATGTGTTTTATTAAGTCAAATGTTTTATTACATTTATATTCACATACTGTGCACTGAAAAGGTTTCTTGACAGTGTGAGTTCTCATGTGTTGGTTTAAGTCAGAATTTCGATTGCATCTATATTCTTATACTTTGAATAGGAAAGGTTACTCGCCAGTGTGAGTTCTCATGTGTTTTATTAGGTCAAATGTTTTATTACATTTATGTTCACATACTGTGCACTGAAAAAGTTTCTCGCCAGTGTGAGTTCTCATATTTGTTTTTAATTCAGAATTTTGCTGACATTTATCTTCACATATTGTGCGCTGAAAAGGTTTCTTACCAGTGTGAGTTCTCATGTGTTTTATTCAGTCAGAATTTCGATTGCATCTATATTCTTATACTTTGCATAGGAAAGGTTACTCACCAGTGTGAGTTCTCATGTGTTTTATTAAGTCAAATTTTTTATTACATTTATGTTCACATACTGTGCACTGAAAAAGTTTCTCGCCAGTGTGAGTTCTCATGTGTTGTTTTATGTCAGAAATGTAATTACATTTATATTCACATACTGTGCACTGAAAAGTGTTGGTTTAAGTCAGAATTTTGATTACATTTATGTTCACATATTATGCACTGAAAAGGTTTCTCACCCGTGTGAGTTCTCATGTGTTGTTTTAAGTCAGAATTTCGATTGCATCTATATACTTATACTTTGCATAGGAAAGGTTTCTCGCCAGTGTGAGTTCTCATGTGTTTTATTAAGTCAAATTTTTTATTAGATTTATATTCACATACTGTGCACTGAAAAGGTTTCTCGCCAGTGTGAGTTCTCATGTGTTGTTTTAAGTCAGAACTTCGTTTACATTTATGTTCGCATGCTGTGCACTGAAAAGGTTTCTCGACAGTGAGTTCTCATGTGTTGTTTTAAGTCAGAATTTCGTTTACATTTATGTTCGCATACTGTGCCCTGAAAAGGATTCTCGACAGTGTGAGTTCTCATGTGTTTTATAAAGTCAGAATTTCGTTTACATTTATGTTCGCACACTGTGCACTGAAAAGGTTTCTCGCCAGTGTGAGTTCTCATGTGTTTTTAAATCAGAATTTTGCTGACATTTATATTCACATACTTTGCATACGAAAGGTTTCTCACCCGTGGGAGTTCTCATGTGTTTTATTAAGTCAAATGTTTTTATTACATTTATATTCACATACTGTGCACTGAAAAGGTTTCTTGACAGTGTGAGTTCTCATGTGTTGGTTTAAGTCAGAATTTCGATTGCATCAATATTCTTATACTTTGCATAGGAAAGGTTACTCGCCAGTGTGAGTTCTCATGTGTTTTATTAAGTCAATTTTTTTATTACATTTATATTCACATATTGTGCGCTTAAAAGGTTTCTCACCAGTGTGAGTTCTGATATGTGTTTTATTAAGTCAAATTTGTTATGACATTTATGTTCACATATTGTGCACTGAAAAGGTTTCTCGCCAGTGTGAGTTCTTTTGTGTTGGTTTAAGTCAGAATTTCGATTATATTTATGTTTGCATACTGTGCACTGAAAAGGTTTCTTGCCAGTGTGAGTTCTCATGTGTGTTTTAAATCAGAACTTTGCTGACATTTATATTCACATACTTTGCATCGGAAAGGTTTCTCACCCGTGGGAGTTCTCATGTGTTTTATTAAGTCAAATGTTTTATTACATTTATATTCACATACTGTGCACTGAAAAGGTTTCTTGACAGTGTGAGTTGTCATGTGTTGGTTTAAGTCAGAATTTCGATTGCATCTATATTCTTATACTTTGAATAGGAAAGGTTACTCGCCAGTGTGAGTTCTCATGTGTTTTATTAAGTCAAATTTTTTATTACATTTATGTTCACATACTGTGCACTGAAAAAGTTTCTCGCCAGTGTGAGTTCTCATATTTGTTTTTAATTCAGAATTTTGCTGACATTTATATTCACATATTGTGCGCTGAAAAGGTTTCTTACCAGTGTGAGTTCTCATGTGTTTTATTCAGTCAGAATTTCGATTGCATCTATATTCTTATACTTTGCATAGGAAAGGTTACTCGCCAGTGTGAGTTCTCATGTGTTTTATTAAGTCAAATTTTTTATTACATTTATGTTCACATACTGTGCACTGAAAAAGTTTCTCGCCAGTGTGAGTTCTCATGTGTTGTTTTATGTCAGAAATGTAATTACATTTATATTCACATACTGTGCACTGAAAAGTGTTGGTTTAAGTCAGAATTTTGATTACATTTATGTTCACATATTATGCACTGAAAAGGTTTCTCACCCGTGTGAGTTCTCATGTGTTGTTTTAAGTCAGAATTTCGATTACATTTATGGTCACATAATGAGCACTAAAAAGTTTGTCGCCAGTGTGAGTTCTCATGTGTTGTTTTAAGTCAAATTTACTCTGCACTAAAAAAGTTTCTCGCCAGTGTGAGTTCTCATGTGTTTTATTAAGTCAAATTTTTTATTAGATTTATATTCACATACTGTGCACTGAAAAGGTTTCTCGCCAGTGTGAGTTCTCATGTGTTGTTTTAAGTCAGAACTTCGTTTACATTTATGTTCGCATGCTGTGCACTGAAAAGGTTTCTCGACAGTGAGTTCTCATGTGTTGTTTTAAGTCAGAATTTCGTTTACATTTATGTTCGCATACTGTGCCCTGAAAAGGATTCTCGACAGTGTGAGTTCTCATGTGTTTTATAAAGTCAGAATTTCGTTTACATTTATGTTCGCACACTGTGCACTGAAAAGGTTTCTCGCCAGTGTGAGTTCTCATGTGTTTTTAAATCAGAATTTTGCTGACATTTATATTCACATACTTTGCATACGAAAGGTTTCTCACCCGTGGGAGTTCTCATGTGTTTTATTAAGTCAAATGTTTTTATTACATTTATATTCACATACTGTGCACTGAAAAGGTTTCTTGACAGTGTGAGTTCTCATGTGTTGGTTTAAGTCAGAATTTCGATTGCATCTATATTCTTATACTTTGCATAGGAAAGGTTACTCGCCAGTGTGAGTTCTCATGTGTTTTATTAAGTCAATTTTTTTATTACATTTATATTCACATATTGTGCGCTTAAAAGGTTTCTCACCAGTGTGAGTTCTGATATGTGTTTTATTAAGTCAAATTTGTTATGACATTTATGTTCACATATTGTGCACTGAAAAGGTTTCTCGCCAGTGTGAGTTATTTTGTGTTGGTTTAAGTCAGAATTTCGATTATATTTATGTTTGCATACTGTGCACTGAAAAGGTTTCTTGCCAGTGTGAGTTCTCATGTGTGTTTTAAATCAGAACTTTGCTGACATTTATATTCACATACTTTGCATCGGAAAGGTTTCTCACCCGTGGGAGTTCTCATGTGTTTTATTAAGTCAAATGTTTTATTACATTTATATTCACATACTGTGCACTGAAAAGGTTTCTTGACAGTGTGAGTTGTCATGTGTTGGTTTAAGTCAGAATTTCGATTGCATCTATATTCTTATACTTTGAATAGGAAAGGTTACTCGCCAGTGTGAGTTCTCATGTGTTTTATTAAGTCAAATTTTTTATTACATTTATGTTCACATACTGTGCACTGAAAAAGTTTCTCGCCAGTGTGAGTTCTCATATTTGTTTTTAATTCAGAATTTTGCTGACATTTATATTCACATATTGTGCGCTGAAAAGTGTTGGTTTAAGTCAGAATTTTGATTACATTTATGTTCACATATTATGCACTGAAAAGGTTTCTCACCCGTGTGAGTTCTCATGTGTTGTTTTAAGTCAGAATTTCGATTACATTTATGTTCACATAATGTGCACTAAAAAGTTTGTCGCCAGTGTGAGTTCTCATGTGTTGTTTTAAGTCAGAATTTCGATTGCATCTATATACTTATACTTTGCATAGGAAAGGTTTCTCGCCAGTGTAAGTTCTCATGTGTTTTATTAAGTCAAATTTACTCTGCACTAAAAAAGTTTCTCGCCAGTGTGAGTTCTCATGTGTTTTATTAAGTCAAATTTTTTATTAGATTTATATTCACATACTGTGCACTGAAAAGGTTTCTCGCCAGTGTGAGTTCTCATGTGTTGTTTTAAGTCAGAACTTTGTTTACATTTATGTTCGCATGCTGTGCAATGAAAAGGTTTCTCGCCAGTGTGAGTTCTCATGTGTCGTTTTAAGTCAGAATTTTGATTACATTTATATTCACATACTGTGCACTGAAAAGGTTTTTCGCCAGTGTGAGTTCTCATGTGTTTTATTAAGTCAGAATTGTCACTACATTTATATTCACATACTGTGCACTGAAAAGGTTTCTGAGTTCTCATGTGTTGTTTTAAGTCAGAATTTCGTTTACATTTATGTTCGCATACTTTGCACTGAAAAGGTTTCTCGCCAGTGTGAGTTCTCATGTGTTGTTTTAAGTCAGAACTTTGTTAAATTTATATTCGCATGCTGTGCACTGAAAAGGTTTATCGACAGTGTGAGTTCTCATGTGTTTTATTAAGTCAGAATTTCCATTACATTTATGTTCGCATACTGTGCACTGAAAAGGTTTCTGGCCAGTGTGAGTTCTCATGTGTGTTTTTAATTCAGAATTTTGCTGACATTTATATTGACATACTTTGCATAGGAAAGGTTTCTCACCCGTGTGAGTTCTCATGTGTTGTTTTAAGTCAGAATTTCGATTGCATCTATATTCTAATACTTTGCATAGGAAAGGTTTCTCGCCAGTGTGAGTTCTCATGTGTTTTATTAAGTCAAATATTTTATTACATTCATGTTCACATACTGTGCCCTGAAAAGGATTCTCGACAGTGTGAGTTCTCATGTGTTTTATAAAGTCAGAATTTCGTTTACATTTATGTTCGCACACTGTGCACTGAAAAGGTTTCTCGCCAGTGTGTGTTCTCATGTGTTTTTAAATCAGAATTTTGCTGACATTTATATTGACATACTTTGCATAGGAAAGGTTTCTCACCCGTGTGAGTTCTCATGTGTTGGTTTAAGTCAGAATTTCGATTGCATCTATATTCTTATACTTTACATAGGAAAGGTTACTCGCCAGTGTGAGTTCTCATGTGTTTTATTAAGTCAAATTTTTTATTACATTTATGTTCACATACTGTGCACTATAAAAGTTTCTCGCCAGTGTGAGTTCTCATATGTGTTTTTAATTCAGAATTTTGCTGACATTTATATTCACATATTGTGCGCTGAAAAGGTTTCTCACCAGTGTGAGTTCTCATGTGTTTTATTAAGTCAGAATTTCGATTGCATCTATATTCTTAAACTTTGCATAGGAAAGGTTACTCGCCAGTGTGAGTTATGTTCACATACTGTGCACTGAAAAAGTTTCTTGCCAGTGTGAGTTCTCATGTGTTTTATTAAGTCAAATTTTTTATTAGATTTATATTCACATACTGTGCACTGAAAAGGTTTCTCGCCAGTGTGAGTTCTCATGTGTTGTTTTAAGTCAGAACTTTGTTTACATTTATGTTCGCATGCTGTGCACTGAAAAGGTTTCTCGCCAGTGTGAGTTCTCATGTGTCGTTTTAAGTCAGAATTTTGATTACATTTATATTCACATACTGTGCACTGAAAAGGTTTTTCGCCAGTGTGAGTTCTCATGTGTTTTATTAAGTCAGAATTGTCACTACATTTATATTCACATACTGTGCACTGAAAAGGTTTCTGAGTTCTCATGTGTTGTTTTAAGTCAGAATTTCGTTTACATTATGTTCGCATACTTTGCACTGAAAAGGTTTCTCGCCAGTGTGAGTTCTCATGTGTTGTTTTAAGTCAGAACTTTGTTAAATTTATATTCGCATGCTGTGCACTGAAAAGGTTTATCGACAGTGTGAGTTCTCATGTGTTTTATTAAGTCAGAATTTCCATTACATTTATGTTCGCATACTGTGCACTGAAAAGGTTTCTGGCCAGTGTGAGTTCTCATGTGTGTTTTTAATTCAGAATTTTGCTGACATTTATATTGACATACTTTGCATAGGAAAGGTTTCTCACCCGTGTGAGTTCTCATGTGTTGTTTTAAGTCAGAATTTCGATTGCATCTATATTCTAATACTTTGCATAGGAAAGGTTTCTCGCCAGTGTGAGTTCTCATGTGTTTTATTAAGTCAAATATTTTATTACATTCATGTTCACATACTGTGCCCTGAAAAGGATTCTCGACATTGTGAGTTCTCATGTGTTTTATAAAGTCAGAATTTCGTTTACATTTATGTTCGCACACTGTGCACTGAAAAGGTTTCTCGCCAGTGTGAGTTCTCATGTGTTTTTAAATCAGAATTTTGCTGACATTTATATTCACATACTTTGCATAGGAAAGGTTTCTCACCCGTGGGAGTTCTCATGTGTTTTATTAAGTAAAATGTTTTATTACATTTATATTCACATACTGTGCACTGAAAAGGTTTCTTGACAGTGTGAGTTCTCATGTGTTGGTTTAAGTCAGAATTTCGATTGCATCTATATTCTTATACTTTACATAGGAAAGGTTACTCGCCAGTGTGAGTTCTCATGTGTTTTATTAAGTCAAATTTTTTATTACATTTATGTTCACATACTGTGCACTATAAAAGTTTCTCGCCAGTGTGAGTTCTCATATGTGTTTTTAATTCAGAATTTTGCTGAAATTTATATTCACATATTGTGCGCTGAAAAGGTTTCTCACCAGTGTGAGTTCTCATGTGTTTTATTAAGTCAGAATTTCGATTGCATCTATATTCTTAAACTTTGCATAGGAAAGGTTACTCGCCAGTGTGAGTTATGTTCACATACTGTGCACTGAAAAAGTTTCTCGCCAGTGTGAGTTCTCATGTGTTGTTTTAATTCAGAATTTTGCTGACATTTATATTCACATACTGTGCACTGAAAAAGTTTCTCGCCAGTATGAGTTCTCATGTGTTGTTTTAAGTCAGAATTTCGATTACATTTATGTTCACATAATGTGCACTAAAAAGTTTGTCGCCAGTGTGAGTTCTCATGTGTTGTTTTAAGTCAGAATTTCGATTGCATCTATATACTTATACTTTGCATAGGAGAGGTTTCTCGCAAGTGTGAGTTCTCATGTGTTTTATTAAGTCAATTTTTTTATTACATTTATGTTCACATACTCTGCACTAAAAAAGTTTCTCGCCAGTGTTAGTTCTCATGTGTTTTATTAAGTCAAATTTTTATTAGATTTATATTCACATACTGTGCACTGAAAAGGTTTCTCGCCAGTGTGAGTTCTCATGTGTTGTTTTAAGTCAGAACTTCGTTTACATTTATGTTCGCATGCTGTGCACTGAAAAGGTTTCTCGACAGTGTGAGTTCTCATGTGTTGTTTTAAGTCAGAATTTCGTTTATATTTATGTTCGCATACTGTGCCCTGAAAAGGATTCTCGACAGTGTGAGTTCTCATGTGTTTTATAAAGTCAGAATTTCGTTTACATTTATGTTCGCATACAGTGCACTGAAAAGGTTTCTCGCCAGTGTGAGTTCTTATGTGTTGTTTTAACTCAGAATTTCGTTTACATTTATGTTCGCACACTGTGCACTGAAAAGGTTTCTCGCCAGTGTGAGTTCTCATGTGTTTTTAATTCAAAATTTTGCTGACATTTATATTCACATACTGTGCACTGAAAAAGTTTCTCGCCAGTGTGAGTTCTCATGTGTTGTTTTAAGTCAGAATTTCGATTACATTTATATTCACATACTGTGCACTGAAAAAGTTTCTCGCCAGTGTGAGTTCTCATGTGTTGTTTTAAGTCAGAATTTCGATTACATTTATGTTCACATAATGTGCACTAAAAAGTTTGTCGCCAGTGTGAGTTCTCATGTGTTTTATTAAGTCAAATTTTTTATTACATTTATGTTCACATACTGTGCACTGAAAAAGTTTCTCGCCAGTGTGAGTTCTCATATGTGTTTTTAATTCAGAATTTTGCTGACATTTATAATCCCATATTGTGCGCTGAAAAGGTTTCTCACCAGTGTGAGTTCTCATGTGTTTTATTAAGTCAGAATTTCGATTGCATCTATATTCTTAAACTTTGCATAGGAAAGGTTACTTGCCAGTGTGAGTTATGTTCACATACTGTGCACTGAAAAAGTTTCTCGCCAGTGTGAGTTCTCATGTGTTGTTTTATGTCAGAAATGTAATTACATTTATATTCACATACTGTGCACTGAAAAGGTTTCTCGCCAGTGTGGATTATCATGTGTTAGTTTAAGTCAGAATTTCGATTACATTTATGTTAACATAATGTGCACTAAAAAGTTTGTCGCCAGTGTGAGTTCTCATGTGTTGTTTTAAGTCAGAATTTCAAATGCATCTATATACTTATACTTTGCATAGGAGAGGTTTCTCGCCAGTGTGAGTTCTCATGTGTTTTATTAAGTCAATTTTTTTATTACATTTATGTTCACATACTCTGCACTAAAAAAGTTTCTCGCCAGTGTGAGTTCTCATGTGTTTTATTAAGTCAAATTTTTATTAGATTTATATTCACATACTGTGCACTGAAAAGGTTTCTTGCCAGTGTGAGTTCTCATGTGTTGTTTTAAGTCAGAACTTCGTTTACATATATGTTCGCATGCTGTGCACTGAAAAGGTTTCTCGACAGTGTGAGTTCTCATGTGTTGTTTTAAGTCAGAATTTCGTTTACATTTATGTTCGCATACTGTGCCCTGAAAAGGATTCTCGACAGTGTGAGTTCTCATGTGTTTTATAAAGTCAGAATTTCGTTTACATTTATGTTCGCACACTGTGCACTGAAAAGGTTTCTCGCCAGTGTGAGTTCTCATGTGTTTTTAAATCAGAATTTTGCTGACATTTATATTCACATACTTTGCATAGGAAAGGTTTCTCACCCGTGGGAGTTCTCATGTGTTTTATTAAGTCAAATGTTTTATTACATTTATATTCACATACTGTGCACTGAAAAGGTTTCTCGCCAGTGTGAGTTCTCATGTGTTTTTAATTCAAAATTTTGCTGACATTTATATTCACATACTGTGCACTGAAAAAGTTTCTCGCCAGTGTGAGTTCTCATGTGTTGTTTTAAGTCAGAATTTCGATTACATTTATATTCACATACTGTGCACTGAAAAAGTTTCTCGCCAGTGTGAGTTCTCATGTGTTGTTTTAAGTCAGAATTTCGATTACATTTATGTTCACATAATGTGCACTAAAAAGTTTGTCGCCAGTGTGAGTTCTCATGTGTTTTATTAAGTCAAATTTTTTATTACATTTATGTTCACATACTGTGCACTGAAAAAGTTTCTCGCCAGTGTGAGTTCTCATATGTGTTTTTAATTCAGAATTTTGCTGACATTTATATTCCCATATTGTGCGCTGAAAAGGTTTCTCACCAGTGTGAGTTCTCATGTGTTTTATTAAGTCAGAATTTCGATTGCATCTATATTCTTAAACTTTGCATAGGAAAGGTTACTTGCCAGTGTGAGTTATGTTCACATACTGTGCACTGAAAAAATTTCTCGCCAGTGTGAGTTCTCATGTGTTGTTTTATGTCAGAAATGTAATTACATTTATATTCACATACTGTGCACTGAAAAGGTTTCTCGCCAGTGTGGATTATCATGTGTTAGTTTAAGTCAGAATTTCGATTACATTTATGTTAACATAATGTGCACTAAAAAGTTTGTCGCCAGTGTGAGTTCTCATGTGTTGTTTTAAGTCAGAATTTCAAATGCATCTATATACTTATACTTTGCATAGGAGAGGTTTCTCGCCAGTGTGAGTTCTCATGTGTTTTATTAAGTCAATTTTTTTATTACATTTATGTTCACATACTCTGCACTAAAAAAGTTTCTCGCCAGTGTGAGTTCTCATGTGTTTTATTAAGTCAAATTTTTATTAGATTTATATTCACATACTGTGCACTGAAAAGGTTTCTTGCCAGTGTGAGTTCTCATGTGTTGTTTTAAGTCAGAACTTCGTTTACATATATGTTCGCATGCTGTGCACTGAAAAAGTTTCTCGACAGTGTGAGTTCTCATGTGTTGTTTTAAGTCAGAATTTCGTTTACATTTATGTTCGCATACTGTGCCCTGAAAAGGATTCTCGACAGTGTGAGTTCTCATGTGTTTTATAAAGTCAGAATTTCGTTTACATTTATGTTCGCACACTGTGCACTGAAAAGGTTTCTCGCCAGTGTGAGTTCTCATGTGTTTTTAATTCAGAATTTTGCTGACATTTATATTCACATACTGTGCACTGAAAAGGTTTCTCACCAGTGTGAGTTCTCATATGTGTTTTATTAAGTCAAATTTGTTATGACATTTATGTTCACATATTGTGCACTGAAAAGGTTTCTCGCCAGTGTGAGTTCTTTTGTGTTGGTTTAAGTCAGAATTTCGATTATATTTATGTTTGCATACTGTGCACTGAAAAGGTTTCTTGCCAGTGAGAGTTCTCATGTGTGTTTTAAATCAGAACTTTGCTGACATTTATATTCACATACTTTGCATAGGAAAGGTTTCTCACCCGTGGGAGTTCTCATGTGTTTTATTAAGTCAAATGTTTTATTACATTTATATTCACATACTGTGCACTGAAAAGGTTTCTTGACAGTGTGAGTTCTCATGTGTTGGTTTAAGTCAGAATTTCGATTGCATCTATATTCTTATACTTTGAATAGGAAAGGTTACTCGCCAGTGTGAGTTCTCATGTGTTTTATTAAGTCAAATGTTTTATTACATTTATATTCACATATTGTGCGCTGAAAAGGTTTCTCACCAGTGTGAGTTCTCATATGTGTTTTATTAAGTCAAATTTGTTATGACATTTATGTTCACACATTGTGCACTGAAAAGGTTTCTCGCCAGTGTGAGTTCTTTTGTGTTGGTTTAAGTCAGAATTTCGATTATATTTATGTTTGCATACTGTGCACTGAAAAGGTTTCTTGCCAGTGTGAGTTCTCATGTGTGTTTTAAATCAGAACTTTGCTGACATTTATATTCACATACTTTGCATAGGAAAGGTTTCTCACCCGTGGGAGTTCTCATGTGTTTTATTAAGTCAAATGTTTTATTACATTTATATTCACATATTGTGCGCTGAAAAGGTTTCTCACCAGTGTGAGTTCTCATATGTGTTTTATTAAGTCAAATTTGTTATGACATTTATGTTCACACATTGTGCACTGAAAAGGTTTCTCGCCAGTGTGAGTTCTTTTGTGTTGGTTTAAGTCAGAATTTCGATTATATTTATGTTTGCATACTGTGCACTGAAAAGGTTTCTTGCCAGTGTGAGTTCTCATGTGTGTTTTAAATCAGAACTTTGCTGACATTTATATTCACATATTGTGCGCTGAAAAGGTTTCTCACCAGTGTGAGTTCTCATGTGTTTTATTAAGTCAGAATTTCGATTGCATCTATATTCTTAAACTTTGCATAGGAAAGGTTACTCGCCAGTGTGAGTTATGTTCACATACTGTGCACTGAAAAAGTTTCTCGCCAGTGTGAGTTCTCATGTGTTGTTTTAATTCAGAATTTTGCTGACATTTATATTCACATACTGTGCACTGAAAAAGTTTCTCGCCAGTATGAGTTCTCATGTGTTGTTTTAAGTCAGAATTTCGATTACATTTATGTTCACATAATGTGCACTAAAAAGTTTGTCGCCAGTGTGAGTTCTCATGTGTTGTTTTAAGTCAGAATTTCGATTGCATCTATATACTTATACTTTGCATAGGAGAGGTTTCTCGCAAGTGTGAGTTCTCATGTGTTTTATTAAGTCAATTTTTTTATTACATTTATGTTCACATACTCTGCACTAAAAAAGTTTCTCGCCAGTGTTAGTTCTCATGTGTTTTATTAAGTCAAATTTTTATTAGATTTATATTCACATACTGTGCACTGAAAAGGTTTCTCGCCAGTGTGAGTTCTCATGTGTTGTTTTAAGTCAGAACTTCGTTTACATTTATGTTCGCATGCTGTGCACTGAAAAGGTTTCTCGACAGTGTGAGTTCTCATGTGTTGTTTTAAGTCAGAATTTCGTTTATATTTATGTTCGCATACTGTGCCCTGAAAAGGATTCTCGACAGTGTGAGTTCTCATGTGTTTTATAAAGTCAGAATTTCGTTTACATTTATGTTCGCATACAGTGCACTGAAAAGGTTTCTCGCCAGTGTGAGTTCTTATGTGTTGTTTTAACTCAGAATTTCGTTTACATTTATGTTCGCACACTGTGCACTGAAAAGGTTTCTCGCCAGTGTGAGTTCTCATGTGTTTTTAATTCAAAATTTTGCTGACATTTATATTCACATACTGTGCACTGAAAAGGTTTCTCGCCAGTGTGGATTATCATGTGTTAGTTTAAGTCAGAATTTCGATTACATTTATGTTAACATAATGTGCACTAAAAAGTTTGTCGCCAGTGTGAGTTCTCATGTGTTGTTTTAAGTCAGAATTTCAAATGCATCTATATACTTATACTTTGCATAGGAGAGGTTTCTCGCCAGTGTGAGTTCTCATGTGTTTTATTAAGTCAATTTTTTTATTACATTTATGTTCACATACTCTGCACTAAAAAAGTTTCTCGCCAGTGTGAGTTCTCATGTGTTTTATTAAGTCAAATTTTTATTAGATTTATATTCACATACTGTGCACTGAAAAGGTTTCTTGCCAGTGTGAGTTCTCATGTGTTGTTTTAAGTCAGAACTTCGTTTACATATATGTTCGCATGCTGTGCACTGAAAAAGTTTCTCGACAGTGTGAGTTCTCATGTGTTGTTTTAAGTCAGAATTTCGTTTACATTTATGTTCGCATACTGTGCCCTGAAAAGGATTCTCGACAGTGTGAGTTCTCATGTGTTTTATAAAGTCAGAATTTCGTTTACATTTATGTTCGCACACTGTGCACTGAAAAGGTTTCTCGCCAGTGTGAGTTCTCATGTGTTTTTAATTCAGAATTTTGCTGACATTTATATTCACATACTGTGCACTGAAAAAAGTTTCTCGCCAGTGTGAGTTCTCATGTGTTGTTTTAAGTCAGAATTTCGATTACATTTATGTTCACATAATGTGAACTAAAAAGTTTGTCGCCAGTGTGAGTTCTCATGTGTTTTTAAATCAGAATTTTGCTGACATTTATATTCACATACTTTGCATACGAAAGGTTTCTCACCCGTGGGAGTTCTCATGTGTTTTATTAAGTCAAATGTTTTATTACATTTATATTCACATATTGTGCGCTGAAAAGGTTTCTCACCAGTGTGAGTTCTCATATGTGTTTTATTAAGTCAAATTTGTTATGACATTTATGTTCACATATTGTGCACTGAAAAGGTTTCTCGCCAGTGTGAGTTCTTTTGTGTTGGTTTAAGTCAGAATTTCGATTATATTTATGTTTGCATACTGTGCACTGAAAAGGTTTCTTGCCAGTGAGAGTTCTCATGTGTGTTTTAAATCAGAACTTTGCTGACATTTATATTCACATACTTTGCATAGGAAAGGTTTCTCACCCGTGGGAGTTCTCATATGTTTTATTAAGTCAAATGTTTTATTACATTTATATTCACATACTGTGCACTGAAAAGGTTTCTCGCCAGTGTGGATTATCATGTGTTAGTTTAAGTCAGAATTCCGATTACATTTATGTTAACATAATGTGCACTAAAAAGTTTGTCGCCAGTGTGAGTTCTCATGTGTTGTTTTAAGTCAGAATTTCAAATGCATCTATATACTTATACTTTGCATAGGAGAGGTTTCTCGCCAGTGTGAGTTCTCATGTGTTTTATTAAGTCAATTTTTTTATTACATTTATGTTCACATACTCTGCACTAAAAAAGTTTCTCGCCAGTGTGAGTTCTCATGTGTTTTATTAAGTCAAATTTTTATTAGATTTATATTCACATACTGTGCACTGAAAAGGTTTCTTGCCAGTGTGAGTTCTCATGTGTTGTTTTAAGTCAGAACTTCGTTTACATATATGTTCGCATGCTGTGCACTGAAAAGGTTTCTCGACAGTGTGAGTTCTCATGTGTTGTTTTAAGTCAGAATTTCGTTTACATTTATGTTCGCATACTGTGCCCTGAAAAGGATTCTCGACAGTGTGAGTTCTCATGTGTTTTATAAAGTCAGAATTTCGTTTACATTTATGTTCGCACACTGTGCACTGAAAAGGTTTCTCGCCAGTGTGAGTTCTCATGTGTTTTTAATTCAGAATTTTGCTGACATTTATATTCACATACTGTGCACTGAAAAAAGTTTCTCGCCAGTGTGAGTTCTCATGTGTTGTTTTAAGTCAGAATTTCGATTACATTTATGTTCACATAATGTGCACTAAAAAGTTTGTCGCCAGTGTGAGTTCTCATGTGTTTTTAAATCAGAATTTTGCTGACATTTATATTCACATACTTTGCATACGAAAGGTTTCTCACCCGTGGGAGTTCTCATGTGTTTTATTAAGTCAAATGTTTTATTACATTTATATTCACATATTGTGCGCTGAAAAGGTTTCTCACCAGTGTGAGTTCTCATATGTGTTTTATTAAGTCAAATTTGTTATGACATTTATGTTCACACATTGTGCACTGAAAAGGTTTCTCGCCAGTGTCAGTTCTTTTGTGTTGGTTTAAGTCAGAATTTCGATTATATTTATGTTTGCATACTGTGCACTGAAAAGGTTTCTTGCCAGTGTGAGTTCTCATGTGTGTTTTAAATCAGAACTTTGCTGACATTTATATTCACATACTTTGCATAGGAAAGGTTTCTCACCCGTGGGAGTTCTCATGTGTTTTATTAAGTCAAATGTTTTATTACATTTATATTCACATACTGTGCACTGAAAAGGTTTCTTGACAGTGTGAGTTCTCATGTGTTGGTTTAAGTCAGAATTTCGATTGCATCTATATTCTTATACTTTGAATAGGAAAGGTTACTCGCCAGTGTGAGTTCTCATGTGTTTTATTAGGTCAAATGTTTTATTACATTTATGTTCACATACTGTGCACTGAAAAAGTTTCTCGCCAGTGTGAGTTCTCATATTTGTTTTTAATTCAGAATTTTGCTGACATTTATATTCACATATTGTGCGCTGAAAAGGTTTCTTACCAGTGTGAGTTCTCATGTGTTTTATTCAGTCAGAATTTCGATTGCATCTATATTCTTATACTTTGCATAGGAAAGGTTACTCACCAGTGTGAGTTCTCATGTGTTTTATTAAGTCAAATTTTTTATTACATTTATGTTCACATACTGTGCACTGAAAAAGTTTCTCGCCAGTGTGAGTTCTCATGTGTTGTTTTATGTCAGAAATGTAATTACATTTATATTCACATACTGTGCACTGAAAAGTGTTGGTTTAAGTCAGAATTTTGATTACATTTATGTTCACATATTATGCACTGAAAAGGTTTCTCACCCGTGTGAGTTCTCATGTGTTGTTTTAAGTCAGAATTTCGATTGCATCTATATACTTATACTTTGCACAGGAAAGGTTTCTCGCCAGTGTGAGTTCTCATGTGTTTTATTAAGTCAAATTTTTTATTAGATTTATATTCACATACTGTGCACTGAAAAGGTTTCTCGCCAGTGTGAGTTCTCATGTGTTGTTTTAAGTCAGAACTTCGTTTACATTTATGTTCGCATGCTGTGCACTGAAAAGGTTTCTCGACAGTGAGTTCTCATGTGTTGTTTTAAGTCAGAATTTCGTTTACATTTATGTTCGCATACTGTGCCCTGAAAAGGATTCTCGACAGTGTGAGTTCTCATGAGTTTTATAAAGTCAGAATTTCGTTTACATTTATGTTCGCACACTGTGCACTGAAAAGGTTTCTCGCCAGTGTGAGTTCTCATGTGTTTTTAAATCAGAATTTTGCTGACATTTATATTCACATACTTTGCATACGAAAGGTTTCTCACCCGTGGGAGTTCTCATGTGTTTTATTCAGTCAAATGTTTTTATTACATTTATATTCACATACTGTGCACTGAAAAGGTTTCTTGACAGTGTGAGTTCTCATGTGTTGGTTTAAGTCAGAATTTCGATTGCATCTATATTCTTATACTCTGCATAGGAAAGGTTACTCGCCAGTGTGAGTTCTCATGTGTTTTATTAAGTCAATTTTTTTATTACATTTATATTCACATATTGTGCGCTTAAAAGGTTTCTCACCAGTGTGAGTTCTGATATGTGTTTTATTAAGTCAAATTTGTTATGACATTTATGTTCACATATTGTGCACTGAAAAGGTTTCTCGCCAGTGTGAGTTCTCATGTGTTTTATTAAGTCAAATTTTTTATTAGATTTATATTCACATACTGTGCACTGAAAAGGTTTCTCGCCAGTGTGAGTTCTCATGTGTTGTTTTAAGTCAGAACTTCGTTTACATATATGTTCGCATGCTGTGCACTGAAAAGGTTTCTCGACAGTGTGAGTTCTCATGTGTTTTATAAAGTCAGAATTTCGTTTACATTTATGTTCGCACACTGTGCACTGAAAAGGTTTCTCGCCAGTGTGAGTTCTCATGTGTTTTTAAATCAGAGGTTTATTACATTTATATTCACATACTTTGCATACGAAAGGTTTCTCACCCGTGGGAGTTCTCATGTGTTTTATTAAGTCAAATGTTTTATTACATTTATATTCACATATTGTGCGCTGAAAAGGTTTCTCACCAGTGTGAGTTCTCATATGTGTTTTATTAAGTCAAATTTGTTATGACATTTATGTTCACATATTGTGCACTGAAAAGGTTTATCGCCAGTGTGAGTTCTTTTGTGTTGGTTTAAGTCAGAATTTCGATTATATTTATGTTTGCATACTGTGCACTGAAAAGGTTTCTTGCCAGTGTGAGTTCTCATGTGTGTTTTAAATCAGAACTTTGCTGACATTTATATTCACATACTTTGCATAGGAAAGGTTTCTCACCCGTGGGAGTTCTCATGTGTTTTATTAAGTCAAATGTTTTATTACATTTATATTCACATACTGTGCACTGAAAAGGTTTCTTGACAGTGTGAGTTCTCATGTGTTTTATTCAGTCAGAATTTCGATTGCATCTATATTCTTATACTTTGCATAGGAAAGGTTACTCACCAGTGTGAGTTCTCATGTGTTTTATTAAGTCAAATTTTTTATTACATTTATGTTCACATACTGTGCACTGAAAAAGTTTCTCGCCAGTGTGAGTTCTCATGTGTTGTTTTATGTCAGAAATGTAATTACATTTATATTCACATACTGTGCACTGAAAAGTGTTGGTTTAAGTCAGAATTTTGATTACATTTATGTTCACATATTATGCACTGAAAAGGTTTCTCACCCGTGTGAGTTCTCATGTGTTGTTTTAAGTCAGAATTTCGATTGCATCTATATACTTATACTTTGCATAGGAAAGGTTTCTCGCCAGTGTGAGTTCTCATGTGTTTTATTAAGTCAAATTTTTTATTAGATTTATATTCACATACTGTGCACTGAAAAGGTTTCTCGCCAGTGTGAGTTCTCATGTGTTGTTTTAAGTCAGAACTTCGTTTACATTTATGTTCGCATGCTGTGCACTGAAAAGGTTTCTCGACAGTGAGTTCTCATGTGTTGTTTTAAGTCAGAATTTCGTTTACATTTATGTTCGCATACTGTGCCCTGAAAAGGATTCTCGACAGTGTGAGTTCTCATGAGTTTTATAAAGTCAGAATTTCGTTTACATTTATGTTCGCACACTGTGCACTGAAAAGGTTTCTCGCCAGTGTGAGTTCTCATGTGTTTTATTAAGTCAAATGTTTTATTACATTTATATTCACATACTGTGCACTGAAAAGGTTTCTCGCCAGTGTGAGTTCTCATGTGTTTTTAATTCAAAATTTTGCTGACATTTATATTCACATACTGTGCACTGAAAAAGTTTCTCGCCAGTGTGAGTTCTCATGTGTTGTTTTAAGTCAGAATTTCGATTACATTTATATTCACATACTGTGCACTGAAAAAGTTTCTCGCCAGTGTGAGTTCTCATGTGTTGTTTTAAGTCAGAATTTCGATTACATTTATGTTCACATAATGTGCACTAAAAAGTTTGTCGCCAGTGTGAGTTCTCATGTGTTTTATTAAGTCAAATTTTTTATTACATTTATGTTCACATACTGTGCACTGAAAAAGTTTCTCGCCAGTGTGAGTTCTCATGTGTTGTTTTAAGTCAGAACTTCGTTTACATTTATGTTCGCATGCTGTGCACTGAAAAGGTTTCTCGACAGTGAGTTCTCATGTGTTGTTTTAAGTCAGAATTTCGTTTACATTTATGTTCGCATACTGTGCCCTGAAAAGGATTCTCGACAGTGTGAGTTCTCATGAGTTTTATAAAGTCAGAATTTCGTTTACATTTATGTTCGCACACTGTGCACTGAAAAGGTTTCTCGCCAGTGTGAGTTCTCATGTGTTTTATTAAGTCAAATGTTTTATTACATTTATATTCACATACTGTGCACTGAAAAGGTTTCTTGCCAGTGTGAGTTCTCATGTGTGTTTTAAATCAGAACTTTGCTGACATTTATATTCACATACTTTGCATAGGAAAGGTTTCTCACCCGTGGGAGTTCTCATGTGTTTTATTAAGTCAAATGTTTTATTACATTTATATTCACATACTGTGCACTGAAAAGGTTTCTTGACAGTGTGAGTTCTCATGTGTTGGTTTAAGTCAGAATTTCGATTGCATCTATATTCTTATACTTTGAATAGGAAAGGTTACTCGCCAGTGTGAGTTCTCATGTGTTTTATTAGGTCAAATGTTTTATTACATTTATGTTCACATACTGTGCACTGAAAAAGTTTCTCGCCAGTGTGAGTTCTCATATTTGTTTTTAATTCAGAATTTTGCTGACATTTATATTCACATATTGTGCGCTGAAAAGGTTTCTTACCAGTGTGAGTTCTCATGTGTTTTATTCAGTCAGAATTTCGATTGCATCTATATTCTTATACTTTGCATAGGAAAGGTTACTCACCAGTGTGAGTTCTCATGTGTTTTATTAAGTCAAATTTTTTATTACATTTATGTTCACATACTGTGCACTGAAAAAGTTTCTCGCCAGTGTGAGTTCTCATGTGTTGTTTTATGTCAGAAATGTAATTACATTTATATTCACATACTGTGCACTGAAAAGTGTTGGTTTAAGTCAGAATTTTGATTACATTTATGTTCACATATTATGCACTGAAAAGGTTTCTCACCCGTGTGAGTTCTCATGTGTTGTTTTAAGTCAGAATTTCGATTGCATCTATATACTTATACTTTGCATAGGAAAGGTTTCTCGCCAGTGTGAGTTCTCATGTGTTTTATTAAGTCAAATTTTTTATTAGATTTATATTCACATACTGTGCACTGAAAAGGTTTCTCGCCAGTGTGAGTTCTCATGTGTTGTTTTAAGTCAGAACTTCGTTTACATTTATGTTCGCATGCTGTGCACTGAAAAGGTTTCTCGACAGTGAGTTCTCATGTGTTGTTTTAAGTCAGAATTTCGTTTACATTTATGTTCGCATACTGTGCCCTGAAAAGGATTCTCGACAGTGTGAGTTCTCATGAGTTTTATAAAGTCAGAATTTCGTTTACATTTATGTTCGCACACTGTGCACTGAAAAGGTTTCTCGCCAGTGTGAGTTCTCATGTGTTTTATTAAGTCAAATGTTTTATTACATTTATATTCACATACTGTGCACTGAAAAGGTTTCTCGCCAGTGTGAGTTCTCATGTGTTTTTAATTCAAAATTTTGCTGACATTTATATTCACATACTGTGCACTGAAAAAGTTTCTCGCCAGTGTGAGTTCTCATGTGTTGTTTTAAGTCAGAATTTCGATTACATTTATATTCACATACTGTGCACTGAAAAAGTTTCTCGCCAGTGTGAGTTCTCATGTGTTGTTTTAAGTCAGAATTTCGATTACATTTATGTTCACATAATGTGCACTAAAAAGTTTGTCGCCAGTGTGAGTTCTCATGTGTTTTATTAAGTCAAATTTTTTATTACATTTATGTTCACATACTGTGCACTGAAAAAGTTTCTCGCCAGTGTGAGTTCTCATATGTGTTTTTAATTCAGAATTTTGCTGACATTTATATTCCCATATTGTGCGCTGAAAAGGTTTCTCACCAGTGTGAGTTCTCATGTGTTTTATTAAGTCAGAATTTCGATTGCATCTATATTCTTAAACTTTGCATAGGAAAGGTTACTTGCCAGTGTGAGTTATGTTCACATACTGTGCACTGAAAAAGTTTCTCGCCAGTGTGAGTTCTCATGTGTTGTTTTATGTCAGAAATGTAATTACATTTATATTCACATACTGTGCACTGAAAAGGTTTCTCGCCAGTGTGGATTATCATGTGTTAGTTTAAGTCAGAATTTCGATTACATTTATGTTAACATAATGTGCACTAAAAAGTTTGTCGCCAGTGTGAGTTCTCATGTGTTGTTTTAAGTCAGAATTTCAAATGCATCTATATACTTATACTTTGCATAGGAGAGGTTTCTCGCCAGTGTGAGTTCTCATGTGTTTTATTAAGTCAATTTTTTTATTACATTTATGTTCACATACTCTGCACTAAAAAAGTTTCTCGCCAGTGTGAGTTCTCATGTGTTTTATTAAGTCAAATTTTTATTAGATTTATATTCACATACTGTGCACTGAAAAGGTTTCTTGCCAGTGTGAGTTCTCATGTGTTGTTTTAAGTCAGAACTTCGTTTACATATATGTTCGCATGCTGTGCACTGAAAAGGTTTCTCGACAGTGTGAGTTCTCATGTGTTGTTTTAAGTCAGAATTTCGTTTACATTTATATTCGCATACTGTGCCCTGAAAAGGTTTCTTGCCAGTGTGAGTTCTCATGTGTTGTTTTAAGTCAGAACTTCGTTTACATATATGTTCGCATGCTGTGCACTGAAAAGGTTTCTCGACAGTGTGAGTTCTCATGTGTTGTTTTAAGTCAGAATTTCGTTTACATTTATATTCGCATACTGTGCCCTGAAAAGGATTCTCGACAGTGTGAGTTCTCATGTGTTTTATAAAGTCAGAATTTCGTTTACATTTATGTTCGCACACTGTGCACTGAAAAGGTTTCTCGCCAGTGTGAGTTCTCATGTGTTTTTAATTCAGAATTTTGCTGACATTTATATTCACATACTGTGCACTGAAAAAAGTTTCTCGCCAGTGTGAGTTCTCATGTGTTGTTTTAAGTCAGAATTTCGATTACATTTATGTTCACATAATGTGCACTAAAAAGTTTGTCGCCAGTGTGAGTTCTCATGTGTTTTTAAATCAGAATTTTGCTGACATTTATATTCACATACTTTGCATACGAAAGGTTTCTCACCCGTGGGAGTTCTCATGTGTTTTATTAAGTCAAATGTTTTATTACATTTATATTCACATATTGTGCGCTGAAAAGGTTTCTCACCAGTGTGAGTTCTCATATGTGTTTTATTAAGTCAAATTTGTTATGACATTTATGTTCACACATTGTGCACTGAAAAGGTTTCTCGCCAGTGTGAGTTCTTTTGTGTTGGTTTAAGTCAGAATTTCGATTATATTTATGTTTGCATACTGTGCACTGAAAAGGTTTCTTGCCAGTGTGAGTTCTCATGTGTGTTTTAAATCAGAACTTTGCTGACATTTATATTCACATACTTTGCATAGGAAAGGTTTCGCACCCGTGGGAGTTCTCATGTGTTTTATTAAGTCAAATGTTTTATTACATTTATATTCACATACTGTGCACTGAAAAGGTTTCTTGACAGTGTGAGTTCTCATGTGTTGGTTTAAGTCAGAATTTCGATTGCATCTATATTCTTATACTTTGAATAGGAAAGGTTACTCGCCAGTGTGAGTTCTCATGTGTTTTATTAGGTCAAATGTTTTATTACATTTATGTTCACATACTGTGCACTGAAAAAGTTTCTCGCCAGTGTGAGTTCTCATATTTGTTTTTAATTCAGAATTTTGCTGACATTTATATTCACATATTGTGCGCTGAAAAGGTTTCTTACCAGTGTGAGTTCTCATGTGTTTTATTCAGTCAGAATTTCGATTGCATCTATATTCTTATACTTTGCATAGGAAAGGTTACTCACCAGTGTGAGTTCTCATGTGTTTTATTAAGTCAAATTTTTTATTACATTTATGTTCACATACTGTGCACTGAAAAAGTTTCTCGCCAGTGTGAGTTCTCATGTGTTGTTTTATGTCAGAAATGTAATTACATTTATATTCACATACTGTGCACTGAAAAGTGTTGGTTTAAGTCAGAATTTTGATTACATTTATGTTCACATATTATGCACTGAAAAGGTTTCTCACCCGTGTGAGTTCTCATGTGTTGTTTTAAGTCAGAATTTCGATTGCATCTATATACTTATACTTTGCATAGGAAAGGTTTCTCGCCAGTGTGAGTTCTCATGTGTTTTATTAAGTCAAATTTTTTATTAGATTTATATTCACATACTGTGCACTGAAAAGGTTTCTCGCCAGTGTGAGTTCTCATGTGTTGTTTTAAGTCAGAACTTCGTTTACATTTATGTTCGCATGCTGTGCACTGAAAAGGTTTCCCGACAGTGAGTTCTCATGTGTTGTTTTAAGTCAGAATTTCGTTTACATTTATGTTCGCATACTGTGCCCTGAAAAGGATTCTCGACAGTGTGAGTTCTCATGAGTTTTATAAAGTCAGAATTTCGTTTACATTTATGTTCGCACACTGTGCACTGAAAAGGTTTCTCGCCAGTGTGAGTTCTCATGTGTTTTTAAATCAGAATTTTGCTGACATTTATATTCACATACTTTGCATACGAAAGGTTTCTCACCCGTGGGAGTTCTCATGTGTTTTATTCAGTCAAATGTTTTTATTACATTTATATTCACATACTGTGCACTGAAAAGGTTTCTTGACAGTGTGAGTTCTCATGTGTTGGTTTAAGTCAGAATTTCGATTGCATCTATATTCTTATACTCTGCATAGGAAAGGTTACTCGCCAGTGTGAGTTCTCATGTGTTTTATTAAGTCAATTTTTTTATTACATTTATATTCACATATTGTGCGCTTAAAAGGTTTCTCACCAGTGTGAGTTCTGATATGTGTTTTATTAAGTCAAATTTGTTATGACATTTATGTTCACATATTGTGCACTGAAAAGGTTTCTCGCCAGTGTGAGTTCTCATGTGTTTTATTAAGTCAAATTTTTTATTAGATTTATATTCACATACTGTGCACTGAAAAGGTTTCTCGCCAGTGTGAGTTCTCATGTGTTGTTTTAAGTCAGAACTTCGTTTACATATATGTTCGCATGCTGTGCACTGAAAAGGTTTCTCGACAGTGTGAGTTCTCATGTGTTTTATAAAGTCAGAATTTCGTTTACATTTATGTTCGCACACTGTGCACTGAAAAGGTTTCTCGCCAGTGTGAGTTCTCATATGTGTTTTTAAATCAGAATTTTACTGACATTTATATTCACATACTTTGCATACGAAAGGTTTCTCACCCGTGGGAGTTCTCATGTGTTTTATTAAGTCAAATGTTTTATTACATTTATATTCACATATTGTGCGCTGAAAAGGTTTCTCACCAGTGTGAGTTCTCATATGTGTTTTATTAAGTCAAATTTGTTATGACATTTATGTTCACATATTGTGCACTGAAAAGGTTTCTCGCCAGTGTGAGTTCTTTTGTGTTGGTTTAAGTCAGAATTTCGATTATATTTATGTTTGCATACTGTGCACTGAAAAGGTTTCTTGCCAGTGTGAGTTCTCATGTGTGTTTTAAATCAGAACTTTGCTGACATTTATATTCACATACTTTGCATAGGAAAGGTTTCTCACCCGTGGGAGTTCTCATGTGTTTTATTAAGTCAAATGTTTTATTACATTTATATTCACATACTGTGCACTGAAAAGGTTTCTTGACAGTGTGAGTTCTCATGTGTTGGTTTAAGTCAGAATTTCGATTGCATCTATATTCTTATACTTTGAATAGGAAAGGTTACTCGCCAGTGTGAGTTCTCATGTGTTTTATTAGGTCAAATGTTTTATTACATTTATGTTCACATACTGTGCACTGAAAAAGTTTCTCGCCAGTGTGAGTTCTCATATTTGTTTTTAATTCAGAATTTTGCTGACATTTATATTCACATATTGTGCGCTGAAAAGGTTTCTTACCAGTGTGAGTTCTCATGTGTTTTATTCAGTCAGAATTTCGATTGCATCTATATTCTTATACTTTGCATAGGAAAGGTTACTCACCAGTGTGAGTTCTCATGTGTTTTATTAAGTCAAATTTTTTATTACATTTATGTTCACATACTGTGCACTGAAAAAGTTTCTCGCCAGTGTGAGTTCTCATGTGTTGTTTTATGTCAGAAATGTAATTACATTTATATTCACATACTGTGCACTGAAAAGTGTTGGTTTAAGTCAGAATTTTGATTACATTTATGTTCACATATTATGCACTGAAAAGGTTTCTCACCCGTGTGAGTTCTCATGTTGTTTTAAGTCAGAATTTCGATTGCATCTATATACTTATACTTTGCATAGGAAAGGTTTCTCGCCAGTGTGAGTTCTCATGTGTTTTATTAAGTCAAATTTTTTATTAGATTTATATTCACATACTGTGCACTGAAAAGGTTTCTCACCAGTGTGAGTTCTCATGTGTTGTTTTAAGTCAGAACTTCGTTTACATTTATGTTCGCATGCTGTGCACTGAAAAGGTTTCTCGACAGTGAGTTCTCATGTGTTGTTTTAAGTCAGAATTTCGTTTACATTTATGTTCGCATACTGTGCCCTGAAAAGGATTCTCGACAGTGTGAGTTCTCATGAGTTTTATAAACTCAGAATTTCGTTTACATTTATGTTCGCACACTGTGCACTGAAAAGGTTTCTCGCCAGTGTGAGTTCTCATGTGTTTTTAAATCAGAATTTTGCTGACATTTATATTCACATACTTTGCATACGAAAGGTTTCTCACCCGTGGGAGTTCTCATGTGTTTTATTCAGTCAAATGTTTTTATTACATTTATATTCACATACTGTGCACTGAAAAGGTTTCTTGACAGTGTGAGTTCTCATGTGTTGGTTTAAGTCAGAATTTCGATTGCATCTATATTCTTATACTTTGCATAGGAAAGGTTACTCGCCAGTGTGAGTTCTCATGTGTTTTATTAAGTCAATTTTTTTATTACATTTATATTCACATATTGTGCGCTTAAAAGGTTTCTCACCAGTGTGAGTTCTGATATGTGTTTTATTAAGTCAAATTTGTTATGACATTTATGTTCACATATTGTGCACTGAAAAGGTTTCTCGCCAGTGTGAGTTCTTTTGTGTTGGTTTAAGTCAGAATTTCGATTATATTTATGTTTGCATACTGTGCACTGAAAAGGTTTCTTGCCAGTGTGAGTTCTCATGTGTGTTTTAAATCAGAACTTTGCTGACATTTATATTCACATACTTTGCATCGGAAAGGTTTCTCACCCGTGGGAGTTCTCATGTGTTTTATTAAGTCAAATGTTTTATTACATTTATATTCACATACTGTGCACTGAAAAGGTTTCTTGACAGTGTGAGTTGTCATGTGTTGGTTTAAGTCAGAATTTCGATTGCATCTATATTCTTATACTTTGAATAGGAAAGGTTACTCGCCAGTGTGAGTTCTCATGTGTTTTATTAAGTCAAATTTTTTATTACATTTATGTTCACATACTGTGCACTGAAAAAGTTTCTCGCCAGTGTGAGTTCTCATATTTGTTTTTAATTCAGAATTTTGCTGACATTTATATTCACATATTGTGCGCTGAAAAGGTTTCTTACCAGTGTGAGTTCTCATGTGTTTTATTCAGTCAGAATTTCGATTGCATCTATATTCTTATACTTTGCATAGGAAAGGTTACTCGCCAGTGTGAGTTCTCATGTGTTTTATTAAGTCAAATTTTTTATTACATTTATGTTCACATACTGTGCACTGAAAAAGTTTCTCGCCAGTGTGAGTTCTCATGTGTTGTTTTATGTCAGAAATGTAATTACATTTATATTCACATACTGTGCACTGAAAAGTGTTGGTTTAAGTCAGAATTTTGATTACATTTATGTTCACATATTATGCACTGAAAAGGTTTCTCACCCGTGTGAGTTCTCATGTGTTGTTTTAAGTCAGAATTTTGATTACATTTATATTCACATACTGTGCACTGAAAAGGTTTTTCGCCTGTGTGAGTTCTCATGTGTTTTATTAAGTCAGAATTGTCACTACATTTATATTCACATACTGTGCACTGAAAAGGTTTCTGAGTTCTCATGTGTTGTTTTAAGTCAGAATTTCGTTTACATTTATGTTCGCATACTTTGCACTGAAAAGGTTTCTCGCCAGTGTGAGTTCTCATGTGTTGTTTTAAGTCAGAACTTTGTTAAATTTATGTTCGCATGCTGTACACTGAAAAGGTTTATCGACAGTGTGAGTTCTCATGTGTTTTAATAAGTCAGAATTTCCATTACATTTATGTTCGCATACTGTGCACTGAAAAGGTTTCTGGCCAGTGTGAGTTCTCATGTGTGTTTTTAATTCAGAATTTTGCTGACATTTATATTGACATACTTTGCATAGGAAAGGTTTCTCACCCGTGTGAGTTCTCATGTGTTGTTTTAAGTCAGAATTTCGATTGCATCTATATTCTAATACTTTGCATAGGAAAGGTTTCTCGCCAGTGTGAGTTCTCATGTGTTTTATTAAGTCAAATATTTTATTACATTCATGTTCACATACTGTGCCCTGAAAAGGATTCTCGACAGTGTGAGTTCTCATGTGTTTTATAAAGTCAGAATTTCGTTTACATTTATGTTCGCACACTGTGCACTGAAAAGGTTTCTCGCCAGTGTGAGTTCTCATGTGTTTTTAAATCAGAATTTTGCTGACATTTATATTGACATACTTTGCATAGGAAAGGTTTCTCACCCGTGGGAGTTCTCATATGTTTTATTAAGTAAAATGTTTTATTACATTTATATTCACATACTGTGCACTGAAAAGGTTTCTTGACAGTGTGAGTTCTCATGTGTTGGTTTAAGTCAGAATTTCGATTGCATCTATATTCTTATACTTTGCATAGGAAAGGTTACTCGCCAGTGTGAGTTCTCATGTGTTTTATTAAGTCAATTTTTTTATTTCATTTATATTCACATATTGTGCGCTGAAAAGGTTTCTCACCAGTGTGAGTTCTCATATGTGTTTTATTTAGTCAAATTTTTTATGGCATTTATGTTCACATATTGTGCACTGAAAAGGTTTCTCGCCAGTGTAAGTTCTTATGTGTTGGTTTAAGTCAGAATTTCGATTATATTTATGTTTGCATACTATGCACTGAAAAGGTTTCTTGCCAGTGTGAGTTCTCATGTGTGTTTTAAATCAGAACTTTGCTGACATTTATATTCACATACTTTGCATAGGAAAGGTTTCTCACCCGTGGGAGTTCTCATGTGTTTTATTAAGTCAAATGTTTTATTACATTTATATTCACATACTGTGCACTGAAAAGGTTTCTTGTATTGAACTTAGTTTATTGACAATATAGAGTCAAAGGGATTGGGAACAAGTTATAAAACTTACGAGTCCCTTTCCGTACAAAGATGGTTTGATAGCGTCAGTCAAAAGATAACAACATTAAACAAATTAAAATAAAGAAGCTAAACTAAACTAAAAGAGCAGAAAGAGCGGAAGTTAGGTGGAATTAAACCTTCCGCTAGCTTCGATATATGTCACTACAGATTTGAAAACGGTTTCATTTAACGATACGGACCAACTTGGATCACCGTGAAGAAGCTGATATAAATTAATGTCAGTGGGAAGATTTCCAAATAAAGTGGTACGAGCATTAGCATACTGTGGACAATGGAAAAAGAAGTGCAATGCGTCCTCTCGAATACCGCTGCAGCTACAGGCCGGGTTTTGGGCTAAATTTACCCGCGAAAGTTCATAATTTAGGGGGCTACATTTGTATCTCAATTTTGTTAAAACAATATTATATTGGCGTTTTCCAATTCCGTAATAAGATGGGGGTTTTGTGCTTGAGAGTATAGCTTTTTTAATTTTGCTCATTGAGGGCTCTTCCCTTACAGACAAATCAAGATTGTTCCATAATTTCAAAGTGGACGGGATAAAAGAGGATTGAAAAAGTTGTGTTCTAACAAAAGGGGTGTTATAATTGAATCTATTTCTCAGGGGGTATTGCGACATCTCACCTACTTGACGGGGAAGCAACTCAGAAAGGAATTCTGGTGAATTACCAGATATAATGCTATATAATAGCTTTACTTTTGCCAATTGGCGTCGATTTGTGAGTTTGTCCCATCCAGTTTCAGTGTATAGGTTTTCTACAGAAGTGTACATAGGGAGACCAGTGACCACCCTGGCTGCACTTAGTTGAAATTTTTCAAGTTTTTCGGCTTGAACTTTCGTACAACCATCCCAGACAGCACTTGAGTATTCTAGAATTGGTCTTATGAAACTAAGGTAGATCTGTGACAGAGCTTTTCGGCTTATTTTATATTTAAGCTTTCTTAAAATTCCTAATCTAGTACTAGCGGTTTTAATGATATTGGAAATGTGAGTATCCCATTTTAGATTGGACTGGATAGTTATTCCCAGGTGTTTGGCAGTTTCTGAGAGAGGCAGTTTGACGTCTTGAAAATTTAATTCTGGTATTCCCGGTTGTGTGCTTTTTGTTACATAGATGACAGTAGTTTTTTGAGCGTTGAAATTTAAACGCCATTGCTCAGACCAGGAGTTTAACTTTCGAAGGTCTTGGTTCAGTTCATTTTCAATTAAAAACCTGCTGCGGGACCTTTTGTGCAAAGATGTGTCATCTGCATAGAGCCTGGTTTTGCTGGAAAGATTATCAGGAAGATCATTAATGTATATTAAAAAGAGAAGTGGTCCCAATACGGATCCTTGAGGAACTCCTGCAGGTACCGTCTTTAGAGAAGAAAAGGACTGGCGGACTACAACCCGCTGTTGTCTGTTACTCAAGTAACTATCGATCCACTCCAAAAGTTCTTGGTTTACCCCATATTGACGCAATTTGAATAGTAAGCCATTATGCCAAACTGTATCGAATGCTTTTGAGATGTCGAGGAAAGCAACACAAGAAATATCACCGTCGTCAAGGGCTTTGCAGAGATTATGGTACAGTTCAACAAGCTGATGTACTGTTGAGTGGCCTGGGAGAAATCCTGCCTGATTTTTATAAAATAGATTACTGGAAATGAAGTGGTTATATATATGTTTGAAAACTATTCGTTCAAAGATTTTTCCTATGCAGCTAATCAGTGCAATTGGTCTATAATTAGAGGGTTGGTGTTTATTTCCTTTTTTGAAGACTGGGATTACATTAGCTTTTTTCCAAGACAGTGGAAAGGAACTGGATTGGAGAGATAAATTAAAAAGCAATTGAAGAGGCTTACAAACAGAGGAATACACACCTTTTAACATTCGGTAACTGAACAGTTCAGGTCTAACGGCTTTGTCTACTTCAGAGGTTAGGATGATGTCCTTGATCTCGTCAGCAGTAATAGCGAAAGACTCCAGGGTTGTTTCGCATTTCAATGAAAAAGGTGGAAGAGTAGTCGAGGAAACATCAATTGTGGAGACAGACGTAAAATAATCATTGAGTATATTGGCCTTATCCAAATCATTGAATGCAATTTGAGTTCGGTCAGCAGGATTTTCAAGCGGTGGGATTATTTGGGATTTCCGACCGTCGGCAATAACCTTTTTGAGAGTTTGCCAGTATTTACGCGGGTTTGAATTTGAAGTTAAAAGTTCGTTTTCTAAATTGTTATAATAATTTGTTTGGGCATATTTTTTCATGTTGTTGACCTTGTTCCTGGTTACTCTGAATTTTTCCCAATCCGATGGCCGGCCAGAGCGCTTAGCTGATTTTCTAAATCTATCTCTCCTCCGCATTTCAGTTCGCAAGTGAGAATCATACCAGGGTTTGTCCCCGGGGCGTACAGTAATGGTTTTGAACGGAATGCTAACTTTTGCGAACTCAATTAATTTTTTACTAAAGAAATCGATTGTTGTATCAATGTCTGCAGATGTAGTAATACTAGAGTCCCAATCTTCACTGTCGATTAAATGGTTGAATTTAACGAAGTCAGCCGACTTGTATATCCATATATCTCTTTTGAATGATCGAGGAGAGGAGTATTTAGTACGGATGTTTATGTATGTGGATCGATGGTCACTGATCTCCCGGTCAACTGTAATGGTGTCAGCCTCGTCATAATCAAGGGAATCACTGATAATAATGGGGTCTAAAAGTGATTCGGTGTATTCTGTAATTCGGGTAGGTTTATTTATTATATTATGCAAATTAGTTCTGGTTAATATATCAGTCATAAAACGCGAGTTACCAAACAGAAGATCATCGTTTAGGTCACCGACTATTACAATTTTGTTGTTGATCGCAAGAGCCTTTTCGATTGAGTATTCAAATGTATCGAAGGTAGTTGGAGGACTCTGGGGTGGGATATATGTTACGTTTAGTAATATTTCACAGGATGGTAGTCGGATACTGATCCACAATGCCTCTAGTTGAGGTTGTTCCAAGGATGATATCTCGCTACATTTGAGTTGATCTGATACATATATGGCGACACCACCCCACGGATTCAATAATAATGGGTCCCTATCTCTCCTAAAAACAGTGTTAAAGCCGTCCACCTTTATCCTTTCGTTAGAGATACTTTTGTCCAAATTAGTTTCAGTGAAACACAAAATGTCAAAATCTTCACTGATATCTGCAATGTATGTTAATTTATTGCGGAGACTTCTAATATTAAGGTGAAATATTTGCAGCCCGTGATTTGCTTGTATAGGGCCAGGGTTTGGATGAATATCACCACCAAGAAGGATAAGGAATGACAATAGCATTAAGGTATATAAACTAAAAAATCTGTCTTTTAAGATAACTATTGGATGTTGGGTTTGCGACAATAGAAAATCGGATGTAGGCGCTTGGGGGAAGTGATCCAAGTTGGGGGTTTTCACCGTATTTGCGCGACCTCGTAAGAACCGATGGGTATTTGAGTAAAATAAGCCGATTGCAGCACGATAGGCTACTAAACCGTTAGCCATTATCGAAAGAGAAGACAGTTTTAGCGTGTGGCAATCGACTAAGGTAGTGACACAAGTGAAGTTTTTCGATTAAGTAAACTTGCTTTGTGAAACTGTTTTCTGTGACACTCTTTCTGCTAAGGACATTTAAGAAATAAACAAATACATCTGAAGTTAATAACTTCATAATAAAAAGGAACAATGGAATTATATACATATAGAATTTTGAAAATATTATAAGAGGATAACGCATAAGAGACCAAATCTAGGTGTAATTTGACATATGTAATGCATGTGGATTTTATAGGATAATTGAATTTCGCATGATTACTTAATTTAGTAGCTGTTTAACTTAATTCAAACATATGGTTGAGACAGATTCTGAATTAGAAGAATTATACGGGTTACATATTGGAAATTCTAAGTTTAAGATGGTTATCATTCAAAACTTAATAGAGAAATAAACTGTACATATTGTTGAATGATATTATCTACTGTTGCACAATTCGTGGGTAAGGTAAAAACTTAATAAAGAAATAAACTGTACATATTGTTGAATGATATTATCTACTGTTGCATAATTCATAAGTAAGGTAAAAACTTAAAAAAGAAATAAACTGTACATATTGTTGAGTGATATTATCTACTGCTGCATAATTTCTGTGTAGGGTAAAAACTTAATAAAGAAATGAACTGTACATATTGTTGAATGATATTATCTACTGTTGCATAATTCATTTGAAAGGTAAAAACCTAATAGAGAAATAAACTGTACATATTGTTGAATGATATTATCTACTGTTGCATAATTCATGGGTAAGGTAAAAAACTTAATAGAGAAATAAACTGTACATATTGTTGAGTGATATTATCTACTGTTGCATAATTCATGGGTAAGGTAAAAAACTTAATAGAGAAATAAACTGTACATATTGTTGAATGATATTACCTACTGTTGCATAATTCATGGGTAAGGTAAAAAACTTAATAGAGAAATAAACTGTACATATTGTTGAATGATATTATCTACTGTTGCATAATTCATTTGAAAGGTAAAAACCTAATAGAGAAATAAACTGTACATATTGTTGAATGATATTATCTACTGTTGCATAATTCATGGGTAAGGTAAAAAACTTAATAGAGAAATAAACTGTACATATTGTTGAGTGATATTATCTACTGTTGCATAATTCATGGGTAAGGTAAAAAACTTAATAGAGAAATAAACTGTACATATTGTTGAATGATATTATCTACTGTTGCATAATTCATTTGAAAGGTAAAAACCTAATAGAGAAATAAACTGTACATATTGTTGAATGATATTATCTACTGTTGCATAATTCATGGGTAAGGTAAAAAACTTAATAGAGAAATAAACTCTACATAGTGTTGAATGATATTATCTACTGTTGCATAATTCATGGGTAAGGTAAAAAACTTAATAGAGAAATAAACTCTACATAGTGTTGAATGATATTATCTACTGTTGCATAATTCATGGGTAAGGTAAAAACTTAATAGAGAAATAAACTGTACATATTGTTGAATGATATTATCTACTGTTGCATAATTCATGGGTAAGGTAAAAACTTAATAAAGAAATAAACTGTACATATTGTTGAATGATATTATCTACTGTTGCACAATTCTTGACATTGTGAGTTCTCATGTGTTGGTTTAAGTCAGAATTTCGATTGCATCTATATTCTTATACTTTGAATAGGAAAGGTTACTCGCCAGTGTGAGTTCTCATGTGTTTTATTAAGTCAAATTTTTTATTACATTTATGTTCACATACTGTGCACTGAAAAAGTTTCTCGCCAGTGTGAGTTCTCATATTTGTTTTTAATTCAGAATTTTGCTGACATTTATATTCACATATTGTGCGCTGAAAAGGTTTCTTACCAGTGTGA
This sequence comes from Lepidochitona cinerea, assembly GCA_963971465.1. Classification (NCBI taxonomy): domain Eukaryota; kingdom Metazoa; phylum Mollusca; class Polyplacophora; order Chitonida; family Tonicellidae; genus Lepidochitona; species Lepidochitona cinerea. Next base: position 17,980,437 of record OZ020565.1, on the reverse strand, counting down.
GTTCTCATGTGTTTTATTCAGTCAGAATTTCGATTGCATCTATATTCTTATACTTTGCATAGGAAAGGTTACTCGCCAGTGTGAGTTCTCATGTGTTTTATTAAGTCAAATTTTTTATTACATTTATGTTCACATACTGTGCACTGAAAAAGTTTCTCGCCAGTGTGAGTTCTCATGTGTTGTTTTATGTCAGAAATGTAATTACATTTATATTCACATACTGTGCACTGAAAAGTGTTGGTTTCAGTCAGAATTTTGATTACATTTATGTTCACATATTATGCACTGAAAAGGTTTCTCACCCGTGTGAGTTCTCATGTGTTGTTTTAAGTCAGAATTTCGATTACATTTATGTTCACATAATGTGCACTAAAAAGTTTGTCGCCAGTGTGAGTTCTCATGTGTTGTTTTAAGTCAGAATTTCGATTGCATCTATATACTTATACTTTGCATAGGAAAGGTTTCTCGCCAGTGTAAGTTCTCATGTGTTTTATTAAGTCAAATTTACTCTGCACTAAAAAAGTTTCTCGCCAGTGTGAGTTCTCATGTGTTTTATAAAGTCAAATTTTTTATTAGATTTATATTCACATACTGTGCACTGAAAAGGTTTCTCGCCAGTGTGAGTTCTCATGTGTTGTTTTAAGTCAGAATTTCCATTACATTTATGTTCGCATACTGTGCACTGAAAAGGTTTCTGGCCAGTGTGAGTTCTCATGTGTGTTTTTAATTCAGAATTTTGCTGACATTTATATTGACATACTTTGCATAGGAAAGGTTTCTCACCCGTGGGATTTCTCATGTGTTTTATTAAGTCAAATATTTTATTACATTTATATTCACATACTGTGCACTAAAAAAGTTTCTCGCCAGGGTGAGTTCTCATGTGTTTTATTAAGTCAGAATTTCCATTACATTTATGTTCGCATACTGTGCACTGAAAAGGTTTCTGGCCAGTGTGAGTTCTCATGTGTGTTTTTAATTCAGAATTTTGCTGACATTTATATTGACATACTTTGCATAGGAAAGGTTTCTCACCCGTGGGATTTCTCATGTGTTTTATTAAGTCAAATATTTTATTACATTTATATTCACATACTGTGCACTAAAACGTTTCTCGCCAGGGTGAGTTCTCATGTGTTTTATTAAGTCAGAATTTCGATTACATTTATGTTCGCATACTGTGCACTGAAAAGGTTTCTAGCCAGTGTGAGTTCTCATGTGTTGTTTGAAGTCAGAATTGCGTTTACATTTATGTTCGCATGCTGTGCACTGAAAAGATTTCTCGACAGTGTGAGTTCTTATGTGTTGTTTTAGCTCAGAATTTCGTTTACATTTATGTTCGCACACTGTGCACTGAAAAGGTTTCTCGCCAGTGTGAGTTCTCATGTGTTTTTTATTCAGAATTTTGCTGACATTTTTATTCACATACTTTGCATAGGAAAGGTTTCTCACCCGTGTGAGTTCTCATGTGTTTTATTAAGTCAAATTTTTTATGACATTTATGTTCACATACTGTGCACTGAAAAAGTTTCTCGCCAGTGTGAGTTCTCATGTGTTGTTTTAAGTCAGAATTTCGATTGCATCTATATTCTTATACTTTGCATAGGAAAGGTTACTCGCCAGTGTGAGTTCTCATGTGTTTTATTAAGTCAATTTTTTTATTACATTTATATTCAAATACTGTGCGCTGAAAAGGTTTCTCACCAGTGTGAGTTCTCATATGTGTTTTATTAAGTCAAATTTTTATATGACATTTATGTTCACATATTGTGCACTGAAAAGGTTTCTCACCAGTGTGAGTTCTTATGTGTTGGTTTAAGTCAGAATTTCGATTATATTTATGTTTGCATACTGTGCACTGAAAAGGTTTCTTGCCAGTGTGAGTTCTCATGTGTGTTTTAAATCAGAACTTTGCTGACATTTATATTCACATACTTTGCATAGGAAAGGTTTCTCACCGTGGGAGTTCTCATGTGTTTTATTAAGTCAAATGTTTTATTACATTTATATTCACATACTGTGCACTGAAAAGGTTTCTTGACAGTGTGAGTTCTCATGTGTTGGTTTAAGTCAGAATTTCGATTGCATCTATATTCTTATACTTTGAATAGGAAAGGTTACTCGCCAGTGTGAGTTCTCATGTGTTTTATTAAGTCAAATTTTTTATTACATTTATGTTCACATACTGTGCACTGAAAAAGTTTCTCGCCAGTGTGAGTTCTCATATTTGTTTTTAATTCAGAATTTTGCTGACATTTATATTCACATATTGTGCGCTGAAAAGGTTTCTTACCAGTGTGAGTTCTCATGTGTTTTATTCAGTCAGAATTTCGATTGCATCTATATTCTTATACTTTGCATAGGAAAGGTTACTCGCCAGTGTGAGTTCTCATGTGTTTTATTAAGTCAAATTTTTTATTACATTTATGTTCACATATTGTGCACTGAAAAAGTTTCTCGCCAGTGTGAGTTCTCATGTGTTGTTTTATGTCAGAAATGTAATTACATTTATATTCACATACTGTGCACTGAAAAGTGTTGGTTTAAGTCAGAATTTTGATTACATTTATGTTCACATATTATGCACTGAAAAGGTTTCTCACCCGTGTGAGTTCTCATGTGTTGTTTTAAGTCAGAATTTCGATTACATTTATGTTCACATAATGTGCACTAAAAAAGTTTGTCGCCAGTGTGAGTTCTCATGTGTTGTTTTAAGTCAGAATTTCGATTGCATCTATATACTTATACTTTGCATAGGAAAGGTTTCTCGCCAGTGTGAGTTCTCATGTGTTTTATTAAGTCAAATTTACTCTGCACTAAAAAAGTTTCTCTCCAGTGTGAGTTCTCATGTGTTGTTTTAAGTCAGAACTTTGTTTACATTTATGTTCGCATGCTGTGCACTGAAAAGGTTTCTCGACAGTGTGAGTTCTCATGTGTTGTTTTAAGTCAGAAATTTGTTAAATTTATGTTCGCATGCTGTGCACTGAAAAGGTTTCTCGACAGTGTGAGTTCTCATGTGTTTTATTAAGTCAGAATTTCCATTACATTTATGTTCGCATACTGTGCACTGAAAAGGTTTCTGGCCAGTGTGAGTTCTCATGTGTGTTTTTAATTCAGAATTTTGCTGACATTTATATTGACATACTTTGCATAGGAAAGGTTTCTCACCCGTGGGATTTCTCATGTGTTTTATTAAGTCAAATATTTTATTACATTTATATTCACATACTGTGCACTAAAAAAGTTTCTCGCCAGGGTGAGTTCTTATGTGTTTTATTAAGTCAGAATTTCCATTACATTTATGTTCGCATACTGTGCACTGAAAAGGTTTCTGGCCAGTGTGAGTTCTCATGTGTGTTTTTAATTCAGAATTTTGCTGACATTTATATTGACATACTTTGCATAGGAAAGGTTTCTCACCCGTGGGATTTCTCAAGTGTTTTATTAAGTCAAATATTTTATTACATTTATATTCACATACTGTGCACTAAAAAAGTTTCTCGCCAGGGTGAGTTCTCATGTGTTTTATTAAGTCAGAATTTCGATTACATTTAAGTTCGCATACTGTGCACTGAAAAGGTTTCTAGCCAGTGTGAGTTCTCATGTGTTGTTTGAAGTCAGAATTTCGTTTACATTTATGTTCGCATGCTGTGCACTGAAAAGATTTCTCGACAGTGTGAGTTCTCATGTGTTTTATTAAGTCAGAATTTCCATTACATTTATGTTCGCATGCTGTGCACTGAAAAGATTTCTCGCCAGTGTGAGTTGTCATGTGTTTTTAATTCAGAATTTTGCTGACATTTATATTCACATATTGTGCGCTGAAAAGGTTTCTTACCAGTGTGACTTCTCATGTGTTTTATTAAGTCAAATTTTTTATTACATTTATGTTCACTTACTGTGCACTGAAAAAGTTTCTCGCGAGTGTGAGTGCTCATGTGTTGTTTTATGTCAGAAATGTAATTACATTTATATTCACATACTGTGCACTGAAAAGGTTTCTTGCCAGTGTGAGTTCTCATGTGTGTTTTAAATCAGAATTTTGCTGACATATATATTCACATACTTTGCAAAGGAAAGGTTTCTCACCCGTGGGAGTTCTCATGTGTTTTATTAAGTCAAATGTTTTATTACATTTATATTCACATACTGTGCACTGAAAAGGTTACTTGACAGTGTGAGTTCTCATGTGTTGGTTTAAGCCAGAATTTCGATTGCATCTAAATTCTTATACTTTGCATAGGAAAGGTTACTCGCCAGTGTGAGTTCTCATGTGTTTTATTAAGTCAAATTTTTTATTTCATTTATGTTCACATACTGTGCACTGAAAAAGTTTCTCGCCAGTGTGAGTTCTCATATGTGTTTTTAATTCAGAATTTTGCTGACATTTATATTCACATATTGTGCGCTGAAAAGGTTTCTCACCAGTGTGAGTTCTCATGTGTTTTATTAAGTCAGAATTTCGATTGCATCTATATTCTTATACTTTGCATAGGAAAGGTTACTCGCCAGTGTGAGTTCTCATGTGTTTTATTAAGTCAAATTTTTTATTACATTTATATGCACATACTGTGCACTGAAAAAGTTTCTCGCCAGTGTGAGTTCTCATGTGTTGTTTTAAGTCAGTTTTTCGTTTACATTTATGTTCGCATACTGTGCACTGAAAAAGGTTTCTCGACAGTGTGAGTTCTCATGTGTGTTTTTAAATCAGAATTTTGCTGACATTTATATTCACACACTTTGCATACTTCACCCGTGGGAGTTCTCATGTGTTTTATTAAGTCAAATGTTTTATTACATTTATATTCACATATTGTGCACTAAAAAAGTTTCTCGCCAGTGTGAGTTCTCATGTGTTGTTTTAAGTCAGAATTTCGATTGCATCTATATTCTTATACTTTGCATAGGAAAGGTTACTTGCCAGTGTGAGTTCTCATGTGTGTTTTATTAAGTTAAATTTTTTATTACATTTATGTTCACATATTGTGTGAACTGAAAAATTTTCTCACCAGTTTGAGTTCTCATGTGTTGGTTTGAGTCAGAATTTCGACTACATTTGTGTTCACATACTGTGCACTGCAAGGGTTTCTCGCCAATTTGGGTTATCATGTGTCGTCTTAAGTCAGAATTTCAAATACATTCATGTTCCCATACTGTGCACTGAAAATATTTCTCGCCAGTGTGAGTTCTCATGTGTTGTTTTAAGTCAGAATTTCCATTACATTTATGTTTGCATACTTTGCACTGAAAAGGTTTCTCGCCAGAGTGAGTTCTCATGTGTGTTTTTAAATCAGAATTTTGCTGACATTTATATTCACATACTTTGCATAGGAAAGGTTTTTCACCCGTGGGAGTTCTCATGTGTTTTATTAAGTCAGAATTTCGATGACTTTATATTCACATACTGTGCACTGAAAAGGTTTCTCGCCAGTGTGAATTCTTATGTTTTTTATTAAGTGAGAATTGTGATTACATTTATATTCACATACTCTGCGTTGAACACGTTTTCTGCCAGTGTGAGTTCTCATGTGTTTTATTAAGTCAGAATTGTGATGGGTTATTTTCGTCTAGCCGTATAATTCAAAAGCTTTTTAGTGCTTCTAGTCTGACTGTCTCTAGAATGTACGATAAATAAATGTTTTGAACTAACTTTGCCTTAGAATGAATGAATGGTCGTCCCGGTTATTGAAATTTTGTTTACTTTTCGAACACTATTCCGGTTCGTATAGGCCACCTACTGTATGGATTTTTCTCATTCCAACACCAATCATTTAGTTTTTCGATGGCCTTCAAAGCCTTTTACTGTCGTGACGATCAGAAATTATGAAAAAAGTGTGAATTTTGGCAGCTTGTGCCACTTTCATCGAAGAATCCCTCAAAATTTATGAATGAAATCCAGTTCCGTTTGCAACATTTAAAATCAAACTTTGACGTTTAAAGAAAATATTCAGGAGTGTTTAGGACATTCGCGTTTATCATGGGCGCCTACATGTACATATGAACAAGGCCCATTTGTCTATTTCCCCTCCTTGGTTTAGTAAGTGAAAATTAATACATTACATAGTTCATTGTATTTATGAACACTAAAACACACGTGCACAGGGAAAATCTTCTTGTCTAAAATAACCATGGAGACAAGTTTCTAATTGTGTTAAAAAGAGGTATATCATTTAGACCTTTATACCCCATCATAAATTGCTGTAATAAAGTAAACCTATGATATTTCATTAGGTTGACGACTGACAGGAGCTTGGCCTTAGTCAGTAGAATTTTCTGTATTACATTGACAATGCTTACTTATCTTAAGCTATGCTAAGAATATCGTCAGACTATATATTATAGGGTCATGGGAAAAGACAGTGAAAATTTGATAAATTTAATAAATGCATATCTGTGTTTTATATACCAAAATGTTCAAATCTTTCAATGGCATTTAGAAGTTGAAAGGTTACAATAAGATGAAGACTTATTTATGGATAGCAACTTTTTGGTTTATTGAAATTAACCTGGGTTTATCAGACTAATTTTGAAAAATTTGTTTTGTGCGTATGGTATAATAAGGTTTTTTATAAACTTTATTAAGGCGCAGGAAAATATCGCAGAACAATGTGTCGCATTTCATCTGGACCCTAAAGTATTTTTTCTTCTATGGTAAACAACAAAGACTGGAAAATGTACCCCCTCACTCTTTCATATAGACATTACCCTCGAATTACAACATTGACCCCCCACCCACCATATTGACCATACAATCCCACCCCTCCACACCCCACCCCATTATACCAAAATCCAAATTGCCCTGCCCCTCCCTATTCTCATTAACCGTCAATCATCCCCATTACTTTGCCCCCTCCCCCCTATACCCATTGTTCCGGACTTGACCTTGACACCTTTACCTGTTAACTAGGCTTTAAGGTACAGTAACGGCATATCCGAATAACATGAAATTTTTGGGCCATGCCAAGAAAATTTCATGCAGTATTCAGATATGAAATTAGGGAGAACAGTTCTCGTGAATATACCAAATATACAACACCGAAGGGCACAGCATGGTATTTTAATATCTACAAATATGCAAAATGTCCGGTTCAAGATATTGATCCCAAGAATATTTGCGAAATGAAATTTATTGTAAGAAATGTTTGAAACTCTCTTTAAACGTGGGTTCCATACTAATGATAATTTTTTTAAGACATCACCACGTATTAAGTTGTTTTTTAACAATACGAGCATTTGACACCTGAACCAGTGTCTTCGTCAACTGTAACGTTACATGACGTTACACTTGACGAAGACACCGGTACATGTGTTGAAAGCTCGTGTTGTTCAAAAACCAGCTTACTACGTGGTGATGTCCTAAATTTTTTATCTTTAGTATGAAATTGATTGCGTAAAATCTTAACAGGAGAAACGGTCGCTTATATAAACAAAAGTTTTACTAAACTCAACATACGCCCCCCGCTAAGACTGAATACTCTATATTATAGAAAATATTTGTTTACATTTCAGACATTGAAAGTTTTTCATTTCTCTATTCGATGAACATGGATGCCGTATTATGTTACCAAGGATAGCCGTAGTAGTTCTCACACACCCGTTAGGTATAAATACTCTAATTCAAGTTATGGAGCGGAAGGGAACAAAAATATAGACTAAGACAGAATACTACATAATCCAATATAGATGCCATACTATGCAATCGATGACAACATAAATGGTCCATGGCATACCTTCTATCCATAAGGTACATGTTGTGAAATAATTGTAAAGATAAGATCAAAACTCTTCAAGTTATGGAGCGGAAGGGAACCCGGGACGGACGGACGGCGCTGGAGATACGACTTTTTGTAAGTCGGGCGTATAAAAATTGTAGAATACACTTGAAATCATTTTTACGAGACAGAAAAAAATGTCATCAAAATTTGGTGTCCAAAGGTCTGTCTCTCAACACATTTGCGCCGGGCATAAATTTGCGCCTGGCCGGTACGCAAAGCTGAAGTTGGACTTACAATGTAGGTAAATGTTTCGAGAAATAGTCCCCTGATTCAGATACACCACACAGCCTTAAATAAGCTTACCAACGCCGCCATTAAAGTGACAAATACGGAATTTGGCACCAAGCAATCTATATCCATTCCATATCATACATGGGGGCGTCGGTGGTCTATTGGGTTAGAGTGATCGTTCCCTAGTCCCACACAGACCTTCCATTGATGCAGCGCGGGTTCGAATCACACTCAGACCAAATAACAATAGAAAAATTTCTGAGTGGATTTTTCACTCAGTCGCCGTATGTGGAAGAGTCGCCAAAGGTCGGGGGTTTCCTCCGGGCAATGAGTTCGGTTTCCTACCCCACTAAACCTGGCAACGCCACCATATAAGTGAAATAATCTTGTGTGCTGTGTAAAACATCAATCAATCAGTCATATGACACATTCCACAAACAAAATATCAATACCCACTCTGCCTGCATTCCGATCAAAAGCAAAACTGAACTGCCGCAGATATTTATTTGGCCCTTTTAAAGTCTTTCAAGTTGCCTGTATACATATGTGTGAATATGTATTCTTGTTATTTTGGAATAATTATTTCTTCATAGTATGGCAGAAATTATTATACTGATTTTGGGGTGACACCCGAAACGGGAATCGAACCCGGGTCCCAGAGTATGGCACTTATCGCCAGCACTAAATGCTGGCTGTTTTATCCATTCAGCCAAACGGCCTCCTTTACCTTGGAATATCCCCTCTAAAAATACACTAACTAATTGAACTAATGAAAACTTGTTGAGTGTCGCTAATAACAACTTCCCGAACAAGGCTAAACCAGACCATTATCGTAGGAATTTAGTTAGACAAATATATTTGTTTGGACGGATCATATCGTGGGGTATTGTAATTTTTGATTGGGTAGTCATTGGGGGTATCAGATGTCACGATCACATGTGATAACATAAGGCTTCTTTATGGATTACAACTTCTTCTTTATTGTCAACACGAAGTTTCGGTACAGTTTCTAGCACCGTTATCAAGTTAAAATCATACGTTAGAATCATATATTTCAAATTCAAGGAAGTTGTCACGATAAAATGAACCTTTAAGAGACTTTTCGGGCTTCTTTACGTGACATTTCAGGCTTCACATAGACCTACAATTAAAACCACACATAGTGCACAGGAAAAGTTTCTTGTCATTAGGAATTTTAGATGTTTTGATAGACTAATTCAGAAGTTAATTTCATAATCGCCAAGGTATGCGTCGAAATGTAGGTTTATGACCAGTGTGAGTTTTGGTGTGTTTTATTGAATCAGTTTTGCGACATGATTTATAACTACAAAATATGCTTTAAAGGGTTTCTCGTCAGAGTGAACTCTGGAGTAGTATGTTAAATCGTTTTTAGATGGCATTTATATTAGCAAACTGTGAACTAAAACTGTTCTCGTCATTATGAATTCTCATGTGATTTGCTAAATTTGGCTTTTGGTGACACTTAAATACACAAACTGTGCACTAAAAATGTTTATACAGGTTTATACGTAGTATGAGTTCTCATGTGATTTATTAAATTGCACTTTTGACTACATTTATATTTACAAACTGTGCACTTAAAAGGTTTCTCGCCAGTGTGAGTTCTCATGTGTTTTTTAAGTCAGAATTTCGATTGCATTTATTTCCACTACATTTATGTTCGCATACTGTGCACTGAAAAGGTTTCTCGCCAGTGTAAGCTCTCATGTGTTTTATTAAGTCAGAATTGTCACTACATTTATATTCACATACTGTGCACTGAAAAGGTTTATCGCCAGTGTGAGTTCATGTGTTTTATTAAGTCAGAATTGTAATTACATTTATATTCGCATACTGTGCACTGAAAAGGTTTTTCGCCAGTGTGAGTTCTCATGTGTTTTATTAAGTCAGAATTGTCACTACATTTATATTCACATACTGTGCACTGAAAACGTTTCTCGCCAGTGTGAGTTCTGATGTGTCGTTTTAAGTCAGAATTTTGATTACATTTATATTCACATACTGTGAACTGAAAAGGTTTCTCGCCAGTGTGATTTCTCATGTGTTTGATTAAGTCAGAATTGTCACTACATTTATAGTCACATACTGTGCACTGAAAAGGTTTCTCGCCAGTGTGAGTTCTCATGTGTCGTTTTAAGTCAGAATTTTGATAACATTTATATTCACATACTGTGCACTGAAAAGGTTTCTCGCCAGTGTGAGATCTCATGTGTTTTTTTAAGAGAGAATTTAGATTACATTTATATTCACATACTGTGCATTTAAAAGGTTTCTCGCCAGTGTGAGTTCTCATGTGTCGTTTTAGGTCAAAATTTCCCCTACATTTATGTTTGCATACTGTGCACTGAAAAACTTTCTCGCCAGTGTGAGCTCTCGTGTGTTTTATTAAGTCAGAATTGTCACTACATTTATATTCACATACTGTGCACTGAAAAGGTTTCTCGCCAGTGTGAGTTCTCATGTGTCGTTTTAAGTCAGAATTTTGAAACATTTATATTCACATACTGTGCACTGAAAAGGTTTCTCGCCAGTGTGAGTTCTCATGTGTCGTTTTAAGTCAGAATTTTGATAACATTTATATTCACATACTGTGCACTGAAAAGGTTTCTCGCCAGTGTGAGTTCTCATGTGTTTTTTTAAGAGAGAATTTCGATTACATTTATATTCACATATTGTGCATTTAAAAGGTTTCTCGCCAGTGTGAGTTCTCATGTGTTGTTTTAAGTCAAAATTTCCCCTACATTTATGTTTGCATACTGTGCACTGAAAAGGTTTCTCGCCAGTGTGAGCTCTCGTGTGTTTTATTAAGTCAGAATTGTCACTACATTTATATTCACATACTGTGCACTGAAAAGGTTTCTCGCCAGTGTGAGTTCTCATGTGTCGTTTTAAGTCAGAATTTTGATAACATTTATATTCACATACTGTGCACTGAAAAGGTTTCTCGCCAGTGTGAGATCTCATGTGTTTTTTTAAGAGAGAATTTCGATTACATTTATATTCACATATTGTGCATTTAAAAGGTTTCTCGCCAGTGTGAGTTCTCATGTGTCGTTTTAAGTCAAAATTTCCCCTACATTTATGTTTGCATACTGTGCACTGAAAAACTTTCTCGCCAGTGTGAGCTCTCGTGTGTTTTATTAAGTCAGAATTGTCACTACATTTATATTCACATACTGTGCACTGAAAAGGTTTCTCGCCAGTGTGAGTTCTCATGTGTCGTTTTAAGTCAGGATTTTGATAACATTTATATTCACATACTGTGCACTGAAAAGGTTTCTCGCCAGTGTGAGTTCTCATGTGTTTTTTTAAGAGAGAATTTCGATTACATTTATATTCACATAGTGTGCATTTAAAAGGTTTCTCGCCAGTGTGAGTTCTCATGTGTTGTTTTAAGTCAAAATTTCCCCTACATTTATGGTTGCATACTGTGCACTGAAAAGGTTTCTCGCCACTGTGAGTTCTCATGTGTCGTTTTAAGTCAGAATTTTGATTACATTTATATTCGCATAGTGTGCACTGAAAACGTTTTTCGCCAGTGTGAATTCTCATGTGTTTTATTAAGTCAGAATTGGAATTACATTTATATTCACATACTGTGCACTTAAAAGGTTTCTCGCCAGTGTGAGTTCTCATGTGTCGTTTTAAGTCAGAATTTCCATTACATTTATATTCACATACTGTGCACTGAAAAGGTTTCTCGCCAGTGTGAGTTCTCATGTGTTTTTTTAAGAGAGAATTTTGATTACATTTATATTCACATATTGTGCATTTAAAAGGTTTCTCGCCAGTGTGAGTTTTTGTATGTTTTATCATGTCATGTGTTCTGGTACAATTATATTCACAAAATAAGCAACGACATCGTTTGTTCCCATAGCGGGGTTTGACATGATTCTTTGAAATATGTTTTTGTGTCCAATTAGAGTAATTTAGCATAGCTTTAAACTTGTTTTCACCATGATGTATTTTAATATGACTGTTTAGAGTGCTTCTAAGCTGAGTCTTATGGTCACACATTGTGCATTGAAACGGTTTCTTCCTAGTATGAGTTCTGACATGGCAAGTAAGACTGGCCTTGAGGCTACATTTATAGTCACAAAATTGACACTGAAAAGGTTTCTCACTTGTGTGTTTTCTCATGTGTCCAGTTAAATCAAATTTTCGATTTGTGTGATAATCGCAAAATGTACATTTAAAAACTTTGTAATGACCCCTGCTGTGGATTACTAAATTATATTTTTGGTTACATTTATAATCACATATTTTGCACTTAAAAGGTTTTTCTACAGTGTGAGTTTTAAGATGGTTATCCATGCTGTTCTTATCTGTGCAGTTGAACTCACACTTGGTGCATTGACACGATTTCTCAGAAGTATCACAAGTAGCACTTTTATAGTCTGGTCTTTTTTGAAAGCTTTTCGTTTGAGAACTTGGAGAACTTGAATCAACCTTTGAAAAACAGTTTTTGCCAATGTTCTTTATCTCTTCCGGCACTTTAAGTCCATGTTTATCAAAGACGTGGACTAATAGATGTGAGCTAGACACAAACTCCTTCCCGGGGCAATACGGACAACTAGGAACTTGATGACCTGAAGTGGAGAGAAAAGACTTGATTACAAAATCATTACCATATACACATGTACAGTATAAGACATTCAAAACAATGAACACACTATGTAAGATGTTAGTAGTTGGATTGATTGATGTTTTACGCCACACTCAGATTACTTCATTTATATATATGGAGGAGCATTCAGGTTTAGTGGGGGAGGAAATCAGGCTATACAGGCGAGAACCAAGGGCCTGCGATGGTCATCCTATACGACATGATCGGAAAGTAAAGGCTTATACTTTGACAATTATTACTCAACAGATAGATAACATAAAAGGAACAATTAACAGTAAACCTTTCCAATCACTCAGAAAGTCACAAATAAAACCCAACAAGTTCGAATCACTTCAAAACCATGAAATTCAACAGACGACATCTACCAGAGACAAATACTTATCCAAAACTGTGCTTAATCTAAGCTCGAAAGTATTATCCAATGATGAGATTAGTCTTAGTTTTATTCCAACTTTATCAACATTTAAATGTGATCAGTTTACCGTAGACATAGAAAACGGGTTACAACAGCTTCCTGACAAATTAGTTTCCGTAGTCCCAACGGAGAAGGGCAGAGCTACCGTAATCATTATTAAACAACGACGGTGACGTCACCCTATTGTTCGAGCGGACGATTATTTTTCACGAATGGTCTGCAGATTCTAACAAGCAACACAGTTCTTCAAATGTAAATGATTTACCGCACAAGCGCATTGCAAACGAACTATAGCTGCTTCATAACAAAGAGTGATGTTTGCCTTATAAAAGGGGATCACAGCCGGGTGTCTTAATGGAGCGCTTTAAGGATTCCGTTTGTTGGATATGTACGATTTTAAATAAACGAGTAAATAAAGGCGGATTGTTTGCAATTGGAGATACAATTTGTAGATTTTTTAATACAATAAATATTTTTAATAGAATAAAAAAATATTTAAATTACCGTATTTTGTCAAATCGCTCAGCTAAGAGAAGTCAATATAACTAGACGTGAAGATTTAAGTCAAATTTAAAACAAAACAGACTTGTTTTATATGGTGTGTAGCGTAGCAATGGCTGTTTTATCGGAAGAAAATCGGATTTATGCAGGGAAAGGGCCTCTAACTTTTAATACCTCACTGAAATGCTTTCCTTGTTAACAAAAATCGTTGTACCGTAACGCCGAAATCATAGCGAAATGGGTAGAGTAAGTTGCAGTAAAATTGAATCCCACTCTAAAATATTCAGAAAAAAGAATTTATTTTTCCCACACATGATAAACGTTACAACTATAAATGAACTGACAATCTGGCAATATTTTTGGACACCTAATAAAACAATATTTTTGGAAAATTATTTCCCAATATTTACAGCTCAAGCCATACCATATCAGAGCTTACTCGAAGTGAACTTCGTGTAACACGGCACCAGGCTCGAATTGCACCAGACGATTCTTAAAAACTAATCGGCAGGGGCAAAACAAAGAGACTGACGTTTAAGCCGGACAAACGCCTCGCCACTGCCGATTCATAAAAAATAATCGGCAGGGGCAAAACAAAGAGACTGACGTTTAAGCCGGATAAACGCCTCGCCACTGCCGAATATTTTTTTAAGAATCGGCAGTAGCTCGGCATTTATCCTATACATACAGATCATTTTCATCACCTAGTCGACAAGACTTTGGATGGCACAGCAATGTATAAAGAAATAACTACAGATCCAGCAGTCAAATTTCAACGTACACTTACAACAGAATTGAACCACCTGAAAGCCAAAAAAGAAATTGATCAGAATTTATACAAAAACCCGCATCCGAGGGCTTCTTACGCCAAAGCTGCCATAAAAATACACAAGGACCCAATCAAAGCTAGAGTGCTTGTTTCCTCACAAGATACTGTAAATTACAATATTGCTCAACATTGCTCAACACTTATCCACATTATTATCTCCACTTACGAAGAATTCGGAATCGTTTATTAAAAAAACGAAGGACTTTGGTGAGAAAATCAGACAAAAATCAACGCCGTGTAACCTTGTAAGTTATGTTGTGGTGGACTTGTTCTCGAATGTACCAACAGATGAAGCAATTTATATCATAAATAACAATAACAGAAAAATAGAACCTAACAGTATAAAACCAACACAATTGTCAGCTAACAGCATTATCACGCTACTTTGGATGTGCATAAATTCTACGTACCTCACATGGGGTGATAAGATTTGTCAACAAATCCACGGTCTTCCTATGGGTTCACCTCTATCACAATTAATAACTGGAATTTGCATGATTTAACTAGAACGAGACGCCCTTTGCTCAGCACCAATCCAACCCTTATGCTGGCATAGAAAAGTCGACGACATATTTGCCACACTGAAACCTAAAGATGACCCTTCAACAATGCTAGACCATTTGAATATCCAACATCCACGTATGAAGTTACAATGGAATTGCAGAAAGAAAACAAGATCTTATTCCTTGATGTTTTATTTCACAACAAACAAATAGGACTTT
This sequence comes from Lepidochitona cinerea, assembly GCA_963971465.1. Lineage (NCBI taxonomy): Eukaryota > Metazoa > Mollusca > Polyplacophora > Chitonida > Tonicellidae > Lepidochitona > Lepidochitona cinerea. Next base: position 17,965,316 of record OZ020565.1, on the reverse strand, counting down.
AAACTAGTGTCTATACAAAACCACACACTCTGACCAATAGATTTCACATCCAACAAAAACAGTCATAATCACAACCCTTACGAAAAGAGCAGCCAACATTTCACCAATAACCAATCATTTACAACAAGAATTGCAGCCTATGACAATCTTCTTTAATTACTTTAATTACAAAGACTTCTAACCAAATCTAAGCATGTTGTCCCAGTTAAAATGAATTTACAGACTAATATTAACATCAAATGTCTTTGAAAATCGAATTCAAGTAATTAAATTCATATCTGTCCAAAATGGATTTCCCATCAAGAGATGGAAGTCCAAAAATACCTCTTATGTTACTTTTGCATCCAGTCATGTTAATGCTGTTTTGTCTAGCCCGGATTATCGGTCTTACGGCGACTGGTATTATATGGCTGATAATGTGTCTTGTAGCCTATGACGAACACGGAAAGAAAAGAAAAAATTCGGCAGAGCCCAGATTTCTCGGCTACTATTTTGTCCAAAACATGAATGGACAGGACTAACCTCCGAATGAATACCAGACACTTAATAATTTTCTACAGATTTCAGGAAACAGAAGGAGCATTTTACTTACTTTCAGAACTGAATGTGTCCTGCGGGGGTCCAGGTTCATCACACGGGTGTGGGGGTCCAGGTTCATCACACGGGGGATTACTATCAGCTGATATCTTTATCTACAAAGTAACAAGACAAACACAATGTAAGAAGACGTACAAAGTCGTAATAAGGTGAACAGATTTCGTTTTCTCATATTCAAAGACCCTGAGGCACATTTCCTGCACAGGGAAAATAATGATAACTATTTCAAGCTTATAATAAAAGCAAAGAGAGTAGATTGACAAGAGTGGTCACTTCGTCCGCGCCATGTTGAATTTGAACTGACACGATTCAATTATTAGGAACCTCCTTTCTGTAGGGGGCGCCCTCCAGTCGAATCGTACAGTCGGAACACCCTTCCGCTAGGGGCCAGAAGAACATGCCGGCAATGCTGATTGGACGAAGTGACCACTCTTGTCAATCTACTCTCTTTGATAAAAGCATACAGTGAAAGTAGTTACCTCTGTCTGTAATATAATGTATGCTATTGGTTTAGCATCCTCTTGATTGTCCATTTTCAATTCTAACAAAGTCTCAAACCTGAAATAAAAATGTTAGCCACATGTTTATACAGCCACACATACTAATGATAATAAGGCCCTTTTGATTTTTCCAAAGTCCCACGAGACAAGTATTTAGGAATATAACTGTTAAATTAACATTAATGCTTATAAAATGGTGATCGACTGTTAGCATGTAGTTTTATCAGTGATTTTCACCTTAGAATCCCTTATCTGTCTTTTCCTGAGAAACCACTTTTAGACTGACAAATAATATTATTTCTAGCGAAAAAATAAGAAGCTATGGGTGTATGTTTTCCCCGTTTATTTTTTACAACATCAAAGCGTAGCTAAGCGATATAAATATTTTTATTTACTGTCAGCCGACAAAACCTCAGCTGAGAGCTTTCAATATATCTTCGATATAAAAAAAACTTAAACACAGGACACATTTGCAGTGCAGTTGGCTATGCTTCATTGAATACATTATTAGGCAATCGGTCTTAGATATATGCCCTTGGACAGATAAAAAAATTAGGATTTTGCATTTCAGATTTCAACTCTGTTTTAAATTTTTAGTAATCCCACCTGTCTTTTAGATTATAGCACCAGTACACATTTTAACCATTCCACTTTTCATTTTACCAGTTAATTTGTTAAAATTTCATTATATATGTACTGCTAAATCCCTAGACCTCGCAAAAGACAGTGTAAATTTGGCCGGTCACATTCCAATAGTTAGCTCACCCTTATAAATTATAATGGCGGTTTAATGTCCGGCTCTTGCTTACCGGCAAGGAAATAAAACAGCAGAGACATATGAGTGCCGCTAAGGACACATTATGCTTTTATAGTAGAGCCCAGTTAGGTTTAGAATGTCGAAAATTGGGGGTAAACCACATAAAATCCAAGCTCGATTACAACAGCATCGATCAGAAACCGATTACCTTCAATATAGCATTACCCTCATTTGAGGCTATCATGACTGTGGATTAGACTCTAAAATTAAACGGCAGGCTTTTTGTGTCTCTCTAACGAATCAAACCAGACCCTGCGTCATTATTGCTCATATAATGTTAAATTATACCGGTCCGTTACGGCGTAAGAATTGTTGGTTTTCGCGGCCGCGGTGACCTTTTCTTTACACTAAGTAAAACTACAGTCTACAGGGAAACACATCATGGGTGCGAATAAAGAATATGTCCGTCACCTGGAGCTCATGGCAAAACAACTATTTTTCTTTCAAATATTCTGTATAATAGGGCCTACCTTATGGAACTCCATAATCGGAAAATCCGTCTTTACTTGCACAAAATTCGCCCATATTTACTTAATTCACCGATTTCACTCTACACACATGTAATTCTTAACACTCGCCTCGCCATCTTTGCTTCGTTTAATGCACGAGACAGGACAATGTACAAGCTTGTCTAAATACGAGTCTCGCTGTCAGTGTTAAACTTCAACATACAGCCGATACGGCGATAGAGCTCTACATTAACGCTATCTACTAACACATGCAGGATACAGCCCATCGTTCAAAATCGTCCTCCGGAACTACGCCCTACAAGCATTAAACAACGACAAAACCACACAAACCAGGTTAGAGATTGCAGCAATTCCCTCTTCGTTCAGTGCACTCTGTTGAGGTGGCCAATTTTATGTTGACTGGAGGTAGTGTGAATTATAAAACTCCAACATAAGCGAAACTATCAAGACAAAGAAGGAAGCTCGTGTTGTAGAAGTGGGACACTATACGTGGCTGAACACTCCTTGTTATTAAATAACAGTTAGGAGAGTGTAAGCGGGTCAACACTGCCTATGCGAGCAGGTTGTTTGAGGTCACCGCGAGTACGTTGCCTAGGAGATCTGGGAGAGCATAGGATGTGAACGTAGCCAATTGAGTATGGCAAGCCATCTTCACTTTTAATCCAATTGAAGATATCTTAAAATCCTTTGATATATTTCTGCATCTTAAAATCATTGTAAGATATCTTGAATTCATTTTAAGATATCTTGAATTCATTTTAAGATATCTTAAAATGATTTCAAGATATCTTGAAATGGTAATATTTTGAGATATCTTAAAATGAAATCAAGATATCTTACAATCAATTTTAGATATTTTAAAATCTTTTAAAGATATCTTAAAATATATCAGATTTCAAGATATCTTTAAAAATGGCTGCCGAGAACTGATATAAAAGCTGCTCTCTTTACGTTGCCATGGTTACTGGTAGACCTAGAGCTTAAAAAATCAGAGCCCCCCATGGCCTTGGACTATATTACTGATTGTTATGAAATTCCATTATGATGGATAAGGAGTTATTTTATTCTAGAACATAATCAGGTTTGCTAACATCAAGTATGTTGACGGAGATCGGAATAATGCTGAAAAAAACCCGCTGAATTTGTGTTTGGTAAAATAAGGTAGAATAAAGCATTTGGAAGACAATTTAAGTTTCTGCTTGGGCCATTTCCTTGTCCATAAGTGTTAACGGTCCGTGTAACGTTCGTTAATTCAATTTTCATTTTTTGACATTGCGAAATGAAAATTGGAAATGACCATTTTTAAGTTCAATTTTTCATTTTCATTTTATACATTTTGAAAAGAAGAAATGAAAATTGAAATTTGACGTTCAAATTTCAATTTTTGCTTTCTATGTTTTCAACACACAAATCAAAATTTGAAAAATGATGGTCATTTTTCAATTTTCATTTTGCCTTTTCACTCTACACGAAACGAATATTGAAAATTGTAACCTTCGTCAATGTTTCAATTTTCAATTGGTCGAAGTCAGTCCCCAAACACAACTGCGCAAGACACAAACCACCAAAGCGAACAGCCTTTGTGGAGCAAGCCGGTTAGAGCAAAACTGACGGCCCCTGTGGAGCACAAAAAACACTTTCTTTAAAGCAAAGAATCCTAAAACAAGGACTGCTTTATGAAAATCATAGGAGTAAGATTTCCAGGACATATAACATTCGAGTAAGGCAGGTACGCCACAGATTAGCATTAAAATTGGCCCTGGAACCACGCTATTGGCGATGTGCTCCTCAAACGATGTTGGTATTTTAAGGCTAATTAAAAGTCAAATTAAGGATTTTCTCATCAGAATGTGTTCATTAGACTAAAAGGAGACAAAAACAATCAAAAGTTTCTTAAAATCGTGCTTTGTGCCTCGCTCTTGGCGATATGCCCTCCACAGGATGTTGAGGTTTTTAGACTAATTAAAAGTCAAATTAAAGATTTCTTCATCAGAGTGTGTTCATTAGGCTCTAGGGAGACAGAAACAATCAAAACTTTTATTAAAATCGCCTAACGTGCCTCGCTATATTGGCGATGTGCTCCACAAGGGATGTTGGTGTTTAAAGGCTAATTAAAACACCAACACCCCTTGTGGAACACATCGCCAACAGCGAGGCACTTTGGGCGATTTTGATAAAACTTTTGATTGTTTCCGTCTTCCTAGAGTCTAATGGCCACATTCTGATAAAGAAATCGTGACTTTGACCTTTAATTAGTCTTGAACACCAACATCCCTTGTGAAACATATCGCCAATAGTATGGGCTGATCAAGGGGGTGCCCAGGGGGTCAGCCCCCCCCCCCCTCCTTTTTTTCTTGAGCAAAATAAGATAAAATAAGAGAAAAAAAAGAAACGGGGATCAAAATGTACCATTATGTATGCAATCTATTAAATGCAAGGTCTGCCATGCAGTTTCATGTCGTCTTTAGTTTGGCGGTAACCATGGTGATGCATGTATGTTTTTTTAATTATTTTTGCGCCATAGTCCGTGTTGCAGTGTTAAGCAACGTGTTGCATGGCTCTAACAATGAACAAGCTAAATATGAGAAGAATGCACTTTCTGGGTGCGAAGAGGCCAATAGCCAGGCACATTAAGCGATTTTAACAAAATCTTTGATTGTTTCTGTCTCCTTAATAGAGTCTAATAAACACATTCTGATGAAGAAATCGTGAATTTGACTTTTGATTAGCCTAAAAACACCAACATCCCTTGTGGGGCACATCACCATTAGCGTGGTTTCAGGGCCAATTTTAATGCTAATCTGTGGCGTACCTGCCTAACTCTGAGGTTTTAGGTCTTGGAAATCTTACTCCTGTGATTTTAGTAAAGCAGTCCTTGTTTTAAGAGTCTTTGTTTTAGAGAAAGTCGCGTGTTATTTTGTGCTCCGCAAGGGCTGTAAGTTTTGCTCTACCTGGCCTGCTTCACAAGGGCTGCGGCAATGCGTATTGCGGTTTGCTTCGGTGTTTTGTGACTTGCGCAGTGTGTTTCATTGACGAAGGTTACAACTTTCAATATTCGTTTCATGAAGAGTGAAATGACCGTCATTTTTCTATTTTTAATTTGTGTGTTGAATAGAGAGAAAACAAAAATTGAAAATTGAACGTCAAATTTCAATTTTCATTTCTTCTTTTCAAAGACTAGAAAACGAAAATGAAAAATTGACCTTAAAATGGTCATTTCCAAATTTCATTTTGCGATATCAAAAATTGAAAATTGAATTAACGAACGTTACACGGACCGTTAACTCACTCCACATATATTATTGAGACAGATCCTTGCACTTAATGTCCCATAATTATTGCAGTATCTTAATGGATGTAGCAATAGGACTTCTATGTAAGGTAAAGTGTGAAAATGGTTATCCTTGAACACAACTCCATATCTCCGTCGATCGGGCCCGACACTGCCTGGTATAAAGTAGAGTGTGAAAGTGGTTATCCTTGAACACAACTCCATGTCTCCGTCGATCGGGCCCGACACTGCCTGGTGGTATATAAAGTATATAGCTGTAGTAGGGTGGTGTAAAGTGAATTACAGGCAGTGTTTCGGAATATTTCAGGTAAATAAATCATAGAATTACCAGCGCTTATTCACTCATCAGGGGCCCAGCGCATACATTACATAAATAAAGAGTACATAGTAGTTGGTAGTATACAGCCTAAGTGAATCCGGCTTGTATAGGGGGGTCATCTCTTGATTTAGAGACTAATAGCGTGTATTTTGCTATTTTCTAAAATGTATACTGCATAGCATGGCAATAGGGTTTAGTTCCTATAAAGCCTAACATGCTAGCGGTTTCAGTGCGGGAAAGCCCGCGTGATATCATATAACAGGGTAGCAGTAGAGTCCCAAGTGGTTACTCAGAAAAAGGGATATGTTGCCTAAAGCAGCTGGTAGTTAATGGTATAGAGTATAAAGATCCCAGGGTGAGTACCGATATCACAATGTCAGGAAATTGTATGTACGCTGATAGTTAAAATGCGTTACATAAGTGGATACGGTGGAATAAGGTGAAACACGAGTAGTCTCCTTCTGCTGAATATTGGTATAGTGGAAGTAAAAAGTGTATATTTTACACTAATCAGATTTTCCGAAACACTGCCAATGAGTATGTGTCCGATGCGGTATTCAACTTGTGCATATTCTGAAAGGGATTGGCTTTATACATTGTGCTTTTTTAGGATTTCGCCGATGTTTTTTCCTCTTCTGAATGCAACGAGTGGATTCTCATTGAAACTTTCTTTCAGACTGAGCTTCCAGTATTTCCTCAAGATTGACTTGATCATAGGAGCTTTGTGGTGATATGTAGTAATAAACCTAGGGCACTTCTTAGTCCCACTGGAAGCTGGTTTAGTTTTCAGTTTGTTTAACATGAGGTTTCTACATTTAAAGTTTGTTTTTCCAATGCACTCCTTGATTTCGGAGTCTGGATATCCTCTAGTCCTGAGTTTAGAGATGAAAGATTTGGTTCCACGAAGAACTGATGCTTCTACAAAACCTTATATTCTACAAAACCGTATATTCTTGTACTTCCACCTGGGATTTTCTAACATCGGCTCTTCGGCTACACAGTTTGACCTAAGCCGTTCTACCTACTTTCCAGCTCTACCAAGTTCATTCCACTACAACTTACTACATATTATATGATAGAAATTACTTATACCGTGGCTATCAAATGAACTATACTATCCGCCATCTCTTGGTTTCCCATATACTGTATTTATCATATATAACTAGCCTTACTTGGCTATGTTCGGGCTCTATCAACTTTCACTCTATATCAACAATAAGCTATAATTCAAGCCCTTTGTCTCTTCATTAGAGACCACCTCCGGGGGACATCTTTTGGTGCACTCTACATGTGTGTGCGACCGCTCACCCCTCTCTTCCTGTCGGCACTCTTTGTTCTGTACTCATGATACCTGACAGATCTGACTCAAGCCATTCTATTGGATATATAAGGTCCCAATCAACTACACTCCATAACATTTTTGTACACCTCAGCGAACTCCTTATTAACAGCTACTCCAACTCTATATAAACCATGGCAAACTTTTCAAAAGCTGTTGAATTGGAAATTACAGATGAGCTGATTGATGAACTTTTCACTTCCATGTCACCTACCTTATCTGAGCCACCCGCCAGTCCACCTAAACCTATTTCACCACAACAGGACAAAGTTGAAGCAACCTTGGCCAGACTGGAGAACATGGCAAAACAGAGGCACCCACTACGGACCTTAAAAGAGGCAATTAAATTCAACTCCGAAATGGACAGATGCCCAGGTTTTATAAACATTGACCTTAACCCATTCCTCGGCCAGTCAGAGTATAATCTAGACAAACTTGGACCTAGGATTGATCAACTAAAGAAGGACCTTAAAGAGATAGCCACCAGCAAAATGCTCTCTATGGTGAATCTTCACATAGAGGAGGAAACCACTCGGATGAAAGAGCTTATTACTTCAACGACAAAGGATCTTGGAACATCCACTCCAGCATCAGGGGAGTCCCGAAGTACCTTTTTCAATAAGGCAAGGGACCTTTTGGCGAAATCCGACAAGGAGGTCCTACAATTCGCTAGAAAGCTTAGACAGCCGAGGTCATCAAATACTGATGACCGCCCCTCCTCCAAAGCCAAAAGCCACAGGCACACGCCCTATTCCAGACCGGCCCATAGAGGCCCCTCCAATTCCCGTAACCACAGGGCCGTGGATAGAAACTCTTCCAAAGCTGATAGGAAACCCTCCAGTGCCGACAGAAGGCCAAACTGGCGCTACTAAGCTATCTTTTACTTTGTACACTTTCCGTGCTAACCTTGTACTACCTGTGCTATATTCTATATAAACCATTCATGTGCATTTTATGTCTACCAGTATATAATAAACTATACTATATATATTTCTCACAACCGATCATCTTTACTTCATTAGACTCCACTGATATTTGTCTACCGAGCTAAAAAGCGAGTTCACGCCATACACAATTTTATATACTGTTATAGCTGTTTAAGCTTACAAGCTTCAGGATTCTAAGCTACTATCTCCAATAGGGTAAAGACCAATCAGAATGCTCCATCTTTGACCAATCGTCATGCTTAATTGGAAGCCAATCAGACATGCTCCCGCCAATTGAACATCCAATGATAACAGTCGGTCACCCCCTCTCTCAACCTTCTTTACGTCCACTTCAAACTAAGGAGCTTCATACCCTCCAAACTGGATCTGACCGACGAAGCTATCACCTATTCGGAAGAACCTTTTGTCTAAGCATTGTAAACATGGCTAGACGTATATACAAATCCAAGATGTCTAATCGGAAACACAAACGTTTCATAAAGAGAGTGAAGACGGTGGCTAAACATTCGCGCCTTGAGTCGGACAAAACTTTCGTCCTTAACCTCTCCAGCTGTGGCCTAACGGACCACGACATCTCACTCCTGGCCAAAGGCCTACGTTTTGTACCTACACCTAAAATCTCCATAGGTGAACTCATGAAGGACCACAAGATATTCGAGCATAGAATGAGATTGGCAGAATTCTTCAAGGGCAAATCTAACGATTGCCGACCACCACGGTCACTTAAACTTATGGCAAAATCTGCCTTTTCACCCCCACTTGGAGGAAAGAACCTAGAAGACTTCTTATACTCAACAAAGCTTACATTCTCTGAATTTACACCACAAAGCTGGAACAACCTATCTAAAAACGAAACTAATTCACTGTACAAACTAAAGAAAAATCCAGAGATAATTATCACCAAAGCTGATAAGAATAACACCACTGTTATACTAGACCGTGAATCCTATATACAAGAGGCTTACTCGCAACTATACGACGGTATACATTACGAAGAAATCGAGGATATCAATACAAAACATACTCATCAACTTGTACTGAATATTGTAAACAAACTCCATAAACTGGAATTACTCAGTCCTAAAGTGTACAAATATTTATATGACCCCTATGTAACAAAGTCAACACCTACACTTTATTTCTTGCCTAAAGTACATAAGCTTAAGGCCAAACAACTTCAACAAAACCCGTGCTTGCCTTATAAAAACAAAGGTCTAAAAATACCTGGACGCCCCATTATTGCGCAATGCAATTCACCCACTGAAAAGCTGGGCAGATATTTGGATTATTTTCTACTACCTATTGTACAAACTCAAACCACCTATATATCGGACACACTGCAATTCATCAATGATATTGAAAGACAAATCGTACCTAAAGGTACATTACTTATTACCTATGATGTAACATCGCTGTATACAAACTTGCCTTTCAATGAAATCTTAAACGCCCTGTCTGCCGACCTAAGGTCAACTACAAATTCTGAATATGAACTAACTAAACCTCCAGAGCAAACCCTAATGGACATTGCTGAACTTATACTCACGAAAAATGAATTCATATTCAATCAAAGAAACTTCAGACAAATTGTCGGAGCACCTCAGGGTGCGGTACCCAGTCCTGAACTCTGCGACATCGCAATATATAGACATATAAATGCTATCATTTATCAATTTGCCCACAAGCAAAAGATCATCTTTCACAAAAGATTCAGAGACGATGGGTTTATGCTCTTCACGGGAACTATTGATGAAATTGCACAATTTTTCACCTTGGCAAACAATGCCCATGAACTTCTGAAATTTACACATGAAATATCGGACTATGGAGTCGCGTTCCTAGACACATATATATTTAAAGGAAACAGATTCGAGCTGCGGCAAACTCTGGATACCAGAATTCACACTAAGAAAACGGAAACATACCAATATCTACACAGGCAATCGTGTCACCCACCCAGCTGTTTTAAATCTTTTATCACGGGGGAAGTCAACAGATATATACGAAACTGTAACTCTGAACAAGACTATTTGAACAAAACCAAATCTTTCATCTCTAAACTCAGGACTAGAGGATATCCAGACTCCGAAATCAAGGAGTGCATTGGAAAAACAAACTTTAAATGTAGAAACCTCATGTTAAACAAACTGAAAACTAAACCAGCTTCCAGTGGGACTAAGAAGTGCCCTAGGTTTATTACTACATATCACCACAAAGCTCCTATGATCAAGTCAATCTTGAGGAAATACTGAAAGCTCAGTCTGAAAGAAAGTTTCAATGAGAATCCACTCGTTGCATTCAGAAGAGGAAAAAACATCGGCGAAATCCTGAAAAAGCACAATGTATAAAGCCAATCCCTTTCAGAATATGCACAAGTTGAATACCGCATCGGACACATACTCATTGGCAGTGTTTCGGAAAATCTGATTAGTGTAAAATATACACTTTTTACTTCCACTATACCAATATTCAGCAGAAGGAGACTACTCGTGTTTCACCTTATTCCACCGTATCCACTTATGTAACGCATTTTAACTATCAGCGTACATACAATTTCCTGACATTGTGATATCGGTACTCACCCTGGGATTTTTATACTCTATACCATTAACTACCAGCTGCTTTAGGCAACATATCCCTTTTTCTGAGTAACCACTTGGGACTCTACTGCTACCCTGTTATATGATATCACGCGGGCTTTCCCGCACTGAAACCGCTAGCATGTTAGGCTTTATAGGAACTAAACCCTATTGCCATGCTATGCAGTATACATTTTAGAAAATAGCAAAATACACGCTATTAGTCTCTAAATCAAGAGATGACCCCCCTATACAAGCCGGATTCACTTAGGCTGTATACTACCAACTACTATGTACTCTTTATTTATGTAATGTATGCGCTGGGCCCCTGATGAGTGAATAAGCGCTGGTAATTATATGATTTATTTACCTGAAATATTCCGAAACACTGCCTGTAATTCACTTTACACCACCCTACTACAGCTATATACTTTATATACCACCAGGCAGTGTCGGGCCCGATCGACGGAGACATGGAGTTGTGTTCAAGGATAACCACTTTCACACTTTGCTTTATAGGTATCTTGTATACCTGTTATCCTGACACTTTTGTATCGTGAGGTACTTCTGTACCTATGTCGATCCTTCATTATCCAGAGACCGGCTTTAACCCCACTGCTTCCATATGGTTTATACACTATTCATACAATGTTTATACTTATACTATCCACGAAGAACTGATGCTTCTACAAAACCTTATATTCTACAAAACCGTATATTCTTGTACTTCCACCTGGGATTTTCTAACATCGGCTCTTCGGCTACACAGTTTGACCTAAGCCGTTCTACCTACTTTCCAGCTCTACCAAGTTCATTCCACTACAACTTACTACATATTATATGATAGAAATTACTTATACCGTGGCTATCAAATGAACTATACTATCCGCCATCTCTTGGTTTCCCATATACTGTATTTATCATATATAACTAGCCTTACTTGGCTATGTTCGGGCTCTATCAACTTTCACTCTATATCAACAATAAGCTATAATTCAAGCCCTTTGTCTCTTCATTAGAGACCACCTCCGGGGGACATCTTTTGGTGCACTCTACATGTGTGTGCGACCGCTCACCCCTCTCTTCCTGTCGGCACTCTTTGTTCTGTACTCATGATACCTGACAGATCTGACTTAAGCCATTCTATTGGATATATAAGGTCCCAATCAACTACACTCCATAACATTTTTGTACACCTCAGCGAACTCCTTATTAACAGCTACTCCAACTCTATATAAACCATGGCAAACTTTTCAAAAGCTGTTGAATTGGAAATTACAGATGAGCTGATTGATGAACTTTTCACTTCCATGTCACCTACCTTATCTGAGCCACCCGCCAGTCCACCTAAACCTATTTCACCACAACAGGACAAAGTTGAAGCAACCTTGGCCAGACTGGAGAACATGGCAAAACAGAGGCACCCACTACGGACCTTAAAAGAGGCAATTAAATTCAACTCCGAAATGGACAGATGCCCAGGTTTTATAAACATTGACCTTAACCCATTCCTCGGCCAGTCAGAGTATAATCTAGACAAACTTGGACCTAGGATTGATCAACTAAAGAAGGACCTTAAAGAGATAGCCACCAGCAAAATGCTCTCTATGGTGAATCTTCACATAGAGGAGGAAACCACTCGGATGAAAGAGCTTATTACTTCAACGACAAAGGATCTTGGAACATCCACTCCAGCATCAGGGGAGTCCCGAAGTACCTTTTTCAATAAGGCAAGGGACCTTTTGGCGAAATCCGACAAGGAGGTCCTACAATTCGCTAGAAAGCTTAGACAGCCGAGGTCATCAAATACTGATGACCGCCCCTCCTCCAAAGCCAAAAGCCACAGGCACACGCCCTATTCCAGACCGGCCCATAGAGGCCCCTCCAATTCCCGTAACCACAGGGCCGTGGATAGAAACTCTTCCAAAGCTGATAGGAAACCCTCCAGTGCCGACAGAAGGCCAAACTGGCGCTACTAAGCTATCTTTTACTTTGTACACTTTCCGTGCTAACCTTGTACTACCTGTGCTATATTCTATATAAACCATTCATGTGCATTTTATGTCTACCAGTATATAATAAACTATACTATATATATTTCTCACAACCGATCATCTTTACTTCATTAGACTCCACTGATATTTGTCTACCGAGCTAAAAAGCGAGTTCACGCCATACACAATTTTATATACTGTTATAGCTGTTTAAGCTTACAAGCTTCAGGATTCTAAGCTACTATCTCCAATAGGGTAAAGACCAATCAGAATGCTCCATCTTTGACCAATCGTCATGCTTAATTGGAAGCCAATCAGACATGCTCCCGCCAATTGAACATCCAATGATAACAGTCGGTCACCCCCTCTCTCAACCTTCTTTACGTCCACTTCAAACTAAGGAGCTTCATACCCTCCAAACTGGATCTGACCGACGAAGCTATCACCTATTCGGAAGAACCTTTTGTCTAAGCATTGTAAACATGGCTAGACGTATATACAAATCCAAGATGTCTAATCGGAAACACAAACGTTTCATAAAGAGAGTGAAGACGGTGGCTAAACATTCGCGCCTTGAGTCGGACAAAACTTTCGTCCTTAACCTCTCCAGCTGTGGCCTAACGGACCACGACATCTCACTCCTGGCCAAAGGCCTACGTTTTGTACCTACACCTAAAATCTCCATAGGTGAACTCATGAAGGACCACAAGATATTCGAGCATAGAATGAGATTGGCAGAATTCTTCAAGGGCAAATCTAACGATTGCCGACCACCACGGTCACTTAAACTTATGGCAAAATCTGCCTTTTCACCCCCACTTGGAGGAAAGAACCTAGAAGACTTCTTATACTCAACAAAGCTTACATTCTCTGAATTTACACCACAAAGCTGGAACAACCTATCTAAAAACGAAACTAATTCACTGTACAAACTAAAGAAAAATCCAGAGATAATTATCACCAAAGCTGATAAGAATAACACCACTGTTATACTAGACCGTGAATCCTATATACAAGAGGCTTACTCGCAACTATACGACGGTATACATTACGAAGAAATCGAGGATATCAATACAAAACATACTCATCAACTTGTACTGAATATTGTAAACAAACTCCATAAACTGGAATTACTCAGTCCTAAAGTGTACAAATATTTATATGACCCCTATGTAACAAAGTCAACACCTACACTTTATTTCTTGCCTAAAGTACATAAGCTTAAGGCCAAACAACTTCAACAAAACCCGTGCTTGCCTTATAAAAACAAAGGTCTAAAAATACCTGGACGCCCCATTATTGCGCAATGCAATTCACCCACTGAAAAGCTGGGCAGATATTTGGATTATTTTCTACTACCTATTGTACAAACTCAAACCACCTATATATCGGACACACTGCAATTCATCAATGATATTGAAAGACAAATCGTACCTAAAGGTACATTACTTATTACCTATGATGTAACATCGCTGTATACAAACTTGCCTTTCAATGAAATCTTAAACGCCCTGTCTGCCGACCTAAGGTCAACTACAAATTCTGAATATGAACTAACTAAACCTCCAGAGCAAACCCTAATGGACATTGCTGAACTTATACTCACGAAAAATGAATTCATATTCAATCAAAGAAACTTCAGACAAATTGTCGGAGCACCTCAGGGTGCGGTACCCAGTCCTGAACTCTGCGACATCGCAATATATAGACATATAAATGCTATCATTTATCAATTTGCCCACAAGCAAAAGATCATCTTTCACAAAAGATTCAGAGACGATGGGTTTATGCTCTTCACGGGAACTATTGATGAAATTGCACAATTTTTCACCTTGGCAAACAATGCCCATGAACTTCTGAAATTTACACATGAAATATCGGACTATGGAGTCGCGTTCCTAGACACATATATATTTAAAGGAAACAGATTCGAGCTGCGGCAAACTCTGGATACCAGAATTCACACTAAGAAAACGGAAACATACCAATATCTACACAGGCAATCGTGTCACCCACCCAGCTGTTTTAAATCTTTTATCACGGGGGAAGTCAACAGATATATACGAAACTGTAACTCTGAACAAGACTATTTGAACAAAACCAAATCTTTCATCTCTAAACTCAGGACTAGAGGATATCCAGACTCCGAAATCAAGGAGTGCATTGGAAAAACAAACTTTAAATGTAGAAACCTCATGTTAAACAAACTGAAAACTAAACCAGCTTCCAGTGGGACTAAGAAGTGCCCTAGGTTTATTACTACATATCACCACAAAGCTCCTATGATCAAGTCAATCTTGAGGAAATACTGAAAGCTCAGTCTGAAAGAAAGTTTCAATGAGAATCCACTCGTTGCATTCAGAAGAGGAAAAAACATCGGCGAAATCCTGAAAAAGCACAATGTATAAAGCCAATCCCTTTCAGAATATGCACAAGTTGAATACCGCATCGGACACATACTCATTGGCAGTGTTTCGGAAAATCTGATTAGTGTAAAATATACACTTTTTACTTCCACTATACCAATATTCAGCAGAAGGAGACTACTCGTGTTTCACCTTATTCCACCGTATCCACTTATGTAACGCATTTTAACTATCAGCGTACATACAATTTCCTGACATTGTGATATCGGTACTCACCCTGGGATTTTTATACTCTATACCATTAACTACCAGCTGCTTTAGGCAACATATCCCTTTTTCTGAGTAACCACTTGGGACTCTACTGCTACCCTGTTATATGATATCACGCGGGCTTTCCCGCACTGAAACCGCTAGCATGTTAGGCTTTATAGGAACTAAACCCTATTGCCATGCTATGCAGTATACATTTTAGAAAATAGCAAAATACACGCTATTAGTCTCTAAATCAAGAGATGACCCCCCTATACAAGCCGGATTCACTTAGGCTGTATACTACCAACTACTATGTACTCTTTATTTATGTAATGTATGCGCTGGGCCCCTGATGAGTGAATAAGCGCTGGTAATTCTATGATTTATTTACCTGAAATATTCCGAAACACTGCCTGTAATTCACTTTACACCACCCTACTACAGCTATATACTTTATATACCACCAGGCAGTGTCGGGCCCGATCGACGGAGACATGGAGTTGTGTTCAAGGATAACCACTTTCACACTTTGCTTTATAGGTATCTTGTATACCTGTTATCCTGACACTTTTGTATCGTGAGGTACTTCTGTACCTATGTCGATCCTTCATTATCCAGAGACCGGCTTTAACCCCACTGCTTCCATATGGTTTATACACTATTCATACAATGTTTATACTTATACTATCCACGAAGAACTGATGCTTCTACAAAACCTTATATTCTACAAAACCGTATATTCTTGTACTTCCACCTGGGATTTTCTAACATCGGCTCTTCGGCTACACAGTTTGACCTAAGCCGTTCTACCTACTTTCCAGCTCTACCAAGTTCATTCCACTACAACTTACTACATATTATATGATAGAAATTACTTATACCGTGGCTATCAAATGAACTATACTATCCGCCATCTCTTGGTTTCCCATATACTGTATTTATCATATATAACTAGCCTTACTTGGCTATGTTCGGGCTCTATCAACTTTCACTCTATATCAACAATAAGCTATAATTCAAGCCCTTTGTCTCTTCATTAGAGACCACCTCCGGGGGACATCTTTTGGTGCACTCTACATGTGTGTGCGACCGCTCACCCCTCTCTTCCTGTCGGCACTCTTTGTTCTGTACTCATGATACCTGACAGATCTGACTCAAGCCATTCTATTGGATATATAAGGTCCCAATCAACTACACTCCATAACATTTTTGTACACCTCAGCGAACTCCTTATTAACAGCTACTCCAACTCTATATAAACCATGGCAAACTTTTCAAAAGCTGTTGAATTGGAAATTACAGATGAGCTGATTGATGAACTTTTCACTTCCATGTCACCTACCTTATCTGAGCCACCCGCCAGTCCACCTAAACCTATTTCACCACAACAGGACAAAGTTGAAGCAACCTTGGCCAGACTGGAGAACATGGCAAAACAGAGGCACCCACTACGGACCTTAAAAGAGGCAATTAAATTCAACTCCGAAATGGACAGATGCCCAGGTTTTATAAACATTGACCTTAACCCATTCCTCGGCCAGTCAGAGTATAATCTAGACAAACTTGGACCTAGGATTGATCAACTAAAGAAGGACCTTAAAGAGATAGCCACCAGCAAAATGCTCTCTATGGTGAATCTTCACATAGAGGAGGAAACCACTCGGATGAAAGAGCTTATTACTTCAACGACAAAGGATCTTGGAACATCCACTCCAGCATCAGGGGAGTCCCGAAGTACCTTTTTCAATAAGGCAAGGGACCTTTTGGCGAAATCCGACAAGGAGGTCCTACAATTCGCTAGAAAGCTTAGACAGCCGAGGTCATCAAATACTGATGACCGCCCCTCCTCCAAAGCCAAAAGCCACAGGCACACGCCCTATTCCAGACCGGCCCATAGAGGCCCCTCCAATTCCCGTAACCACAGGGCCGTGGATAGAAACTCTTCCAAAGCTGATAGGAAACCCTCCAGTGCCGACAGAAGGCCAAACTGGCGCTACTAAGCTATCTTTTACTTTGTACACTTTCCGTGCTAACCTTGTACTACCTGTGCTATATTCTATATAAACCATTCATGTGCATTTTATGTCTACCAGTATATAATAAACTATACTATATATATTTCTCACAACCGATCATCTTTACTTCATTAGACTCCACTGATATTTGTCTACCGAGCTAAAAAGCGAGTTCACGCCATACACAATTTTATATACTGTTATAGCTGTTTAAGCTTACAAGCTTCAGGATTCTAAGCTACTATCTCCAATAGGGTAAAGACCAATCAGAATGCTCCATCTTTGACCAATCGTCATGCTTAATTGGAAGCCAATCAGACATGCTCCCGCCAATTGAACATCCAATGATAACAGTCGGTCACCCCCTCTCTCAACCTTCTTTACGTCCACTTCAAACTAAGGAGCTTCATACCCTCCAAACTGGATCTGACCGACGAAGCTATCACCTATTCGGAAGAACCTTTTGTCTAAGCATTGTAAACATGGCTAGACGTATATACAAATCCAAGATGTCTAATCGGAAACACAAACGTTTCATAAAGAGAGTGAAGACGGTGGCTAAACATTCGCGCCTTGAGTCGGACAAAACTTTCGTCCTTAACCTCTCCAGCTGTGGCCTAACGGACCACGACATCTCACTCCTGGCCAAAGGCCTACGTTTTGTACCTACACCTAAAATCTCCATAGGTGAACTCATGAAGGACCACAAGATATTCGAGCATAGAATGAGATTGGCAGAATTCTTCAAGGGTAAATCTAACGATTGCCGACCACCACGGTCACTTAAACTTATGGCAAAATCTGCCTTTTCACCCCCACTTGGAGGAAAGAACCTAGAAGACTTCTTATACTCAACAAAGCTTACATTCTCTGAATTTACACCACAAAGCTGGAACAACCTATCTAAAAACGAAACTAATTCACTGTACAAACTAAAGAAAAATCCAGAGATAATTATCACCAAAGCTGATAAGAATAACACCACTGTTATACTAGACCGTGAATCCTATATACAAGAGGCTTACTCGCAACTATACGACGGTATACATTACGAAGAAATCGAGGATATCAATACAAAACATACTCATCAACTTGTACTGAATATTGTAAACAAACTCCATAAACTGGAATTACTCAGTCCTAAAGTGTACAAATATTTATATGACCCCTATGTAACAAAGTCAACACCTACACTTTATTTCTTGCCTAAAGTACATAAGCTTAAGGCCAAACAACTTCAACAAAACCCGTGCTTGCCTTATAAAAACAAAGGTCTAAAAATACCTGGACGCCCCATTATTGCGCAATGCAATTCACCCACTGAAAAGCTGGGCAGATATTTGGATTATTTTCTACTACCTATTGTACAAACTCAAACCACCTATATATCGGACACACTGCAATTCATCAATGATATTGAAAGACAAATCGTACCTAAAGGTACATTACTTATTACCTATGATGTAACATCGCTGTATACAAACTTGCCTTTCAATGAAATCTTAAACGCCCTGTCTGCCGACCTAAGGTCAACTACAAATTCTGAATATGAACTAACTAAACCTCCAGAGCAAACCCTAATGGACATTGCTGAACTTATACTCACGAAAAATGAATTCATATTCAATCAAAGAAACTTCAGACAAATTGTCGGAGCACCTCAGGGTGCGGTACCCAGTCCTGAACTCTGCGACATCGCAATATATAGACATATAAATGCTATCATTTATCAATTTGCCCACAAGCAAAAGATCATCTTTCACAAAAGATTCAGAGACGATGGGTTTATGCTCTTCACGGGAACTATTGATGAAATTGCACAATTTTTCACCTTGGCAAACAATGCCCATGAACTTCTGAAATTTACACATGAAATATCGGACTATGGAGTCGCGTTCCTAGACACATATATATTTAAAGGAAACAGATTCGAGCTGCGGCAAACTCTGGATACCAGAATTCACACTAAGAAAACGGAAACATACCAATATCTACACAGGCAATCGTGTCACCCACCCAGCTGTTTTAAATCTTTTATCACGGGGGAAGTCAACAGATATATACGAAACTGTAACTCTGAACAAGACTATTTGAACAAAACCAAATCTTTCATCTCTAAACTCAGGACTAGAGGATATCCAGACTCCGAAATCAAGGAGTGCATTGGAAAAACAAACTTTAAATGTAGAAACCTCATGTTAAACAAACTGAAAACTAAACCAGCTTCCAGTGGGACTAAGAAGTGCCCTAGGTTTATTACTACATATCACCACAAAGCTCCTATGATCAAGTCAATCTTGAGGAAATACTGAAAGCTCAGTCTGAAAGAAAGTTTCAATGAGAATCCACTCGTTGCATTCAGAAGAGGAAAAAACATCGGCGAAATCCTGAAAAAGCACAATGTATAAAGCCAATCCCTTTCAGAATATGCACAAGTTGAATACCGCATCGGACACATACTCATTGGCAGTGTTTCGGAAAATCTGATTAGTGTAAAATATACACTTTTTACTTCCACTATACCAATATTCAGCAGAAGGAGACTACTCGTGTTTCACCTTATTCCACCGTATCCACTTATGTAACGCATTTTAACTATCAGCGTACATACAATTTCCTGACATTGTGATATCGGTACTCACCCTGGGATTTTTATACTCTATACCATTAACTACCAGCTGCTTTAGGCAACATATCCCTTTTTCTGAGTAACCACTTGGGACTCTACTGCTACCCTGTTATATGATATCACGCGGGCTTTCCCGCACTGAAACCGCTAGCATGTTAGGCTTTATAGGAACTAAACCCTATTGCCATGCTATGCAGTATACATTTTAGAAAATAGCAAAATACACGCTATTAGTCTCTAAATCAAGAGATGACCCCCCTATACAAGCCGGATTCACTTAGGCTGTATACTACCAACTACTATGTACTCTTTATTTATGTAATGTATGCGCTGGGCCCCTGATGAGTGAATAAGCGCTGGTAATTCTATGATTTATTTACCTGAAATATTCCGAAACACTGCCTGTAATTCACTTTACACCACCCTACTACAGCTATATACTTTATATACCACCAGGCAGTGTCGGGCCCGATCGACGGAGACATGGAGTTGTGTTCAAGGATAACCACTTTCACACTTTGCTTTATAGGTATCTTGTATACCTGTTATCCTGACACTTTTGTATCGTGAGGTACTTCTGTACCTATGTCGATCCTTCATTATCCAGAGACCGGCTTTAACCCCACTGCTTCCATATGGTTTATACACTATTCATACAATGTTTATACTTATACTATCCACGAAGAACTGATGCTTCTACAAAACCTTATATTCTACAAAACCGTATATTCTTGTACTTCCACCTGGGATTTTCTAACATCGGCTCTTCGGCTACACAGTTTGACCTAAGCCGTTCTACCTACTTTCCAGCTCTACCAAGTTCATTCCACTACAACTTACTACATATTATATGATAGAAATTACTTATACCGTGGCTATCAAATGAACTATACTATCCGCCATCTCTTGGTTTCCCATATACTGTATTTATCATATATAACTAGCCTTACTTGGCTATGTTCGGGCTCTATCAACTTTCACTCTATATCAACAATAAGCTATAATTCAAGCCCTTTGTCTCTTCATTAGAGACCACCTCCGGGGGACATCTTTTGGTGCACTCTACATGTGTGTGCGACCGCTCACCCCTCTCTTCCTGTCGGCACTCTTTGTTCTGTACTCATGATACCTGACAGATCTGACTCAAGCCATTCTATTGGATATATAAGGTCCCAATCAACTACACTCCATAACATTTTTGTACACCTCAGCGAACTCCTTATTAACAGCTACTCCAACTCTATATAAACCATGGCAAACTTTTCAAAAGCTGTTGAATTGGAAATTACAGATGAGCTGATTGATGAACTTTTCACTTCCATGTCACCTACCTTATCTGAGCCACCCGCCAGTCCACCTAAACCTATTTCACCACAACAGGACAAAGTTGAAGCAACCTTGGCCAGACTGGAGAACATGGCAAAACAGAGGCACCCACTACGGACCTTAAAAGAGGCAATTAAATTCAACTCCGAAATGGACAGATGCCCAGGTTTTATAAACATTGACCGTAACCCATTCCTCGGCCAGTCAGAGTATAATCTAGACAAACTTGGACCTAGGATTGATCAACTAAAGAAGGACCTTAAAGAGATAGCCACCAGCAAAATGCTCTCTATGGTGAATCTTCACATAGAGGAGGAAACCACTCGGATGAAAGAGCTTATTACTTCAACGACAAAGGATCTTGGAACATCCACTCCAGCATCAGGGGAGTCCCGAAGTACCTTTTTCAATAAGGCAAGGGACCTTTTGGCGAAATCCGACAAGGAGGTCCTACAATTCGCTAGAAAGCTTAGACAGCCGAGGTCATCAAATACTGATGACCGCCCCTCCTCCAAAGCCAAAAGCCACAGGCACACGCCCTATTCCAGACCGGCCCATAGAGGCCCCTCCAATTCCCGTAACCACAGGGCCGTGGATAGAAACTCTTCCAAAGCTGATAGGAAACCCTCCAGTGCCGACAGAAGGCCAAACTGGCGCTACTAAGCTATCTTTTACTTTGTACACTTTCCGTGCTAACCTTGTACTACCTGTGCTATATTCTATATAAACCATTCATGTGCATTTTATGTCTACCAGTATATAATAAACTATACTATATATATTTCTCACAACCGATCATCTTTACTTCATTAGACTCCACTGATATTTGTCTACCGAGCTAAAAAGCGAGTTCACGCCATACACAATTTTATATACTGTTATAGCTGTTTAAGCTTACAAGCTTCAGGATTCTAAGCTACTATCTCCAATAGGGTAAAGACCAATCAGAATGCTCCATCTTTGACCAATCGTCATGCTTAATTGGAAGCCAATCAGACATGCTCCCGCCAATTGAACATCCAATGATAACAGTCGGTCACCCCCTCTCTCAACCTTCTTTACGTCCACTTCAAACTAAGGAGCTTCATACCCTCCAAACTGGATCTGACCGACGAAGCTATCACCTATTCGGAAGAACCTTTTGTCTAAGCATTGTAAACATGGCTAGACGTATATACAAATCCAAGATGTCTAATCGGAAACACAAACGTTTCATAAAGAGAGTGAAGACGGTGGCTAAACATTCGCGCCTTGAGTCGGACAAAACTTTCGTCCTTAACCTCTCCAGCTGTGGCCTAACGGACCACGACATCTCACTCCTGGCCAAAGGCCTACGTTTTGTACCTACACCTAAAATCTCCATAGGTGAACTCATGAAGGACCACAAGATATTCGAGCATAGAATGAGATTGGCAGAATTCTTCAAGGGCAAATCTAACGATTGCCGACCACCACGGTCACTTAAACTTATGGCAAAATCTGCCTTTTCACCCCCACTTGGAGGAAAGAACCTAGAAGACTTCTTATACTCAACAAAGCTTACATTCTCTGAATTTACACCACAAAGCTGGAACAACCTATCTAAAAACGAAACTAATTCACTGTACAAACTAAAGAAAAATCCAGAGATAATTATCACCAAAGCTGATAAGAATAACACCACTGTTATACTAGACCGTGAATCCTATATACAAGAGGCTTACTCGCAACTATACGACGGTATACATTACGAAGAAATCGAGGATATCAATACAAAACATACTCATCAACTTGTACTGAATATTGTAAACAAACTCCATAAACTGGAATTACTCAGTCCTAAAGTGTACAAATATTTATATGACCCCTATGTAACAAAGTCAACACCTACACTTTATTTCTTGCCTAAAGTACATAAGCTTAAGGCCAAACAACTTCAACAAAACCCGTGCTTGCCTTATAAAAACAAAGGTCTAAAAATACCTGGACGCCCCATTATTGCGCAATGCAATTCACCCACTGAAAAGCTGGGCAGATATTTGGATTATTTTCTACTACCTATTGTACAAACTCAAACCACCTATATATCGGACACACTGCAATTCATCAATGATATTGAAAGACAAATCGTACCTAAAGGTACATTACTTATTACCTATGATGTAACATCGCTGTATACAAACTTGCCTTTCAATGAAATCTTAAACGCCCTGTCTGCCGACCTAAGGTCAACTACAAATTCTGAATATGAACTAACTAAACCTCCAGAGCAAACCCTAATGGACATTGCTGAACTTATACTCACGAAAAATGAATTCATATTCAATCAAAGAAACTTCAGACAAATTGTCGGAGCACCTCAGGGTGCGGTACCCAGTCCTGAACTCTGCGACATCGCAATATATAGACATATAAATGCTATCATTTATCAATTTGCCCACAAGCAAAAGATCATCTTTCACAAAAGATTCAGAGACGATGGGTTTATGCTCTTCACGGGAACTATTGATGAAATTGCACAATTTTTCACCTTGGCAAACAATGCCCATGAACTTCTGAAATTTACACATGAAATATCGGACTATGGAGTCGCGTTCCTAGACACATATATATTTAAAGGAAACAGATTCGAGCTGCGGCAAACTCTGGATACCAGAATTCACACTAAGAAAACGGAAACATACCAATATCTACACAGGCAATCGTGTCACCCACCCAGCTGTTTTAAATCTTTTATCACGGGGGAAGTCAACAGATATATACGAAACTGTAACTCTGAACAAGACTATTTGAACAAAACCAAATCTTTCATCTCTAAACTCAGGACTAGAGGATATCCAGACTCCGAAATCAAGGAGTGCATTGGAAAAACAAACT
Source organism: Lepidochitona cinerea (assembly GCA_963971465.1). Taxonomy (NCBI): domain Eukaryota; kingdom Metazoa; phylum Mollusca; class Polyplacophora; order Chitonida; family Tonicellidae; genus Lepidochitona; species Lepidochitona cinerea. The sequence goes on along the minus strand of OZ020565.1, from coordinate 17,941,018 downwards.
TTAAATGTAGAAACCTCATGTTAAACAAACTGAAAACTAAACCAGCTTCCAGTGGGACTAAGAAGTGCCCTAGGTTTATTACTACATATCACCACAAAGCTCCTATGATCAAGTCAATCTTGAGGAAATACTGAAAGCTCAGTCTGAAAGAAAGTTTCAATGAGAATCCACTCGTTGCATTCAGAAGAGGAAAAAACATCGGCGAAATCCTGAAAAAGCACAATGTATAAAGCCAATCCCTTTCAGAATATGCACAAGTTGAATACCGCATCGGACACATACTCATTGGCAGTGTTTCGGAAAATCTGATTAGTGTAAAATATACACTTTTTACTTCCACTATACCAATATTCAGCAGAAGGAGACTACTCGTGTTTCACCTTATTCCACCGTATCCACTTATGTAACGCATTTTAACTATCAGCGTACATACAATTTCCTGACATTGTGATATCGGTACTCACCCTGGGATTTTTATACTCTATACCATTAACTACCAGCTGCTTTAGGCAACATATCCCTTTTTCTGAGTAACCACTTGGGACTCTACTGCTACCCTGTTATATGATATCACGCGGGCTTTCCCGCACTGAAACCGCTAGCATGTTAGGCTTTATAGGAACTAAACCCTATTGCCATGCTATGCAGTATACATTTTAGAAAATAGCAAAATACACGCTATTAGTCTCTAAATCAAGAGATGACCCCCCTATACAAGCCGGATTCACTTAGGCTGTATACTACCAACTACTATGTACTCTTTATTTATGTAATGTATGCGCTGGGCCCCTGATGAGTGAATAAGCGCTGGTAATTCTATGATTTATTTACCTGAAATATTCCGAAACACTGCCTGTAATTCACTTTACACCACCCTACTACAGCTATATACTTTATATACCACCAGGCAGTGTCGGGCCCGATCGACGGAGACATGGAGTTGTGTTCAAGGATAACCACTTTCACACTTAAATACACAAACTGTGCACTAAAAATGTTTATACAGGTTTATACGTAGTATGAGTTCTCATGTGATTTATTAAATTGCACTTTTGACTACATTTATATTTACAAACTGTGCACTTAAAAGGTTTCTCGCCAGTGTGAGTTCTCATGTGTTTTTTAAGTCAGAATTTCGATTGCATTTATTTCCACTACATTTATGTTCGCATACTGTGCACTGAAAAGGTTTCTCGCCAGTGTAAGCTCTCATGTGTTTTATTAAGTCAGAATTGTCACTACATTTATATTCACATACTGTGCACTGAAAAGGTTTATCGCCAGTGTGAGTTCATGTGTTTTATTAAGTCAGAATTGTAATTACATTTATATTCGCATACTGTGCACTGAAAAGGTTTTTCGCCAGTGTGAGTTCTCATGTGTTTTATTAAGTCAGAATTGTCACTACATTTATATTCACATACTGTGCACTGAAAACGTTTCTCGCCAGTGTGAGTTCTGATGTGTCGTTTTAAGTCAGAATTTTGATTACATTTATATTCACATACTGTGCACTGAAAAGGTTTCTCGCCAGTGTGATTTCTCATGTGTTTGATTAAGTCAGAATTGTCACTACATTTATAGTCACATACTGTGCACTGAAAAGGTTTCTCGCCAGTGTGAGTTCTCATGTGTCGTTTTAAGTCAGAATTTTGATAACATTTATATTCACATACTGTGCACTGAAAAGGTTTCTCGCCAGTGTGAGATCTCATGTGTTTTTTTAAGAGAGAATTTAGATTACATTTATATTCACATACTGTGCATTTAAAAGGTTTCTCGCCAGTGTGAGTTCTCATGTGTCGTTTTAGGTCAAAATTTCCCCTACATTTATGTTTGCATACTGTGCACTGAAAAACTTTCTCGCCAGTGTGAGCTCTCGTGTGTTTTATTAAGTCAGAATTGTCACTACATTTATATTCACATACTGTGCACTGAAAAGGTTTCTCGCCAGTGTGAGTTCTCATGTGTCGTTTTAAGTCAGAATTTTGAAAACATTTATATTCACATACTGTGCACTGAAAAGGTTTCTCGCCAGTGTGAGTTCTCATGTGTCGTTTTAAGTCAGAATTTTGATAACATTTATATTCACATACTGTGCACTGAAAAGGTTTCTCGCCAGTGTGAGTTCTCATGTGTTTTTTTAAGAGAGAATTTCGATTACATTTATATTCACATATTGTGCATTTAAAAGGTTTCTCGCCAGTGTGAGTTCTCATGTGTTGTTTTAAGTCAAAATTTCCCCTACATTTATGTTTGCATACTGTGCACTGAAAAGGTTTCTCGCCAGTGTGAGCTCTCGTGTGTTTTATTAAGTCAGAATTGTCACTACATTTATATTCACATACTGTGCACTGAAAAGGTTTCTCGCCAGTGTGAGTTCTCATGTGTCGTTTTAAGTCAGAATTTTGATAACATTTATATTCACATACTGTGCACTGAAAAGGTTTCTCGCCAGTGTGAGATCTCATGTGTTTTTTTAAGAGAGAATTTCGATTACATTTATATTCACATATTGTGCATTTAAAAGGTTTCTCGCCAGTGTGAGTTCTCATGTGTCGTTTTAAGTCAAAATTTCCCCTACATTTATGTTTGCATACTGTGCACTGAAAAACTTTCTCGCCAGTGTGAGCTCTCGTGTGTTTTATTAAGTCAGAATTGTCACTACATTTATATTCACATACTGTGCACTGAAAAGGTTTCTCGCCAGTGTGAGTTCTCATGTGTCGTTTTAAGTCAGGATTTTGATAACATTTATATTCACATACTGTGCACTGAAAAGGTTTCTCGCCAGTGTGAGTTCTCATGTGTTTTTTTAAGAGAGAATTTCGATTACATTTATATTCACATAGTGTGCATTTAAAAGGTTTCTCGCCAGTGTGAGTTCTCATGTGTTGTTTTAAGTCAAAATTTCCCCTACATTTATGGTTGCATACTGTGCACTGAAAAGGTTTCTCGCCACTGTGAGTTCTCATGTGTCGTTTTAAGTCAGAATTTTGATTACATTTATATTCGCATAGTGTGCACTGAAAACGTTTTTCGCCAGTGTGAATTCTCATGTGTTTTATTAAGTCAGAATTGGAATTACATTTATATTCACATACTGTGCACTTAAAAGGTTTCTCGCCAGTGTGAGTTCTCATGTGTCGTTTTAAGTCAGAATTTCCATTACATTTATATTCACATACTGTGCACTGAAAAGGTTTCTCGCCAGTGTGAGTTCTCATGTGTTTTTTTAAGAGAGAATTTTGATTACATTTATATTCACATATTGTGCATTTAAAAGGTTTCTCGCCAGTGTGAGTTTTTGTATGTTTTATCATGTCATGTGTTCTGGTACAATTATATTCACAAAATAAGCAACGACATCGTTTGTTCCCATAGCGGGGTTTGACATGATTCTTTGAAATATGTTTTTGTGTCCAATTAGAGTAATTTAGCATAGCTTTAAACTTGTTTTCACCATGATGTATTTTAATATGACTGTTTAGAGTGCTTCTAAGCTGAGTCTTATGGTCACACATTGTGCATTGAAACGGTTTCTTCCTAGTATGAGTTCTGACATGGCAAGTAAGACTGGCCTTGAGGCTACATTTATAGTCACAAAATTGACACTGAAAAGGTTTCTCACTTGTGTGTTTTCTCATGTGTCCAGTTAAATCAAATTTTCGATTTGTGTGATAATCGCAAAATGTACATTTAAAAACTTTGTAATGACCCCTGCTGTGGATTACTAAATTATATTTTTGGTTACATTTATAATCACATATTTTGCACTTAAAAGGTTTTTCTACAGTGTGAGTTTTAAGATGGTTATCCATGCTGTTCTTATCTGTGCAGTTGAACTCACACTTGGTGCATTGACACGATTTCTCAGAAGTATCACAAGTAGCACTTTTATAGTCTGGTCTTTTTTGAAAGCTTTTCGTTTGAGAACTTGGAGAACTTGAATCAACCTTTGAAAAACAGTTTTTGCCAATGTTCTTTATCTCTTCCGGCACTTTAAGTCCATGTTTATCAAAGACGTGGACTAATAGATGTGAGCTAGACACAAACTCCTTCCCGGGGCAATACGGACAACTAGGAACTTGATGACCTGAAGTGGAGAGAAAAGACTTGATTACAAAATCATTACCATATACACATGTACAGTATAAGACATTCAAAACAATGAACACACTATGTAAGATGTTAGTAGTTGGATTGATTGATGTTTTACGCCACACTCAGATTACTTCATTTATATATATGGAGGAGCATTCAGGTTTAGTGGGGGAGGAAATCAGGCTATACAGGCGAGAACCAAGGGCCTGCGATGGTCATCCTATACGACATGATCGGAAAGTAAAGGCTTATACTTTGACAATTATTACTCAACAGATAGATAACATAAAAGGAACAATTAACAGTAAACCTTTCCAATCACTCAGAAAGTCACAAATAAAACCCAACAAGTTCGAATCACTTCAAAACCATGAAATTCAACAGAAGACATCTACCAGAGACAAATACTTATCCAAAACTGTGCTTAATCTAAGCTCGAAAGTATTATCCAATGATGAGATTAGTCTTAGTTTTATTCCAACTTTATCAACATTTAAATGTGATCAGTTTACCGTAGACATAGAAAACGGGTTACAACAGCTTCCTGACAAATTAGTTTCCGTAGTCCCAACGGAGAAGGGCAGAGCTACCGTAATCATTATTAAACAACGACGGTGACGTCACCCTATTGTTCGAGCGGACGATTATTTTTCACGAATGGTCTGCAGATTCTAACAAGCAACACAGTTCTTCAAATGTAAATGATTTACCGCACAAGCGCATTGCAAACGAACTATAGCTGCTTCATAACAAAGAGTGATGTTTGCCTTATAAAAGGGGATCACAGCCGGGTGTCTTAATGGAGCGCTTTAAGGATTCCGTTTGTTGGATATGTACGATTTTAAATAAACGAGTAAATAAAGGCGGATTGTTTGCAATTGGAGATACAATTTGTAGATTTTTTAATACAATAAATATTTTTAATAGAATAAAAAAATATTTAAATTACCGTATTTTGTCAAATCGCTCAGCTAAGAGAAGTCAATATAACTAGACGTGAAGATTTAAGTCAAATTTAAAACAAAACAGACTTGTTTTATATGGTGTGTAGCGTAGCAATGGCTGTTTTATCGGAAGAAAATCGGATTTATGCAGGGAAAGGGCCTCTAACTTTTAATACCTCACTGAAATGCTTTCCTTGTTAACAAAAATCGTTGTACCGTAACGCCGAAATCATAGCGAAATGGGTAGAGTAAGTTGCAGTAAAATTGAATCCCACTCTAAAATATTCAGAAAAAAGAATTTATTTTTCCCACACATGATAAACGTTACAACTATAAATGAACTGACAATCTGGCAATATTTTTGGACACCTAATAAAACAATATTTTTGGAAAATTATTTCCCAATATTTACAGCTCAAGCCATACCATATCAGAGCTTACTCGAAGTGAACTTCGTGTAACACGGCACCAGGCTCGAATTGCACCAGACGATTCTTAAAAACTAATCGGCAGGGGCAAAACAAAGAGACTGACGTTTAAGCCGGACAAACGCCTCGCCACTGCCGATTCATAAAAAATAATCGGCAGGGGCAAAACAAAGAGACTGACGTTTAAGCCGGATAAACGCCTCGCCACTGCCGAATATTTTTTTAAGAATCGGCAGTAGCTCGGCATTTATCCTATACATACAGATCATTTTCATCACCTAGTCGACAAGACTTTGGATGGCACAGCAATGTATAAAGAAATAACTACAGATCCAGCAGTCAAATTTCAACGTACACTTACAACAGAATTGAACCACCTGAAAGCCAAAAAAGAAATTGATCAGAATTTATACAAAAACCCGCATCCGAGGGCTTCTTACGCCAAAGCTGCCATAAAAATACACAAGGACCCAATCAAAGCTAGAGTGCTTGTTTCCTCACAAGATACTGTAAATTACAATATTGCTCAACATTGCTCAACACTTATCCACATTATTATCTCCACTTACGAAGAATTCGGAATCGTTTATTAAAAAAACGAAGGACTTTGGTGAGAAAATCAGACAAAAATCAACGCCGTGTAACCTTGTAAGTTATGTTGTGGTGGACTTGTTCTCGAATGTACCAACAGATGAAGCAATTTATATCATAAATAACAATAACAGAAAAATAGAACCTAACAGTATAAAACCAACACAATTGTCAGCTAACAGCATTATCACGCTACTTTGGATGTGCATAAATTCTACGTACCTCACATGGGGTGATAAGATTTGTCAACAAATCCACGGTCTTCCTATGGGTTCACCTCTATCACAATTAATAACTGGAATTTGCATGATTTAACTAGAACGAGACGCCCTTTGCTCAGCACCAATCCAACCCTTATGCTGGCATAGAAAAGTCGACGACATATTTGCCACACTGAAACCTAAAGATGACCCTTCAACAATGCTAGACCATTTGAATATCCAACATCCACGTATGAAGTTACAATGGAATTGCAGAAAGAAAACAAGATCTTATTCCTTGATGTTTTATTTCACAACAAACAAATAGGACTTTAAACTAGTGTCTATACAAAACCACACACTCTGACCAATAGATTTCACATCCAACAAAAACAGTCATAATCACAACCCTTACGAAAAGAGCAGCCAACATTTCACCAATAACCAATCATTTACAACAAGAATTGCAGCCTATGACAATCTTCTTTAATTACTTTAATTACAAAGACTTCTAACCAAATCTAAGCATGTTGTCCCAGTTAAAATGAATTTACAGACTAATATTAACATCAAATGTCTTTGAAAATCGAATTCAAGTAATTAAATTCATATCTGTCCAAAATGGATTTCCCATCAAGAGATGGAAGTCCAAAAATACCTCTTATGTTACTTTTGCATCCAGTCATGTTAATGCTGTTTTGTCTAGCCCGGATTATCGGTCTTACGGCGACTGGTATTATATGGCTGATAATGTGTCTTGTAGCCTATGACGAACACGGAAAGAAAAGAAAAAATTCGGCAGAGCCCAGATTTCTCGGCTACTATTTTGTCCAAAACATGAATGGACAGGACTAACCTCCGAATGAATACCAGACACTTAATAATTTTCTACAGATTTCAGGAAACAGAAGGAGCATTTTACTTACTTTCAGAACTGAATGTGTCCTGCGGGGGTCCAGGTTCATCACACGGGTGTGGGGGTCCAGGTTCATCACACGGGGGATTACTATCAGCTGATATCTTTATCTACAAAGTAACAAGACAAACACAATGTAAGAAGACGTACAAAGTCGTAATAAGGTGAACAGATTTCGTTTTCTCATATTCAAAGACCCTGAGGCACATTTCCTGCACAGGGAAAATAATGATAACTATTTCAAGCTTATAATAAAAGCAAAGAGAGTAGATTGACAAGAGTGGTCACTTCGTCCGCGCCATGTTGAATTTGAACTGACACGATTCAATTATTAGGAACCTCCTTTCTGTAGGGGGCGCCCTCCAGTCGAATCGTACAGTCGGAACACCCTTCCGCTAGGGGCCAGAAGAACATGCCGGCAATGCTGATTGGACGAAGTGACCACTCTTGTCAATCTACTCTCTTTGATAAAAGCATACAGTGAAAGTAGTTACCTCTGTCTGTAATATAATGTATGCTATTGGTTTAGCATCCTCTTGATTGTCCATTTTCAATTCTAACAAAGTCTCAAACCTGAAATAAAAATGTTAGCCACATGTTTATACAGCCACACATACTAATGATAATAAGGCCCTTTTGATTTTTCCAAAGTCCCACGAGACAAGTATTTAGGAATATAACTGTTAAATTAACATTAATGCTTATAAAATGGTGATCGACTGTTAGCATGTAGTTTTATCAGTGATTTTCACCTTAGAATCCCTTATCTGTCCTTTCCTGAGAAACCACTTTTAGACTGACAAATAATATTATTTCTAGCGAAAAAATAAGAAGCTATGGGTGTATGTTTTCCCCGTTTATTTTTTACAACATCAAAGCGTAGCTAAGCGATATAAATATTTTTATTTACTGTCAGCCGACAAAACCTCAGCTGAGAGCTTTCAATATATCTTCGATATAAAAAAAACTTAAACACAGGACACATTTGCAGTGCAGTTGGCTATGCTTCATTGAATACATTATTAGGCAATCGGTCTTAGATATATGCCCTTGGACAGATAAAAAAATTAGGATTTTGCATTTCAGATTTCAACTCTGTTTTAAATTTTTAGTAATCCCACCTGTCTTTTAGATTATAGCACCAGTACACATTTTAACCATTCCACTTTTCATTTTACCAGTTAATTTGTTAAAATTTCATTATATATGTACTGCTAAATCCCTAGACCTCGCAAAAGACAGTGTAAATTTGGCCGGTCACATTCCAATAGTTAGCTCACCCTTATAAATTATAATGGCGGTTTAATGTCCGGCTCTTGCTTACCGGCAAGGAAATAAAACAGCAGAGACATATGAGTGCCGCTAAGGACACATTATGCTTTTATAGTAGAGCCCAGTTAGGTTTAGAATGTCGAAAATTGGGGGTAAACCACATAAAATCCAAGCTCGATTACAACAGCATCGATCAGAAACCGATTACCTTCAATATAGCATTACCCTCATTTGAGGCTATCATGACTGTGGATTAGACTCTAAAATTAAACGGCAGGCTTTTTGTGTCTCTCTAACGAATCAAACCAGACCCTGCGTCATTATTGCTCATATAATGTTAAATTATACCGGTCCGTTACGGCGTAAGAATTGTTGGTTTTCGCGGCCGCGGTGACCTTTTCTTTACACTAAGTAAAACTACAGTCTACAGGGAAACACATCATGGGTGCGAATAAAGAATATGTCCGTCACCTGGAGCTCATGGCAAAACAACTATTTTTCTTTCAAATATTCTGTATAATAGGGCCTACCTTATGGAACTCCATAATCGGAAAATCCGTCTTTACTTGCACAAAATTCGCCCATATTTACTTAATTCACCGATTTCACTCTACACACATGTAATTCTTAACACTCGCCTCGCCATCTTTGCTTCGTTTAATGCACGAGACAGGACAATGTACAAGCTTGTCTAAATACGAGTCTCGCTGTCAGTGTTAAACTTCAACATACAGCCGATACGGCGATAGAGCTCTACATTAACGCTATCTACTAACACATGCAGGATACAGCCCATCGTTCAAAATCGTCCTCCGGAACTACGCCCTACAAGCATTAAACAACGACAAAACCACACAAACCAGGTTAGAGATTGCAGCAATTCCCTCTTCGTGCAGTGCACTCTGTTGAGGTGGCCAATTTTATGTTGACTGGAGGTAGTGTGAATTATAAAACTCCAACATAAGCGAAACTATCAAGACAAAGAAGGAAGCTCGTGTTGTAGAAGTGGGACACTATACGTGGCTGAACACTCCTTGTTATTAAATAACAGTTAGGAGAGTGTAAGCGGGTCAACACTGCCTATGCGAGCAGGTTGTTTGAGGTCACCGCGAGTACGTTGCCTAGGAGATCTGGGAGAGCATAGGATGTGAACGTAGCCAATTGAGTATGGCAAGCCATCTTCACTTTTAATCCAATTGAAGATATCTTAAAATCCTTTGATATATTTCTGCATCTTAAAATCATTGTAAGATATCTTGAATTCATTTTAAGATATCTTGAATTCATTTTAAGATATCTTAAAATGATTTCAAGATATCTTGAAATGGTAATATTTTGAGATATCTTAAAATGAAATCAAGATATCTTACAATCAATTTTAGATATTTTAAAATCTTTTAAAGATATCTTAAAATATATCAGATTTCAAGATATCTTTAAAAATGGCTGCCGAGAACTGATATAAAAGCTGCTCTCTTTACGTTGCCATGGTTACTGGTAGACCTAGAGCTTAAAAAATCAGAGCCCCCCATGGCCTTGGACTATATTACTGATTGTTATGAAATTCCATTATGATGGATAAGGAGTTATTTTATTCTAGAACATAATCAGGTTTGCTAACATCAAGTATGTTGACGGAGATCGGAATAATGCTGAAAAAAACCCGCTGAATTTGTGTTTGGTAAAATAAGGTAGAATAAAGCATTTGGAAGACAATTTAAGTTTCTGCTTGGGCCATTTCCTTGTCCATAAGTGTTAACGGTCCGTGTAACGTTCGTTAATTCAATTTTCATTTTTTGACATTGCGAAATGAAAATTGGAAATGACCATTTTTAAGTTCAATTTTTCATTTTCATTTTATACATTTTGAAAAGAAGAAATGAAAATTGAAATTTGACGTTCAAATTTCAATTTTTGCTTTCTATGTTTTCAACACACAAATCAAAATTTGAAAAATGATGGTCATTTTTCAATTTTCATTTTGCCTTTTCACTCTACACGAAACGAATATTGAAAATTGTAACCTTCGTCAATGTTTCAATTTTCAATTGGTCGAAGTCAGTCCCCAAACACAACTGCGCAAGACACAAACCACCAAAGCGAACAGCCTTTGTGGAGCAAGCCGGTTAGAGCAAAACTGACGGCCCCTGTGGAGCACAAAAAACACTTTCTTTAAAGCAAAGAATCCTAAAACAAGGACTGCTTTATGAAAATCATAGGAGTAAGATTTCCAGGACATATAACATTCGAGTAAGGCAGGTACGCCACAGATTAGCATTAAAATTGGCCCTGGAACCACGCTATTGGCGATGTGCTCCTCAAACGATGTTGGTATTTTAAGGCTAATTAAAAGTCAAATTAAGGATTTTCTCATCAGAATGTGTTCATTAGACTAAAAGGAGACAAAAACAATCAAAAGTTTCTTAAAATCGTGCTTTGTGCCTCGCTCTTGGCGATATGCCCTCCACAGGATGTTGAGGTTTTTAGACTAATTAAAAGTCAAATTAAAGATTTCTTCATCAGAGTGTGTTCATTAGGCTCTAGGGAGACAGAAACAATCAAAACTTTTATTAAAATCGCCTAACGTGCCTCGCTATATTGGCGATGTGCTCCACAAGGGATGTTGGTGTTTAAAGGCTAATTAAAACACCAACACCCCTTGTGGAACACATCGCCAACAGCGAGGCACTTTGGGCGATTTTGATAAAACTTTTGATTGTTTCCGTCTTCCTAGAGTCTAATGGCCACATTCTGATAAAGAAATCGTGACTTTGACCTTTAATTAGTCTTGAACACCAACATCCCTTGTGAAACATATCGCCAATAGTATGGGCTGATCAAGGGGGTGCCCAGGGGGTCAGCCCCCCCCCCCCCCTCCTTTTTTTCTTGAGCAAAATAAGATAAAATAAGAGAAAAAAAAGAAACGGGGATCAAAATGTACCATTATGTATGCAATCTATTAAATGCAAGGTCTGCCATGCAGTTTCATGTCGTCTTTAGTTTGGCGGTAACCATGGTGATGCATGTATGTTTTTTTAATTATTTTTGCGCCATAGTCCGTGTTGCAGTGTTAAGCAACGTGTTGCATGGCTCTAACAATGAACAAGCTAAATATGAGAAGAATGCACTTTCTGGGTGCGAAGAGGCCAATAGCCAGGCACATTAAGCGATTTTAACAAAATCTTTGATTGTTTCTGTCTCCTTAATAGAGTCTAATAAACACATTCTGATGAAGAAATCGTGAATTTGACTTTTGATTAGCCTAAAAACACCAACATCCCTTGTGGGGCACATCACCATTAGCGTGGTTTCAGGGCCAATTTTAATGCTAATCTGTGGCGTACCTGCCTAACTCTGAGGTTTTAGGTCTTGGAAATCTTACTCCTGTGATTTTAGTAAAGCAGTCCTTGTTTTAAGAGTCTTTGTTTTAGAGAAAGTCGCGTGTTATTTTGTGCTCCGCAAGGGCTGTAAGTTTTGCTCTACCTGGCCTGCTTCACAAGGGCTGCGGCAATGCGTATTGCGGTTTGCTTCGGTGTTTTGTGACTTGCGCAGTGTGTTTCATTGACGAAGGTTACAACTTTCAATATTCGTTTCATGAAGAGTGAAATGACCGTCATTTTTCTATTTTTAATTTGTGTGTTGAATAGAGAGAAAACAAAAATTGAAAATTGAACGTCAAATTTCAATTTTCATTTCTTCTTTTCAAAGACTAGAAAACGAAAATGAAAAATTGACCTTAAAATGGTCATTTCCAAATTTCATTTTGCGATATCAAAAATTGAAAATTGAATTAACGAACGTTACACGGACCGTTAACTCACTCCACATATATTATTGAGACAGATCCTTGCACTTAATGTCCCATAATTATTGCAGTATCTTAATGGATGTAGCAATAGGACTTCTATGTAAGGTAAAATTCCATGATGTTGTTGTTTTATCGAATACTTAAAAGTCACATGATCATTGAACCTCCTATGTGAACTCTCAAACCCCATTCCAATGGATATTTCCGATAAAAATGTCGTCCATTGGCCTTAGAGGTTAAACCTGGACTTTTGGACTACGGTAACTTCTAATTTAGATTGGGCCAGTGGGTCGCCCGTTTGTATCTCCCTCTCAGTTTCAAGTGGATGATAGCTCAATCTGCGAGATACCAAAATGAAAAGTTGTTGCTTTCGATTTAACATAGATAAATAGTCTGGATCTTTTTTAACTTAGCCATACGTTCTTGGCATTTTTCGTGGTTAACATCACAGTCGAAGAATAAAAATTGACATTGCACTGTATTTTTATCATCTTTAAATCCGACTTTGGAGTTGTCAAGCCAAGTGAGTGTTTAGTATAATTTTCTAGCATCTAAACAGTGCAGTTATAAAGAAAGCTTTCAGGAAGACTTTGTGGCCCTAAAAGGGCCTTTGGAAAGATGGTATTGGTACTGTAACTTTAAGCACGTTCTCCTCGGATACGTCTGGCCAGTTGGATGTCCTTGGGCATAATTGAGGCTCACTTGGCGTGGATGGCGCACAAGTTTGTGTCCTCAAACAGACCCACTAAGTAAGATTCACTGGCTTCTTGGAGGGCACCAATGGCGGCGCTCTGGAAACGGAGATCGGTTTTGAAATCTTGAGCGATTTCACGAACTAACCTCTGGAAGGGCAGTTTCTGGTAATGACGGATTTCGCGAAGAGCGACTGTTCAGGGCCTGTATCTGTGAGGTTTCCTTACGCCGCCAGTAGATGGCACACTTTTTCTCACTTCTTTTGTGGCCAGTTATTTACGAGGAGCTATTCCTCCGGTAGCGTTGCGGGCATTCTGCTTGGTATGAGCCATTTTTTTTTTCTCAGGAAAATCCACTATGAGTAAGTACAATACCTAACTAGACAATTCCTACTATAGTTAACTTCGCATTGTTACCTTAACTTGTTGTACAAGATCCAACCAGTGTACATCTATCTCAACGGTATTTGGAATTAACTAATGAAAACCTGTTAGGTGTAGCTAATAGCTAATAACAAAATCCCGACCAAGACCATTACCGTATGAAATTAGTTAGAAAAATATATTTGTTTGTCCCATTAAAAAAAATCATCAATTAAGGATTTTTTATTAGCGTTGTATGACTCCTTTATCACCACCACCGCGTTCCGCTTTGTCTATAAATATACACAAATTTAGGTACTTTTAAAGTTTGATTTCTTCTATTTTTTAGTGATAAGAACAGAGGTTTCCTTAAAAAAATACGGTATAAGTTTACAGCACCTTCGGCGTATGACCTATTAATTCATAACCATCTTCTCTAGCCAATATAAAATCTGCATGTCCCCATTCCGGAAGATTTTAACTTGGCTTGCGAAGATGATTCATAACATGCTTATCTTACTGAGATAAAATGGCTTCAATTTTATTATTTTATATGTATCTTTTTCAAAGGGGTTATCCGATGTCATCATCACACATGACTTCGAAGGCTGTATTGGGCTGCAAGGATCCCCCCCCCCCTTCATATCTGCACCAAGTATGTATGCCAAGGTACCGACCTTGGGTCATCTATATCGTTAAGACACCGCATTATTAGCCCCGGTATGTAGCATTATTGTGAAGCCCGAAGGGCTGAACGCTGCGGGAGGAAGCCATTTTTAAATTTACGAAAATAACCAACCAAGATTCCACAGGCACACGGAGTGCTCTCCCATTATCACACTATATTATAAGTTGGGTATGGCGAGAGTACTACCAAATATGGCCGCCTTGTTTGCGGGGAAATGTTCCAACCCTCTTTCGATATCGATGTAATGCAATAACCCAAGCCTAGAGTTCGACAAAAGGGAAATGGATATAAGGAAAGAAAAGGCTGGTCATTCATTTTAAGGCATCGATTTTTTGCATCGGTGAACGATTTTTTCGAAGGAAAAAAAGGGACCGGTTTTCAATAAGTTCGTAAAGCAACTATGAAAAAATGGCGTCCATTCTACAATGATCACCGCTCCCAGTTGGTTAGATCATTGTTTTCTACAATTACCGCATTAGTGGGGTGAATGTGTGATAAGTAAGAAAATCGTAACATTATTGCCTGTCACTGCCCATACACGTGTCAAGAAAATCATATGATTAAATGCAGTCCATGGATTGGTTTCTTTACTCCACATTATTTGAAATGAACTCGTACATAACATTCTACACCAGTTTTCCCTAAACATAAAGTTTAATCGTTTCAGAAAAACACTGGAGGTTTTGTATACTACATATCTACATATTTCTCTACATTTCTGTTTAATATTTCCCACCAGTGTTACCAAAGTAAATTCCTTATCTGCCTCCTTGTTCAATAATCTGATTTTCATTATGTCGTCAGAACGCTATCCGCCGTTGTTTATCCTGTAATGCTATGAACCGACTGGAGCCCAACGGGACGAAAATATCTTTGCGCACCTTTTGATCGCAATCGGTTGCCATGGTTGGCTTCGGGGTTGTGTTGAAAGAATGTAAAAGTAAAATTATATGCTTATTTGATGAAATAAAATATGAAAAAATCTGTCATTTTGCATTCTTGGCAGCCACGTGCTATCGCCTGCTTCTTTGATTTATCAGATCGCTTGAAAGTGTGCAGCAATCGCGAGACTGAAGAAGACAAATACCTCCCATTTGGTTAAACGGTTCGTTGTGTTTGTGGCCGTTGTTTTTTTTTTTTTGAAAGACACGATTTGAAATCGAAAAAGACTACTCGAAAATAGTGAAACACGTTGTCATCAACACAGAAATCTTAAGAAACGAAAATTCTGACCGAAGGTAAAATTTCATATTTGTCCAAGACAGCATTACAGAAAAGGTGTCGGAGATGTTAAATTCCGACGACCAGCAAATGTCAGAATGTAGATAACGAGTCGGAATTAACTTGTTGAATTAAACCATTATCAGACAAAACCTATACAGAGAAAGTAGTGCAATAACAATGGAACTTCTTCGGTACTTTTGGTTGGCCCTAAAAAGGGCCTTTGGATAAAAAGTTTGCTTGGTAACAATTTAGGCACGTTCTCCTCTGATACGTCTGGCCAGTTGGATATCTTTGGGCATAATGGTGACTCTCTTGGCGTGGATGGCACACAAGTTGGTGTCCTCAAACAGACCCACCAAGTAAGATTCACTGGCTTCTTGTAGGGCACCAATGGCCGCGCTCTGGAAACGAAGATCGGTTTTGAAATCTTGAGCGATTTCACGAACCAACCTCTGGAAGGGCAGTTTGCGGATGAGCAGTTCGGTGGATTTCTGGTAACGACGGATTTCCCGAAGAGCGACTGTTCCGGGCCTGTACCTGTGAGGTTTCTTTACACCACCAGTAGATGGCGCACTTTTTCTTGCTGCTTTAGTGGCCAGTTGTTTACGAGGAGCCTTTCCTCCGGTAGATTTGCGGGCAGTCTGCTTGGTACGAGCCATTTTCTTTTTTCAGGAAAATCCACCGGGTATATGCTAGTGAGTAAGTGAGTAAGTGTGCATCGGATACAAAATGATGCTCTTGAAAGCGAGACGTCAATGTTAAATACCACAAAGAAGTGACGATCATTGGTTGATGATTGGCGGGCTGCTCAGTCATTGGTCAGATTTACGGCAATTCGATTGGTAGGATTAGACGACCAACGGTTGGTTGATTCTGGCGCGCATATATCTATCCTTGAATCCTGAATCCTAACACCGGTGTTGTTTTCATTAAATTTATTTGCGAGTGGAGTCGCCGGCGGGAGTGGGGGTGGGGGTGGGGGGGTGGGGGGTGGACTGGGGTGTAAATTAAGCGGTATTGTAGCCCACGGTTTGTGTATGTTTCTATGTTGATCAGCAATACTTAATTGAAGAATCCTTCTTCAATTCTTTTGTAGTATATGAAATTAAACTTTGGAGTTTAAAGAAAATATTCATTTACAAAAATGTAGTCTCATTCCAATTGCACTTGATTTGTGGTACATATTTAATTTGGCATTGATTATTTGAAAAGTGTACGCGGAGGAAGGAGTGTGTAGGACAAAAATTAACATTCTTATTTGTCATGGGCGTCTACATTTACATGTGGTCTAT
Source organism: Lepidochitona cinerea (assembly GCA_963971465.1). Classification (NCBI taxonomy): domain Eukaryota; kingdom Metazoa; phylum Mollusca; class Polyplacophora; order Chitonida; family Tonicellidae; genus Lepidochitona; species Lepidochitona cinerea. The sequence goes on along the minus strand of OZ020565.1, from coordinate 17,924,496 downwards.
TATTCCCTCTTTGGTTTAGGAGCGCAAGCTCAATATGCTATAATAGTACATAGTTCATTTTATTGCTATTTCCAAAACCACTATTTGCAAGGCCTTCGTGACTCACTAATATGGCATGCAGACCAGTTTTCCACATATCCACATTTTTCTCAAAGCTTTCTTTGTAATTTAATATAAGTTTCGAGAAACTGAAAGTAATTTACCTTTGAAGAGAGTGAAATTAACCTGGGTTGTCTGGGCAATGTTTGAAAGTTGACCAATTTGTTTGGTGCGTATGACATAATAAGGTATTTTATAAACTGCATTATGGCGCATGAACATATCGCAGAAATATGTGTTTGGTATCGTTGGAAAGGAAAAGTTATCGCATTTCATTTGAACTTTAGAGTAATTTTTTTGTTTTTATTTGTCTTTGGGACTTTTTTAAGCAACACAGATTGGAAAATGTACCCCCTCACTCTTTCCCATGGCCATTTACCCCCCCCCCCCCCCCCTCCCCTCCACTTACAACATTGCCCCCCTCCCCCCACCATCACTCACGCCCAACCCTCAACATCCCTCTATTCTCCTTTACCCCACTGGCAACCATCCCCATTGTTTTCCGCCACCCTCTCCCCTCTCCCTATACCCATTGTTCCCCCCCCCCCCTTCTCCCTATACCCATTGCTCCCGGCTTGACCTTGACACCTTTACCTGTTACCTATGCTTTAGCGTGCAGAAACGGCATACCCGAATAACATTTAGTTTTTTTAAACAATCTTATATCATTATTCACATATGAAATTAGGGAAAACAGTTTTAGTGGATATACCCAACGTACAACACCGCAGGGCATAGCATGGTACTTTAATATTTACGAGTTGAGGAAAGGTTACTTACTTAAAAAGGAGTAGAATACACTTGAAATAATGTTTAGGAAAGAGGAAAAAATGTAATAAAAATCTGACGTCCAAGGGGCTGCTTCTCAACACATTTACGCCGGACGTAACCTTTAGGGACTCCCGTTCTTAAATAAGCCTGTCAACGATGTTAGTGAAGTTAGCTCACAGTTCACGGTTCGATATTCAGTTGTGAAGTTAGCTCCCAGTTCACGGTTCGATATTCGAAATGAATAATGAACCGTGAACTGGGAGCCAACTTCACAGTCCAGTTTGATATTCAACGATATAGTGAATAAACGAACCGTGAACTGGGAGCCAACTTCACATTGTTGTTTAACATTCAGCAGAACTGAATAATGACCCAGGAACTGGCAGCCAACTTCACAGTCCAGTTTGATATTCAAACGAAAATCGAATACAACACTGAATATGAAACTGGCTTAATGTGCCTTTATTATTGCATATAAAAAGAAGAAACTTGCTGCGTAGACACACTAAAACGACTGCATATTATGACGTCATCATTTTCAGAATCCACCACCAGGGGGCGAAAATCGAATACGAAACTGAAAATGAAACTGGCTTCCTGCGTCTTTATTGTTGTACATAAAGAGACGAAACTTACTGAGGGTACACACAAGGGCATTCTGCACAATATGACGTCATCATTTTTGGAATCCACCGCCAGGGGGGACAAAAATCAAATACGTAACTGAATATGAAACTGGCTTCCCGTGCCTTTATTATTGTACATAAAGGGACGAAACTTACTGAGGGAACACAATAAGAAGTCATAATGTCATAACGTCATAATGTACAGACTGTCCGAGTGTGTACCCTCATTAAGTTTCGTCTCTTTATGTACAATAATAAAGGCACAGGAAGCCTTTTTGTATGAATATCAAACTGGGCTGTGAAGTTGCCTGCCAGTTCCTGGTTCATTATTCAGTTCTGCTGAATGTTAAACTACAATGTGAAGTTGGCTCCCAGTTCACGGTTCGTTTATTCACTATATCGTTGAATATCAAACTGGACTGTGAAGTTGGCTCCCAGTTCACGGTTCATTGTTCATTTCGAATATCGAACCATGAACTGTGAACTGGGAGCTAACTTCACAACTGAATATCGAACCGTGAACTGTGAACTGGGAGCTGACTTCACAAACATCTGTCAACACCGCCGTGTAAACTGAACAATACGGAATTTGGCACACTGACACCAAGCAATCTATATCCATTTTTAGACAAGAAGACTTTCCCTGTGCTCTTGTGTTTTAGTGTTCATAAACATATCCATTCCATATCACATATGGGGACCTCGGTGGTCTATTGGGTTAGAGTGATCGTCCTCCAGTCCCACACAGACCTTCCATCGATTCAGCGCGGGTTCGAATCACACTCAGACCGAATAAAAATTGAGAAATTTCTGAGTGGATTTTTCACTCGGTCGCCGTATGTGGAAGAGTTGCCAAGCACTCGCCGAAGGTCGGGGGTTTCCTCAGGACAATGAGCCCGGTTTCCTACCCCACTAAACCTGGCAACGCCGCCATATAAGTGAAATAATCTTATGTGCGGCGTAAAACATCAACCAATCAATCATATGACACATTCCACAAACAAAATATCAATACCCAAACTGGCTGCATTCCGATTAAAAGCTAAACTGAACTGCCGCAGGTTTATTAAGTCTGACTCTTTCAAAGTCTTGCAAGATGCCTGTATACATATGTGTCAACTACAGCAAGTCGTTAAGATGGAATTTTACTTTACGCGTAAGATGCTATTCAGCCGGGTCCAGATGTATAATCGGTTGTCCGTCTGTCGATGAATGCCGCCCTTTATGTAAGCTGTAAGCGACATGCATTCAACGATTATCCTTGCCTCATTCGTAGAGTAACATCGTGTAAACACTGTTTATCAGAGAAATCGGATCAGAGTTGTAAAATAAAGGGCGTGTTTACCCAGATGCTTAGAACAGCTTCACGTGATCACCAGGTCAACACATCAGCGTGTTCCTTAACCGAGAGAGTCGAACTGATGCATCGCTCTGTTCCGCGGATATCAGCTTTCTCTATCCGCGATCTGAGATAAACTCCACGGCGGGTACAGTGCGAGTGGATGACGATACACGTTGGAGGGAGGTACAGCGAGCTAGTACAACGCGGTCAGTCTCTCGTTGGATGCAGGCTTATTACAAGCACTAGAGAGTTACAAGGTTGTGGATGAGGAAGTTATTTTATTCAGCCCATGCTTAAATAGTGTGTGTATTCATCGCTGAGCAATTGTCATTGTAATACTTTGAAGGAAGTCAAAGAATATAAGCGTGTGAGATAACTCGAGTTCTTTCAGTTTGGAGACAGAGATTTGCATCTTCATTCGAGTCGACAAGGGATAAAAACAGCAAGATTTTCCGGTCGATAGTCGAGGTCTATGTGAGACATAGTGAATGACCAAATATCGTCAAGAGCCAAACCGTCATCTGTTCAGTTCAAGACATCGAGGACAATTCGAGTATTCTCGGTTAAGTGAAATTCTCAGTCTTTGGATTTTTGGGATAAATACATACGTGAAGGAAGGTGCGTTCCTAAAATAGCCAAATCGTCCCGTTTTTCCCTACTCTGTTCCAAGCCTTTGGGTTAGGGCTAATCTCGAGCAAGGAAGACACATAAAGATACATGTGAACAGTTTTGTGCCCGTTATCTGAGCTATTCCTGTCGGCTTGTGAAGAGAGTTATTTTTGGATTTTCCTCCATTCGGATTTTACCACGTTTAAAAATGGCGTCTTGTCTAACCATTGTCGGAATTGTTTGGCTTGTTATCACCAACTTGGCCATTATCATAGCGTTCTCAACACCATTTTGGTTTGAGGAATACATGTTTACATTGATTAAAAACGAAGGGCTGTGGGCCAGATGCGGCTCAAGCTCTTGCGTTTGGTTCTTTGAAAACGATTTTTTAGAAGAAAGAATAAAGCCTGGTGAGTATCATTTTGACATATTTACTGTAAATAAACAAAGTCATGTAGTTTATATATTCTGCGCTACTTGAACACACGGGGACTTTTTTTAGAAAACTACAAGGCTTCCTCCAAGAACCCTTTAAAAATGCATTTGTACCACAGTTGTTAAATGCAAAACATTAGAAATGATTTGCATCCCTTGATTTCTCAGAAGTCATTTGATATCTGAGATAATATGCATTCAACTAAAATAGATCAATGTTTTGGTCTTATTCTGTACATGTATACGGTAAATATATGTAGCAGAAAACTGTTAACGCTATTTTTGTTTGGGGCCCCCTAAATCTTTTGTACTGGGTTTGGAACGGCCCAAGGTTGTAGATTCTTCTATGGGGCTGTTTTACTAAAACCAAAACCCATAGTACAACTGCTACTTCTTTGTATATGGTGATGTTTAATATGAGCTTTCGAGAGAAACTACTCTCATCATCAGAAATTACAGCAGTCGACGTTGTGTGCTGTAATTTCTGATGACGAGAGTTGTTGCTCTCGAAAGCTCATGTTAAACATCACCATGTACAAAGTAGTACAAGTTGTCCTATGTGTTTTGGCCCAAGATAAACATCTGAATGCGAAGTTACCAGTCGTACTTAACAGCAGATAGCTCGATAAACTGCCGTACTTTTAGTTTAACTTCAAGCGAACCGTTCCTTGTAGGGCCGGGTAGCTCAGTTCGTAGAGCGGTGGGACGGTTTACAATCTAAAGTCGCGAGTTCGATTCTCACCCTGGTCAGAATTTTTATCCGGTTCAATCAGTGTCGGTTATTTGAGTTGGTAGGTTATTTATGGAGTTTGTATTTCCGCGAAGCGACCGAAGTCACATGTAAAAACATCCCTCATCCCAACGCTAACACGCAGGCAACTGCCAGATGGCGCGTAACATTTGGCATAAAATACTACAACACTAAAACTGGACCACGTCTTGGTCACAGCAATCTGAAAGTAAAAACACCATTCTAAGAACTGGCATTTATGATATATTTCTAACCACTTAACCGACGACACTTAACATGAACAAATTTAGGAAATCCAGTTAGGAAGAATACACATAGCAGGGTTCTACAGTTTATCGGCTGACGTTGGCTTTGTTTAGAATGACACAAAAGAAACAAGGTCTATTGAACTAAAAGAAAACTACGGAGGCAAATTCTTCTTTATATATGTTAGGGGCCATTTGCTCACGTCACACTGGTGAAAATATCAAGGCATACTTGGCCCGTAACTCCAGAGTCCAGAATACTATTTTCGTTTAATAACAACAGCAGAAAATTTCTGTGTTTTCCCTGTTAGAAAGATTTGGAAGCTTTAGATCTTTGTTAAATTTAAAAGTTTTGGTATCTTGTGTGCAATTTTAATTCGAAATTTACCATTTGATTTTTGGGGAACCCAGAAATGCAAACAAGCTTGGAGTCCGGCCATGCGCACAAGCGCCTTAATGATTTGAACGTGTAACCCAACTAGCATTAGAATTATTTTAGGAACTTAATCTGAGGGCCTACTGACTAAATATCTGGCTGGAGCATTACAAAAAGCCTGGAGATGAATTTGACAGTGTAAACTGAAAACCCAAAGTTAGGTTGCGTTCGGGGTTAAATGCTACGTACCGGTCTGCTTTTACATCCCATTTAGAAAAATAAGAAAACCCCTGGACATTCATGTACATTATGTGCGCAATGTTTATTTTTCGTGGTTTTGCTTGCAGTAAGCTCGTGTAAAGTACCTTTCACCAAAAAAGCCAGAGAGAGTAAGGCGGCGAGTACATGTAAGCCATAAATGTGACATGAGCTGCCAAAATATTGATATTTATATGTTCATTGCTGTATGAATATTGGTCATATTAACACTTACAAATGATAGATGTCACAAAATTATACCTGACACAAACATCTCGTTAACCATATGGACAGCTGAGGTATATGGATTTTTGTAGACAGACATATAGTTATACGGTGTACCAGGTCACATGTGTAAATGTGTTACATTTGTCATTGAAACTCCAGTTCATTCAAGCTCATATCAATGGTATTATGGCAAATTAGGACAACACATGTCGACTGCTTATTATGTGAGCTATGTATGAGTTCGAGCCATGTCTCAAACTATGTCAAACTGCCACGGTCTTACTGTATAAATTGTAGATTGTTTCTAAAATGTCTATAGTTGAAGGTTCCTTCTATAAAACGGCGCGCCGACTTATAGCGTTTACATTATTCGGTTGTCCGATCCAAAAGGAAGCCGGTTTTTTTTCTTCTTCGCGTAGTTGTAGGTTTAATCTGTTATAATCCCATTAAGAAGATTATACAGGTAAATGAACCATGAGTGTTGCGTTTACTTAAGACAATAAGAAAACATACATCCTAGAGTTAGAATTCACGCCCGATAGACCGATTGTCCTATGACGTCATCGGTATAATAGGAGGAAAACACAACTGACGAAAAGAGTTCTGCACTGAAAAGTAATGGTGTGCACTCAAGCGTGTTGCTTCAAGAAGGAGTTCTAGCAAAGCCGTAACTACAAAGCCGGACCCCCTCAAATATCCCATGTTTTAATGGCGCCATTAAGCACATGACCTATTGCTCGATGGCGTCACTCAAGTCTTTCACCAGGAGTTATGGGACGTCGATTAAGGCCTACAAGCATTACCTACTTCTAACCTTCATGTTGTTTTCGTGCAATGTTGAACTCGATTTTGTACCCTCAAATGGCTGTATATCCGAAACACACAGGAGCATAGATAATCAAGTGATTGATTGATTGATTGGTGTTTTACGCCGCGCTTAAGATTATTTTACTTATATGGCGACGTTGCTAGTTTTATTGTGGGAGGAAACCGGGCTCAATGCCCGGAGGAAACCCACGACCTTCCGTTGGTAACTGGCAAACATCCCACATAGGTCGTTCGAGTGAAAACCCAGTCAGAAAATTGTCCAACATTTTTTAACTGAGTGGGATTCGAACCCTCGACCCATATATTCAAGTGAATACTAATGTAATGTACGTTGTAACAACACGAGGAAGTAAATACTGGCATAATATGCACACCACAGGAATCTAAATACTCTTATTTTAATATCAGCAATAGTAAGTAAATACTCCTATAATTAACGTTTTATTCCAAATCAAAATATTTTATAATTTCGCATTGTTGGTACCTGAAGTCAAGCATTAAGCAATATTCGCCCACAGGTAACCAGCGTGAACTATTTTGAAGGTAAATTCTTTGAATTCAAGCCTGTGTAATAAGAGGCCTTAGTTGTCATGACAACCGGTGTCATCAACATGGTTTGGTATAGAACCTAACACTTTGCAAAGAGGTCAAGTATCACTCGGTTCACTCTCGGGAATTTACGAACGTCAAATTGAAGCCGAACCTAACCTGGCGGAAACAGTCTTGCTGGCCCCACCCAGCCAAGTTCCTTGAGGTTGAACAAAGGCTTTCTCCTCTTCCATGAAAAGATGTTAGGGAAGGTAGAAGTCAGTAGATCACTGATCATATGTGTTCAATTCCAATTGATCAGTGCCTTGGTTGGAATAAAAAGCAAATAGTCAAAGATAAGAATCATGTACCTTTCTCAGCATCAAATCAACGTACCAAGCAAACGCCAAGTAAATGGTCACTGCATACAATATAAACGACTGGAAAATAATGGAATTTATGAACGTGTACTGTTTATAAAATAAAGAAGCTACCAACTTAAGCATGTGTCTACTGGAATTTACGGCGCCACCTGCCCGCTTGCCTGTCCGTCAGTCTGTTTACCATTTTTTTCAATTGCAGGATTATATTCGCGGACTGCAGGTTTAACTCTATATTCTCCTTTATGGATGGTGCATGTGGCGTATATTTTCACAATCCCGATCTGCAGGAAAATTTTATAGTCAGCTGTTAGAGCGATAGCCTTTTATACCAACACTAGTCTTCCGTCAATTAGCTGCGGGTTTGGATGCTGTAGAGAAATATTTAATGGAAAAAACCTTAGTTGTTTCTCACTCAGTCGCCCTATTTGAAGCGGTTGCTAAGTACTAGTCAAAAGTCGAGAATCAAAGAACCCATGTAGTTTCGTTTTTGTATCGCTCTTATTAAAATAAAATAAGATATTTCGATCGCCTTGTAGCTTGGCAAATCCACGAAGAGGTCTAGCAGCAGTTGAAAAGTGACGCCTTTGCAAATTTTAACTTTTACGCTGCTTTGAATAGTATCATAACCTAGTTTAGTGAGGTTGGTATCAACGAAAAGCCTTAGTTCATTACGGAAGAAAATATATTTAAGAAATCCATCATATTTTCAATTGCTAGCCAGTTACAAGTATAAAATGCCTATTAAAAGGCGTACTTCCTAACTGCATGTTGTCTTGGATCCAGAATTCCGTTTTATGATTAATTCAATTAAATGCGATTTTAAAGAAAACCAACTCTGGTCACATCATTTCTTGCGCATCTGGAGCCTGTTTTACTAAACGACGTAGATGTATTTTTGCGTAGCGTTCTTAGCAACGTATCACTACAGTATTGGTTGCCAGGGCAGTTACGTGAAAACTTACACAACGCCGCTTTGTGAAACAGGCTCCAGGCCATAACGAAGATATACAGTGTTAATTGCAGACATTTATAATTGGTTTTTGACTTGGCTTGCGGGCTTGATGATTGGTAATTGTTACTACTAGCCGTGGTGAAGTTTAATTATAACAAGCAATTTTTGTTCCTTTTGTCTAATTAGCCCGCAGGTTTTTACCCTTGCTATCTACTTTGATATTTTTAGCCCATGGCCGAAGTCTAGCGCATGGGACAATCGTATTCTCACAAGACCACCTTTAGATGTGGCTAAGATAGACTTAGGGGTTTGAAATTTAGAGCTGGAAACATTCCGATATTTTTCACGAATGTATGAGTTCTTGTTGACTAACTATACATGCATATTTACGTTATAATTTTGTTTTGATTACGTAAGTAATCAGTATTCTCGGTATTTTGGCATTCGGCTATGTGTTAATTAATTAATCTTCTGCCGTTTTTTGGGGTGATGCTAGAGGTCCAGCCATGAAGCTTTGTAAATGGATTTCTTTTCTCAATAACTTCTGTATATATGATTAATGTTTTAGCGTGCATTTTTTTACAGCAGATTTTACTTATTCTTTATGAAAAAAATACATTGGAAACCATGATAATGAATTCCGCAATCATATAAATATACATTAATTACAATTTTAATCTTTTTCCAATTAAAAACATCTGACAGATCTTTCCGGTCTTGAAATTTGATCTTAAGCAATTTTGTTTTACCGTTTGCTAAAATCGCTATCATTGGGTCAGTAAACTTAATTTCTTTCCAGGGGAACAATTTTAGATACGTTAAGTTTTCGTGCCGTTAGTGAGGTGTCGTAATGTATCTAGAGAAAGGCGTCGATCGTGAGACTTTATTGCATTTTAGTTCTTAATTGCCACTTTAGTTTACCCATATCGATGAATGAATGCGGCTAAATGGCCATATATTGGAACGTATTTGAAATCAACAAGTCATTTATATGCAACAAGTGAGGAGAAATTGCCTAGGGAATCCAAAAGTTCTTAGATAGCCCCATTTGCTTGCGAGCAGACTGCCATGAAATTGGCCAATCATAACGCTATATCTGATTACCCGCGAGGTTGTTTCAACCATCACATCCGGGTTCTTTAGTCCCCTGGTTGACCCGATTTTTTTTACGATTCTTGCAGAGAAAATGAAGCCGAAATAAAAAGCCTTCTGGCGAAGTAAACGAATAGAAGGCTTGATTGCCTGTAGTAAATTTCTCATCGATCTCTCGGAGAAATTCTGATTAATGGAGAATTGGCTTCAGACCGACTCGAGCAAGATGGTCGATGTGTGTTTGGAGCTGACAGGCGAGCAGCCCCATCTTGGTAGGACCTTCTCGCATTGACATTCAGTTAGTTCCAGCTAATCAGATCGTCAATTAATTCTTAATTCAAGCTACAATTCTTCCGTGATGGCACGCGAAATTCACAAATGAACAAATGTGATTTGGCTACTTTTTTATCAAGTCTCGTAAAACATGACTGATAACGCTTACAGTGACATGAACTGAACGGCCAAATACCGGTATATGGAAAATTTTTACGAAAATTTCGACCTTACAAGAAGTAATAAAAATTACCTTCTGTGTATGTTTATCTCGGGGATGTAAGAAAGAGTTATAAGCCACACAAACCTTAAAATGTACTCATACATCCCGGATATTTGAATTTAGACCGTTAGCACACATATTCAAACTGTAGCCTACATGCTCTTCGGCCTATAGGCCTAATGACTAAATGTGCATTCCGTTTTGTTTTTTGTCTTCAATGTAATATAGGCTTACCGAATATATATTTTATATAAACGTTTTCTCATTTCGACTCTAACTCTTAAAGGCACACTTGCCGCGAAAATCAGGAATATTGTTTACATTAAAAAAGAAAGACCGTATTCTGTATTTTTCCTAGACAATATAAGTTAGGAACTTTCTATTTTTACCAAAATTTAAAAGTTTGGACGTCACTTTTTTTAATTTGAATTTGAAAATTTGAATTGTTACGTACCCGGAACGTAAACAAACCGATCTGCCCCCTATTGACGATTTTATGTTTCAGTCGAGTGAGGGAACTAACGGCACAGTGCAATTTTACGTAGGCCTATTTATCTGAGAAATACAGACTGACGATCGGTTAACAGCGACTGGAAAAGCCTGCTGATAATTGTTTGAGTGTAAACCACAGATACAAAGGCCTGAAAGGAGGGTAATCCATCACGAAAGTTGACCGACACTGATCGTTGTTGTTGTAATCAGGCTTCGATTCTTCGTTTGTTTTTCATCCCATTTTTACAGTCTAAAGCTAACTAGACATGTTTTATGTGTCCTATGTTTAAGTTTAGTGGTATTAGTCGTAGTAAGCTCATGTAAATTGGTTTTCTTCGCAAATTTAAACAGGCTACGACGGCAAGTGTGCCTTTAAAATCCCATGACAATTGAAATTTAAGTGGCATGAGCTACTAAAATGCGCAGTTTTTTTCTTCAAATTTTATTATTCTTAAGACAATTAGGTCTAGAGGGTTAGAAATCTAACAAATGAAAGTTGGGATAGGGACAATTCATTCAGTATGTGACTTGAACGAAGCGAACTAGTGCGCGTAATGTAAAAATAAAATTAAAGAACCAAGAAGAACGGTCATTCATTTTAGTTCAAAACGTTATTTCAATATACATTCACCAGGCTATTTGCATTTAAACGCTTGGCATTCGCACTTTTTCAGATAATTTCAAATATTTTGCTTTTACGGGGAAAATACCAACATTAAAAGAATAAGGATTTGTACTGCCCTAAAAGGCGCCTATTATGCCCTTGTGCCAACTCAAAGAGGTTGTCTCAGTTTGTAAACGAGAACGAACGACAAGAGCAATATCAGCTCAATACGACTAAATTTACGATGGAACCCCTCAACCCAACGAACGATATGCTTGGAATGGAGGTAACGTGGTATTTGATTTGCATCGAATGCCACCATTACTAGGAGATGGCGCAATTTCCATCCTTGGCCCTGTCTTACAAAGTTGGCGTAAGTTACGTCGTACGTAAATCAGTGTTAAGACTATAGGAACTTATGCCTTAGACGCAACCGGTCCGTGTAACTCCCGCCTATTAATGATGTACAATTTATTTTCGTCTTATCGTCTTCTAATTGGTGAATAAAAATATCAAATCAAATGTTACAAAGCCAGATCCAAACCACCCCATAAGACGTGTCCATTCCACGTATATTGTCCATTACTTCAACTCTACGCTGTATTCTAATGAGGCGAAATGTAAAACTTTAACCGCACCCAAGATTGAATTACGAAAATAATGGTAGGCCTACTGGTATTTGCAGGTTTTATCGTGTATATTTATATTTCTTATCTTATACTGCGTGGGTTTAAAACCGACAGGGTTATACAATCACTATACAAATAAAAATGACTAACACCGTACTTTTTTCACGGCTTTATACAACAACAAAAAAGAAAGCTGCCTTAGTTAAATATACGTAGTTAAACAAAGACAGTTGTCCAAAGGCGATGGTTAAAATTTACCCAGCGAACCAGGAAGAAAACTAATGTTTTCATTATCTAAATTAACAGCTAATCATTTGAAATGAATTCACTCTAGAAAAATGTAATAAAGCCTGAAAATCCCCTTGGGGATTTTTTTGGTGATTTGTACAATTTCATTTATGAGAAATTAAAGCCTTTTTGTCATCGGAAATGTGGGCGTTATTATTTAATTTCGTTTAGTGCTCATGTTTTTTCGAACCAGCATACCATGGGGGTTCTTTGTTGCATACTATATAGCGGTTTGAATCAATTACGCTTTGAAGCATGCAGGTGTATATAGCTTATCGCAATATTTCTTGCTGTGCAATCGAAAATCGAAAGTGACTCATGCTCGCAAAGTTGGGACTTTTTCCGTGGATTCCGATTGCTAGAAGAAAGTGAGCTCTTGAAATAAGAAAAAAAATCATTGCAATTAAAATTAAAACAAGAAATTAACAATCGGTTGAGCCTGTTACCATTGAACCGAAAATGTCAAAATGAGTAACATTTGAAAAATCGGGCTACATATTTAAATCCAAGGCTCGTTAAGGTGCAATGGTTGCTCAAACTAATTTTTATGATGTTAGCCACAAAAGCCTAAAACAAACATTGGCCTACCCTTTCCCTCACCACTAAACAATAAAAGCAAATGTAACAGAGAAAAAAGTACGTCCTCTATATTTAAATGCCGCAATTAGGTGTATTTTAGTAGTCATAGCAACCATTCCGATTGCCATCGTATCCCCTGGCAACCGGATGAAATAGCCAGACATAGAGAATGTATGAGAAGTAACAAATGCGGCACCATCCTATTCAAAAAGCATGTTTTATTCATGTAGCACAATAGGTGTAATCGTTTGACATTTATCATTGTGCACTACTATGGCTTGGGCGTACATCGTTCATACGAATGGACGCGCCAATAAGCTACAACAACCAACCAACTACTGTGGCTTGAAAAACGACCTGGATTTAGCTCGGTCAACTATTTGGCCATTCCATATCGCTCCGAAAGATAAAGGTTTTATCCGTCGAGCTTCAGGCGTGAAACATGGGATACTGGTGATATGTTATTATCTGTAGCTGCCCCACATCGGTCAGTCAAGGGTATCTATTTGAAGTGATTGGAAGACATTCGTTTGCACGTGAAAGGTTTATCAGGTACCAGTTGAAGGTCACCGTTTCCTGTGAGCAAAAGGCTTATACGTTATCCTAGCAACGACGCCATCTGAGTAAAAAAGGATTTTGTGTGCGGCTTAAATCAATATTCAATCAATCAATCAATATTCAATCAATCAATCGATCAATCAACCATCAACCAACCAATTAATGAATCATTCAATCAACCAACAAATTCGTCAATCAAACTTGGCATAGTCGATAATTACCAATTTGTGATCTACGGCGATTAAGACGGCAGCTTCGTCACGTAGACTAAAGAAGTAAAGAAACTAATCACAACATTGGTTTTTACAGGCTTTTATTTTACAGTATCTTATCGCCCGTTCGTTTTCTGCCATATTTACTGAGATCCATGTAGGGCCTACTGCTGCAGAGTGTCGTAAAAGCTGTATTATATTGGTATTAGTGAAATAGAAGGGCTTGTATTGTTAAGGCACGTTTTTGTCAAAAATGGGTAATAGGCCATTTACCAATACTAAAATAGCAAAGGTCGTGTGTTTTCATTCTGTGACACTAAAGCCATTACAGCCCGCTTTCCATTTATGTTGTCTCTGGGGAACTAGATATATTAGCGGCAAGGCAGTAATTAACATTCTGCACAGGGTCGAGACCACACAGTCCTGTATTTAAGCCTAGATTTTGGCGATAATGCTGAACAGTTATTAAACTCTTGCAGGGGAGTCTTTGGGTCCAAACGGCATGTTAACGTTCGCTTTCATAGCCAATGCATTAATAATACAAGGCCTCGCTGGAGACACCCCTCACAGTAGCTCTCTGAGTAAATAAATCAGCTTCAACTATTCCAAGCTTCCGCAGAAAGTAATAACTACTGTACAACAGACACAATTCTTTCTGAATCAATATTTTCTAGAGCAATGAGATTGAATTGGTCAAATGTGTGTTGTCTTTGCTGTCAAATTTTCTCCCCAACATCCCAGAAAGCCCCAAAGACATTTTTGACTAAGCTTGTAAAATAGAATTACGAACTAAATTTTCTAACCATTAGCTCGGTTAAGAGTTAAATAAAGGGAACAATTCGTATAACAATCACAGTTATTGAAATTATTTTAAGCCGATTTTCGATGTGAATGTTTAAATACCCCCTTGTTAGTTTGAAAGATTTTAAAACGTCTTTTGTCCCTGGATAATTTGAATTCATTTTAGAAGGTTCATATTGTGTCATCTCCCGTAGCTTTATTAAGTTGGTCTTAACTTAATCTTAATTTGAAAACTATGAATACAATTTGAGAGAAACCCCAGCGAGCTAAAACATGCATTTTAATTAATTTTGCCGTTATCTATAAAAAACGAACATAAATATTAGCAAAACGAAAAGAAAGTACAGCCTGAAATCAATGAAATGTGTTAATTAAAAAAAACGTATTACTTTATTTCTGGTATTCGGCCATGTTGACTTAACGTCTTCCCCTGCCAAAGAAATTGTCTTTTTCTTTATATATAGTCGAAAAGAAAAACTGGCAATGTTTTTTGGGGTGGTGGGCTGGTTAGTCAATAAAGGATATTTGCTCAATCGAAATCGTTTTCCTGAAGCTACTCTGTCCATACCGTATTCAAACATTGACGATTTTTCAGGCAATCTTATAGATTGCCGAATAATTACTTGTGTAAATCTGTAAGTGTGTTAGAGCAAAAACTGTCTCGTGGCAGACTCGTTGTATTGTTTAGGGAGTTCTGTGCGTAACATGTCGTCGGTTATATATCAACCAGTCGGAACTCCCTTCGGCTATCTTCGCTCGCTACCGGTCGGCTTTTACACGCGGTATTTCACGCACGTAAATCCCCGAAGTTATCAGACTGATATATCAACTTCTCATTCGGAGCACTTCGGCGATTTACGTACGCTAACTCTATTTGTTATAACTTTCATCTTTAATCAGAACTAATTGAAGATTTAGAGAAATACAGATACATGTATAAACCGAAACTGCGTCTAACTCGTTAGTGCTACATACAATGCTGTGTACTCGGCCAAATAACGTATACACCAGCGCCCTTCGTCTGCCTGCCCGTCCGTCCCTCCCAGATTCCATTCGGCTCCATGACTAAAACCCGGTTTCCTCTCCCAATAAAACTGGCAACGCCGCCATATAAGTGAAATAATCTTGAGCGCGGCGTAAACCACCAAACAAACAATCAATCAATCAATCAACCATAACGTTTGATCAGATACCATTCTTTTACAACATATATCTTGTGGATATAAGGTGTGTCATGAACATCTTTGGAAGCATATTATGGCATCTGCATTGGATCCTGTAATATTCTCTTTTAGTTTATACCGTCGCTTCCTTCTGGTCGTAACCTGAAGAGTTTTCGCCCAATCTGTACAATTCTGGGTAAACGGTGTGTCATCAACCATTTACGGATCTTTAGTTGGATAATATGGCATTTATATTAAACTATGTAATATTATCTTTAGGTCCTTTCCGCTCCATATCTTCTATAGTTTGTACCTTGATGTGCAATAGAACTTGTTACCAGCAATGTGAAACAGAACCTGTCATCTGCAATATGCAATAGAGCTTATTACATGCGACGCGTAATAGAACCTGTTACCATCAATGTGTAATAGAACCTCTTACCATCAATGTCTAATAGAACCTGTTACCAGCAATGCGTAATAGAACATATTATCACCAATGCGTAATAGAGCCTGTTAGCATCAATGTGTAATAGAACCTGTTACCAGCAACGTGTAATAGAACCTGTTAACAGCAATGTGTAGTAGAAAATATTATCAACAATGCGTAATAGAGCCTGTTAGCATCAATGTGTAATAGAACCTGTTACCAGCAACGTGTAATAGAACCTGTTAACAGCAATGTGTAGTAGAACCTCTTACCATCAATGTGTAATAGAACCTCTTACCATCAATGCGTAATAGAACCTGTTACCATCAATGCGTAAAAGAACCTGTTACCAGCAATGTGTAGTAGAACCTGTTACCAGCGATGTGTAATAGAACCTGTTACCAGCGATGTGTAATAGAACCTGTTACCTGCGATATGTAATACAACTTGTTACCAGCAATGTGTATTACAACGTGTTACCAGCGATGTGTAATAGAACCTGTTACCAGCAATGTGTATTACAACGTGTTACCAGCAATGTGTATTACAACGTGTTACTAGCGATGTGTATTACAACGTGTTACTAGCAATGTGTATTACAACGTGTTACTAGCGATGTGTATTACAACGTGTTACCAGCAATGTGTATTACAACGTGTTACTAGCGATGTGTATTACAACGTGTTACTAGCAATGTGTATTACAACGTGTTACTAGCAATGTGTATTACAACGGGTTACTAGCAATGTGAATATAATTTGCTCACCCCACCCTTTTATACTTAAAGCATATGACATACAAGAGCTATGGTAAAACCTGCGTGTGGCGCAAGATACGAGGCAAATAACAAAACTTATCAATAGTTATGTATAGTTTCTGCAATCACTTTGAAGGTTTCCGCAAAGTATTTTTGCAATAAAAACCAGCTTGCTCTTATTCGGATGGTATTCGATAGCCGGTCTTAGTGTGAGTACTAGGGTTTTTTTTTTTTTGCTATGGTAGTTTTGTAATTTGTTCCCACTTGATCCGATCCGTGGAATTATTCACACTGATAGTATATAAGTTTCCACTTACAATACTGCGAAAGCCAAACCAACCCATTAGCTAGAGTTTCAAGCGAAGATCGCATTCTAGGATCATATTAACGAAATTAGAAATGAAGATAAAGAGACCTAAACGGTTCGAAATGAAATCGATAGGATCAGTTGAGAGTCTTGACCAACTTTCGGTGTGCCGACATTATCCCCCAGCGACATTTCCCCCCACGACATTTTCCCCCGCGACATTTTCCCCCACGACATTTTCCCCCGGAGACATTTTCCCCCGGCGACATTTTCCCCCACTAACTTAATGAGTGTACTGGGACAATACGACAGCCTACCTTACATTTTTTCTGCAAAACTTCCCTTAAACAGTGGAGCCTCAATCACTTTCGATTTGTTAGTGAGAGATAACAGAGCAATTCTTAAACGTATAGACCTTCCAATTGGACATTCCAAGTTAACATTTTAAAAATCTCTGATAAATGGAGGAGGTTTATCACCCCCCCCCCCCCCCCCTGACCCATGCTCTCACCCACCTATCCGAGACTAGTTTGCTTGGGGTTTTACACCATGCTCAGGATGGCCCAGCCCCCTGCCCTCATTTTGGTAGTTTCTTCTCATTTAGAGGATTATGTACCCTGCGTACGAGTGTGTGTGCGTGTGGGTGGGTGAGAGCGTGTGTCGGGGGGGGGGGGGCGTTGTATTTAACACGACTGTTCTCTAGATTAAGTCGTCTGAAATTACCCGAGATTGTTGGTTTTAGTGACTTATGAAGTTACCACGCCGATCGACGGGTTTTCAAAATGTTAACTTGGAATGTCCCGTTGGAAGGCCTACGACTAAGAATTGCTCTGTTATCGATATATGCTGGGACAATTAACATTTCATTGTAAAAGCCGAACTCAACGGCAAATCGAAAGTGATTTACGTTCCACTGTTTATCGGCCGCGAGGTTTTGCAGAAAAAAGGGAAAAAAGTAAGGTAGAATGCTGTGTTGTTAAAATGGGGGAAAATGTCGCCGGGGGTAAATGTCTCCGGGGGAAAATGTCGCGGGGGAAAATGTCGTGGGGGAAAATGTCGCTGGGGGATAATGTCATGGAGTCCCAACTTTCCCCCCACGGGATTAATTCGCGCGTACAGCCCATTAGCGGAGTGACATTTAAGTCCTTTGTTTTGATCAAGCCTTTTGGAAATCTCCACTCATCCGGGTGTTTTCACTTGCTCGCCTGGATGGCGACAGGATACATTCAAAAGGTCAAAGTTGAAGACACAATGACATGGAGAAGCTCGATTATTCTAGTGCTTTTAAACTCGACTTACATCTCCTTGGTGGCTGATTTGTGCCATTTCGCGTTCTCGCATTTTCGCTGCGAGATTTTAGTTTGATTTCGTATTCTCGCGTTTTCGCCTCCTAATTCTCGCAGCGAAAGCGCGAGAACGCGAAATGGCACAAATCAGCCACCATACCTTCTTACTACCATGGCTTTGGTATAGCCGAAATGGTTCGTCATTCAATTCATCGGCTTCGAATTGCCTGACTTAACTCTTAATCATAAAACAGTTGAATATGGAATTACTGACATTTCCTAGCGCCCCTGTGCCTTTGCTTTGGTAGTAGGCACTTTCGTCATTACATTAACCAATATTTCAAACTCTAGACTTTGACTAACTTGAGTTTAATAAGTTAGTGTCTTTTACAAAGTAAGTATAACAGTATTCTCGTTATTCTTTGGGATTACACTTTCTTGAAAAATGGCAGAAATTCTTCCACCGATTTTGGGTGACGCTAGAAACGGGAATCGAACCAGGGCCCCAGAGTATCGCACCTATCGCCAGCTTTAAACAGGGTTCGATTCCCGTTTCGGATGCACCCAAAATCTGTAGAAGAATTTCTGTCATTTTTAAAAAAAAGCGCAAACCCAAAAATAACGACAATACTGTTTGAATTCCCTGACTCGTCAGCTTGGTCTGGTATTACTTATATTTCCCGCACTGAAGTGTTGTTATTTGACCCACCACGGTACTCCTATTGTAACCAGGTATAGTAGACGTGGATACCCAAAGATTTCCGTGAAATAACATTGTGTGCGGCGTAAAACACCAATGAATCAAACAGAGCCAATGTCTACTCTCCCAAAGTACCAGACGAGAAATGGAACAAAAGCGGTAACCCTAAGTCGTGAGTTCGATTCTCACCCTGGCCCGGAATTTTTTTCCGGGTCAATTAGTGTCGGTTCTTTACTAATTCAGTAAAAGCTACTTTTTTCTTGAATTGATTCTGTATATTGCGATGCCTATCCGAATAGTCTGGACAAATGCTATGATTTCTATAACACCTCTCTCATTCCTGTCATATTTTGTCACACAGACGTTATTAAAAACGACCAGATACCGCTTGACAATCGTATCAGTTGTCATGACTGGAAATTCTGTTTGGTTTATTTTGGGATTAATTGCAGTTCTATCAACTCGTACGCCAAACGTGCTCTCCGCGACCAATATTTTTTTGTTCGATTATTTGACACAGCTTTATAAATTCCTTGATATAACTATTGTCTACGCATCATTCAAATTTATCTCATCGACATGTCGACTAGGTCAGGATTCGTGGAGGAGAAAACCGGGCTTTACGCAATGTAGAAACTCCAGACCTACTGAAAGTATCTGATTGATTGGTGTTTTACGCCGCGCTCAAGATTATTTCACTTATATGTCCGGAAGAAACCCACGACTTTCCCTTGGTAACTCGCAACCATCCCACATAGGTCGTTCGAGTGAAAACCCAGTCAGAAAATTTTCCAATTTTTTGGGACTGAGTGGGATTCGAACCCTCGCCTTATTGGTGGGAAGGTATCTGGCAAACTCCTCCATATTCCTGTGTCAAAACTCGAATGTTTTATACCTTATTAGCGCAGATCTGTGGAATAACTATTGGAAGAAAACCGCGTTGTATTGCCGCAAATATCCCAATCATATAGCTTTCCTCCTGTGCCCGTGTGTTTAAGTGATCATAAATATAACTTTCCTTTCACTGTTGAAAAAAAGTATAATTTCTTATAAATATCGACGAGGTATAATTCTCAAACTGTAAAGTCACGTGACCGGAACCCTCTCTTGACTTGTTGGAAAAACCGGAAGTAGAGGAGCACAAATACAGCTGACCCTCAGATTCGACCTTTAAACCAACTACGAGTCAGAGCGAGTTTAAATGTGCCCAAACATCTAGTAAATACATTCATAGACTGTGAAAACGCTCTCGGTCTTTACAGGCATTTATTTTGTTAAAGTGGCATGGGCTGCCAAAATGTTGATATTTTGACGTAAAAACAGAATGTTGAAATTATCGGTTATTTTTCTCAAGACGTATAATTCAGAAGCTTTTTAGTGCTTCTAGTCTCAAAAATGTACGATAAAGTATCGTTTTGAACTAACTTTGACTTAGAATGAATGAATGGTCGTCCCGGTTATTGAAATTTTGCTACTTTTCGAACACGTTTTCGGTTCGTACAGGGCACATACTGCATGGATTTTCCTCATTCCAACGCCAATCATTTAGTTTTTCGATGGCATTCAAAACCTCTTACTGTCGTGACGATTAGAAATTATGAAAAAAGTGGGAATTTCGGCAGCTCATGCCACTTTAAGCAAAAGATATTCAATTGATATATGTTATATTTATGAACACTAAAACACACGGTCACAGGGAAAATCTTCTTGTCTGATATATGTTATATTGTTATGCTTTAATGGACATAGGGTTCAAAGTTTAGATCCTCGTTTTTGTTTTTGGCAGTTTGACATCTAACACTAAAGCGGGGAATCTGCATGACAATTAATATTCTCTCCTCTCATTGATCTATGTTATCGTTCTTGCAAGGTCTAAAACTCCCCATCCCGTCTCCTGGCACAGCTTCAATTTTGTTGATCCGTGAGTGTTCGTTCTCAAACCTAATTTTACTGGCGATTTACGTAGGTATAATTTTATCAGAAAAGGTCGTCTTTGTCTCAGCGCTAGACCGGAAATATTTGGCGCTTCTCCAACCTCTGTCTCTGAATTAACCGTCCGGATAATCTGATTCAACTTTTGTTGTGTTTTCACGTTCCTAGTGAAAGAAGAAAAAAATTGACTGCCCGCTCGCTCCCGTAAACTTTCTAGCATTTGTGAAGAAAGCGAAATTATACCAGCTTACTGCTTGTAAAATCACTGTCAGCTGGTTTAAAATTGACGATTTCAGCCATTTGAAACGCTTATATATGCACATTGCCGGGCTCGTCCTCTGTTTACAGTGCGAGAACCTAATAAAACCAATTTTCATTTTCAAATTCAAAATACTAAATGATGTCAGAACTTTTTAATTTTGGAGAAAAAAAAAGAAAGCTCCTACTTTCTTCTAACTGGGGGAAAAATACAGAAACGGTCTTTAAATGCGACAAGTGTGCCTTATAGTTTGTACTGAAATAAACTGCGTTTTTATGTCGGCTTCTCTGGAGAAACTCTTGTATTCAAAACATTTCATGTACTCAAAG
The DNA here is from genome assembly GCA_963971465.1 of Lepidochitona cinerea. Taxonomy (NCBI): domain Eukaryota; kingdom Metazoa; phylum Mollusca; class Polyplacophora; order Chitonida; family Tonicellidae; genus Lepidochitona; species Lepidochitona cinerea. Next base: position 17,903,151 of record OZ020565.1, on the reverse strand, counting down.
TATAGTTCATTATTTCTAAGTAAATGCCTCAATCGATATTGCATATATTCCCAAACGAAATCGCCAGACATAGATTAAACTCTAGACCTACAGTGTTGGATGTCTGACACCCTTTCCCAAGAGGCAAATGGGAAATGATTCTAACGACATTTTGACCCTAAAGGAACAGTCTCGCGCACTGATTCTATTGGTTCCTGTAGAAAATCGACGTTGTCTTGGAAGATTAAATAAAATTTCTTTCACACTAACTATGCAAACTGCGATTGTTTTTCTTGTCGTCGAACTCAAGTTTATTTCACTTAAATGACGTCACTGCTAGGTTTAGTGGGGAAGGAAACCGGGATCTGTGGCTGGAAAAAAGCATTGACATTCTGCGAAAACATGGCAACACTATCACATAGGACGATCGGGTACATGAGAGTCGAACTTGCGACCCATCGATGGGAGGCCTGTGTCGGATTGAGGCTCTAGAAAATTGAACCCGGACTGTAAACAGAACTTCAGTCCTTTGTTATATTGAATTCAATGAAATATGACTGATGAATTATATTTATAGACACGGGTTCAGGAAAAATCTTCTTGACTAAAGTAACCATGGAGACAAGTTTCTAATCGTTTTAAAAACGTATATCATTTACACCTTTATACTCAATTATTAGTTGTTTTTGTTCCTCCAGATATCTTTCAAACAACTGTTCTTTTTATAAGCAATGACTAAGCTTTGGGTCAGAGTTCGAGCCACTTTACTTTGAAGTAGTTCGTATTTGTCTGCTATAATATTGGGCATGTCGATGCTGGTCTTGTTATACTGAAACACAAATGGTTTAATAGTTGGGTTTTTTTTCAAGACATCTTCCCGGGTCCAAGTTCAACCCCAAAGGATGTTGGTTAAATAGTTAACTAAATTTCCTAAATATTTGTTTCGGTTGAAGGCAAGATAGTAGGGAATTGCCACAATCCTTTAGTGGTCGAGGGACGAATAATACCCGGATGAAATCTCGGAATTCTATTGGCTAGTTTTACGTCTCCTTTAAAGTCGGTCGGTTTATTAATTGCTAAGAATTTCATTGTAGGTAGATTTAGAACAACAAGTCCAGAAATGATAGAAACATAATCCGTTTTCACCAATCGGTGTTGGACTTGACAAGGAGACGGAACGGATTTAAAAAGATTTATTTCCAAGTAACCAGAATATAAGCCGTTATGCCATCTGCCTTCGAACTGCTTAGCAAAACATTTCTCCTTTCGTTTTGAAATAATCCGAATAATCTGGGAGTATTAGTCAGCCCAACTGGCAAGCACCGTGAAAACATAGTGGGTTTGAACAAATCACACCTGTCTCCCTTATAAATTCTTCCGGGTCAACAATGGCTGAACGGAGAGCTTAAATACAGTTTAAATCCATGTGAGTCAAGCTGCTCAACTTGAACACAGGCGTATTTAGAACGAAATCAGGTCGGTCGATGTTAACGCTCAAAGATTGTGTTCGTCAATCTATAGTTTTCCTTTGCCGGCATTAACGCAGGCTTTGTTATTTACTTACAATTTTGTTCCGAAACCTGTAGTTAACCGCTGCATCAATCGAAATCTCGTGCCATTCTACGAGATCTTCAACACGAGACATGAATATCTCAACGAATGGCAGTAGGATCAATCCCTATTTTAGATTGCCGTTGCATGCGGATAACACGTTGACGACTAGTTCCATAAACCCAGACCAATGACGTTGACGCGAGGTGGGGGTCCGTGGCTTAGTAGGAAACTCGATTATCTCGACTTTATGTTTAGGCCTACCCGTGGCTCACTTAATATTTGATATAAATACTGTAATTCGCAAGAAGATGCCTATTTTCACCCTTATTATTCTAAGCTTGTAGAAGAAAAACATCAATAATAGCTTCAGTCTTTGGCGTGAATAAAAAGCCTCCTCCGATGGAATTGGGTCAGTGACAGTGACCTATTTCTCGAGTCCAACAGCCCTTTGAATTTCCAGGTCATTTTAAACTCCTTGTGCTGAGCTATGTCCACACACTGGCTTTATTGACGAATCAATACAGGCAATTACTCCATTGATCTGTCTCTGAAGCCTGTATAGTGGTGCTTCACACTTCCTTAAACACTGCTCGCTTAAACCTCTTCCAAGGCCTGCTTTGGTAAGCCTGTCAAGTCCTATAATTGACGTCTTAACAAAATTTGCCTTTAGTTTTGACATGCCTCACGCAAGAGTCGCCAAATCAATTTCACGCTACCGAATAAACAGTGCACGGTAGTATATCTTCCTCGAACACCTTACTCTTGAAAAGATATCATCTGGCATACATTTGTCTAATTCTCGTGTCATCCAAGAAATTTAATAGTCCCAATTAATACAAAGGAAACGCAATACATTGGTCCGCTATCTTAACTTACCAGCTTATTAGTATGGGCATCAGACATTAAAGTGGCATGAGCTGCCAAAATGTTGATATTTTGACGTTAAAACAGAATATTGAAATTATTGGCTATTTTTCCCAAGACGTATAATTCAGAATCTTTTTAGTGTTTCTACTCTCGAAAATGAACGATAAAGCATTGTTTTGAACCAGCTTTGGTTTAGAATGAATGAACGGTCGTCCTGGTTATATAAACTTTGTTTACTTTTCGAACACTATTTCGGTTTGTATAGGCCGTAGGCTTTATGGATTTTCCTCATTCCAACTCCAATCATTTAGTTTTTCGATGGCCTTCAAAGCCGCTTACTGTCGTGACGATCAGGAATTATGAAAAAGTGTGAATTTTGGCAGCTCATGCCACTGTATATGATTTTTAGCCCGCCATCATTCTGATGGAGGGCTATTCAAATCGCTTTTCCGTGGTCCGTCGTCCGTCGTCCGTCGTCAGTCGTCCGTCGTCCGTCCGTTAACTTTTGGCTTGTTACCTTTATTCCAAGAAAACTACCGGTCCAATCTTAATCAAACTTGACATACATCATCACCATATGGTCTAGTTGTGCACCGTACGTTTTCATCTCATTTGCATATTCAATGTGGCCACCAGGGGGCGATATTGTTTTTTTTTTGGTTACCTTTATTCCAAGAAAACTACTAGTCCAATTTCCACCAAACTTGGCTTACATTATCTCCATATAATCTAGTTGTGCATCGTACATTTTCATCTCATTTGCATATTCAATATGGCCACCAGGGGGCGATGTTGTTTTTCTTTGTTACCTTTATTCCAAGAAAACTACCCGACCAATCTTAATCAAACTCAACATACATCATCACCGTATGGTTTAGTTGTGCAACGTACATTTTCATCTCATTTGCATATAAAATATGGCCGCCAGGGGGCGATGTTGTTTTTCTTTGTTACCTTTATTCCAAGAAAACTACCCGCCCAATCTTAATCAAACTTAATATACATCATCACCCTATGGTCTAGTTGCGCACCGTACATTTTCATCTCTTTTGCATATTCAATATGGCCACCAGGGGGCAATATTGTTTTTTTTTTGTTACCTTTATTCCAAGAAAACTACCAGTCCGATTTTCACCAAACTTGGCTCACATTATCTCCATATAGTTTAGTTGTGCATCGTGCTTTTTCATCTCATTTGCATATTCAATATGGCCGCCAGGGGGCGATGTTGTTTTTCTTTGTTACCTTTATTCCAAGAAAACTACCTGTCCAATCTTAATCAAACTTAGCATACATCATCTCACCCGATGGTCTAGTTGTGCACTGTACATTTCCATCTCATTTGCATATTCAATATGGCCGCCAGGGGGCAATGTTGTTTTTCTTTGTTTCGCTTATTGCAAGAAAACTATCAGTCCAATCTTAATCAAACTCAACATACATCATCACCCTATGGTCTAGTTGTGCACCGTACATTTTCATCTCATTTGCATATTCAATATGGCTGCCAGGGGGCGATATTATTTTTTTCTTACTTTTTTCCAAGAAAACTACCAGTGCGATTTTCACCAAACTTGGCTCACATTATCTCCCTATAGCCCTGTTGTGTACTGTACATTTTCATCTCATTTGCATATTCAATATGGCCGCCAGGGGGCGATGTTGTTTTTCTTTATCTTTATTCCAAGAAAATTACCTGACATTAATGAAACACAACATACATTATCACCCTATGGATTAGTTATGCACTGTTCATTGTCATCTCATTTGCATATTCAATATGGCTGCAGGAGGACGATATTGTTTTTTTGTTATTTTTATTCCAAGAAAACTACTGGTCTGATTTTGACCAAACTTGGCCCACATTATCTCCCTATGATCTAGTTGTGCACCCTACATTTTCATCTCATTTGCTTATTAAATATGGCCGCCAGGAAGCAATGTTGTTTTTTAACCAAATTTGAAAATGAAACTTATTATCATTATTCCAAGAAAACTACTGACCTGATCTTAACCAACCATGACACACATCATCCCTCTAAGTTCTAGCTGTGCACCGTATATTATCATTTCATTAGCATATTGAAGATGGCTACCAGGTGGCAATTTTGTTTTCAACCAAAGTTTCAAGGGGAGCTTACTTTGTAATTCACAATTTAATTTTCCTCAACAATAGTTATCTCCCTGGAATAAGATTTTTTTATGTAGGCCCCAATTCCTATATCCAGTCATTAACAATCTTTATGAATATGAATAGATGAACGCGGGCGTTAAGATCCCTTTAAGGGATCTCTTGTTTAATATTTGTATGAACCTAAACTTAACAAGATGACAAAGTATTCGTGAAAACAAGACGTAACCTATATAACTCAGTCGTCTACAATTGATACCCTTTCTGTCTAATCAAAAGTATCTCGGTATAGGATCGGTTGTTTGTTTCGAGTGACGGACAATAGCAGCATCGAATTCCTTATTTCGGAGTGGATTTTTATCTCGATCGCTGTATGTGCCAGAGTTGCCAGTGAGGCCTACTCAATGAACCATATGCGTGAAATGGTCACGTCTCATTGGCTAGCTTGGATCTGACTTTGTGAAATGTGCCGCCATTGGCAGTTGAAGCGCGCGTGCAAAATATATCTGGATCGGATTTGAATCATCTCCTAGTAATGGCAGCATTCAATACACATCAAATACCACGTGACCTCCATTCCACGCATATAGTTCATTGGGCCTACTCGCTGAAGGTCCCGACAAAGAGCCCTATTTTCTCCCCCACTAAACCTGGCAAAGCTGCCATATAAGTGAAATCTAAAGCGCGGCGTAAAACATCAATCAATCAATCAATCGAATTCTTAATAAATTCTTTGCTGTATTTTCACCAGAGCTTGATCTATACTACCCGTTTCTGGCTACCAATCTAAAATCCACTCAAAAAAACCTGGAGCTAACCAGAAGATTACGAAGCAGAAAGAAAATCTGCAAAGCATTCTTCGACTTAGGTCTAAGATACATGCAGTATGTAGCTTTCAATTTTGCTGTGAGGCCCAAAGGGTCATTTGAAAATATGTGGAACTTTCACTGGGTAAAGCCATGAGAAAATGGCCGCCGTTTTCGCGGGAAAGTGTTCCAATTACCGCTAGATATGGATGAAAAGATATCCGTACGTATGGTATATAATTCAACAATAGATTAATGGATACCGAAAAGGTTGGACATTCATTTTAAGTCATTCGTTGTATCGTTGAATGCAATTTCAGTTTCGTAAGCTGGAAGCCCGCAATTATTTGATCGACGCTGTTCTACAATCCTCCCTTGCCAAGGCAGTTTGTCGGAGGAATGTTTACAGCAATTAGGTCCAAGAACGCATCGACATCGCTGGTGGATACTTCCAGTGTATCGAATGGTATTATCATAGTTAGGGTACCTTTGGGAATAATCCTATCCCCTGATGACTACTCTGACTTGATTTAGGCTTAACCCTTACACCATTAATCAAGCATGCTCCATTAATAAATAAATCGCTATCTATAATTGTAAGTATAAAGTCTACAGACGGCAAGATATACAGTTGAGAGTTGACGTTTTCTTGTATCGTAATCGTTTTATAGGAAACATTTTGACATAAAATGCATGCTCCATTGATAAATACATCGGTATCTATAATTGTAGGTATATAGTCTACAGACAGCAAGATATACAGTTGAGAGTTGACGTTTTCTTGTATCGTAATCGTTTTATAGGAAACATTTTGACATAAAATTCAAGTTGCGTGACATAGTCGTGTATTCAACAATGAAACACAAACAGACCCTAAAATGTTTGCACCCAGCCATAAAAATGTACAAAAAATGCCAACTTTGAAGCATCTTGTTGGTAAAAATGAGACGTACTAAAATTACTAGTTGATAAGGTTTAATCACAAAAGTGGATTAGTAAATTGACAGATTCACATTCATTGAAGTTGAAAGCTTATTTAAGAAATCCTGATGATTTGTAAACAAAAAATAAAAATGATTTATAAAAAAATTAAATCTACACGCAAAAACAGAAAACGCTTCGTATAAATCGAATTACGTTTGCAAAAACTGAAAGCAATTCGTGAAAACTGAAAACGATTTGCAATAAGGTGAAAATGATTTGTGGGGACTGAAAACGATTTGTCGAAACTGAAAACAGACTATAACACAATTGTGATGACGCAACTATCTATGCATAGCAAGACTTGTCAGTACTTGGGTACACAAAGATAGGCTCGTCATCACGATTAACTATAACAATCAGAAGATATCGGCCTTCCTATCAGACCATTAAAGTGGCATGAGCTGCCAAAATGTTGATATTTTGACATTGAAACAGAATGTTGAAATTATCGGCTATTTTTCTCAAGACGTATAATTCAGAAGCTTTTTAGTGCTTCTAGTCTCGAGAATGTGCGATAAAGTATTGTTTTGAACTAACTTTGGCTTAGAATGAATGAATGGTCGTCCCGGTTATTTAAATTTTGTTTCGTATAGGCAACATACTGTATGGATTTTCGTCATTTTAACACCAATCATTTAGTTTTTCGATGGCCTTCAAAGCCTCTTACTGTCGTGGCAATCAGAAATTATGAAAAGAGTGTGAATTTTGGCAGCCCATGCCACTTTAAATAAAAAAAGCAAAGAAAGAAATACCCAGTGAACTAATTACAAACGAGTCTCATCTTGGCTCGTGGTCTAAGAAAGTGCGAGCCTGCTTGATTACTTCCGGTAGGTCAAAGGTCACGATTTCTTTCCGATCTCCCGCCTGTACTTAGTCAATATGTAAACATCACCATTGGCTGTTTATTTACACACGTGCCAATCTCGCATAGACCCGGCTTCTAAAGGGTTTTCCAATTACCAGTTTTATACAGATATACAGTCTATCTGCTGGTCTGTTTACTCATGCAGTATAGGCCTTATATATTTTTTAAATCGTTGAATTTGCTCAATGATGTAAGAACTACATGGAAATATAATTTTCCAAAGACCCATAAATGTTTGTTCACCTATAAATAACATTTGAATCCGTTTTAATAGGGTTTTTTAGTCAACTTAGGATACCTTTGAGATAAAATGCGACATTGCGTCTTTTTGCGAAGTTTGCAATAGGGGCATATATAACTCATTTTCGTTGGTTGAAAGAACACGTTGGTAACTTTAGTCTGAAGAACGAGCCGACCTGTTGCACATTTTCAGTTGCACGAACCCTCGGATAATGACTTGTAGTTGCCGGTATCGAGCCTTAAGGCCCGTTCACACTGTGCGATTTGTCGTATCGACTTGTAGGATGCGATTAAAATGGATGCTTTTGATTGGTTGTTAAATCTTATTCACCAATTAGACGCATTTATTTTCATCGCATCCTACAAGTCGATACGACAAATCGCACAGTGTGAACGAGCCTTTAGAGTTGGTGCCGTGGATGCGTCACTATAAAACCAAAGCAGAATCGTGTGTGAGGGGAGGAGGATTTGAATCCTCTATTTTTCTAAAATCTAGTTTTTCAAACATATTCTTTATTTCGTCGCCATCAAGATTGCTTTTTTGTTCCAATAAAAAATTATTTTCATACGGGTTGCGTTGATTTCAATGGATATGGATAGCCGCATTTGTTGTGCATGGTGGAATGTTGTGTTAAATGTGTTGATGTATATATATTCTCTCACAGTCACACAGCAGCTGTTTCCCATGTGTTGACCGTGATGATTTTACTTCGATCGGAGCCAAACGGAAACAGCCGAGGTTTTATCCGAATGTATCATTCTCTCTCGAAACTTCCGTATGTCAGTCTGACCCGGTGTCCCGATCATGATAAACAGTTATGTTGACCTACTTCATTTGTACACTGATAAAATCGCTAACTTGTAATTATGAATTGCTAAACTTGGCTATACAAACCTGTTTCTAAACATTAAAATACCAAGTTCGATTTACACATTGGTGAATCGTTTATTGGATTTCTTGTATCGATTCTGAAGACAGTTTATAATTTGAAAGAATTGATTGACTATACATATACTATACCCTTCTAGGGATGTATGATACATATGGTTATCAAAACTTTTATAATACTGTATATCTTCGCATACGATATTCATTTTATTCCGTTCTATAATTCTATAATTCGTTTTGGATTGTTCATATAACTACCAATGTAGATCTTCAAACATCACAGTTTTCTTAATCGCTCAAGGTAACAATTACTCACTAGTATGGCGTACATCATTCATAAGAATGGACGCGCCAATAAGCTAAAACAACCAACCAACCAACAATGTAGATCTCACCTAGCCGCTATCCATCATCCACATTTCAAAAATTAAATAAAGAACTATAGGCCTATACATCATTCTTTGTGGAGATTTTTATTCTAACAAATGCTCGCCATTGTCTCATGAAGAAGTCCGCCATCTTGTTTATAATTTTTCTAATAAGATTTATTTATACAAATATGATATCAACACAGTATTTTTGTACGTTTAATATCTTCTTATCCTGTATATATTACCCCACATTGTATTCTACAAAGCCTTGGGGCCGTTTCACGAAGTCGTCGCACAGTGCGATCAATCGCTGTTGCCATGAAGTCGTATCTCTTCACTATGGTATGACTATCAATTGGCAACTACGTTTCGTTTGCGATGCGACTGCATTGTGAAACGAGCCACTGTATAAGCTATCGAGATCGCCGGAATCCGATTACACCTGATTTAGGGCCTAACGTTCATGTGGACGCATTTTGCTGTTGACTTCTGCAAATCCCGATGATGGAATCTTGTATAGGCCTACCACAGTTAACTCTTTGGTGGTGCTATTTTAAGAAATTACTTGGGGAGGGGGCGCTAGGTGGCTCAGTCGGTTAGAAAGTTAGGCCCTCAGTAGGACAGAGTTCTTCCATCGATTCGGCACGGGATCGAATCTAATTCAGACTAAATCAAAATTTAAAAAAATTCTCAGTGGATTTCTTACGCGATCGCTGTATGTGAAAGAGTGGGCAGGTATTGGCCGAAGGTCAGGGGTTTCCTCCGGACATAGAGATCGGTTTCCTGCCCCACTAAACCTGACAACGCCGCCATATAAGGAACATAATCTTGGGTATGCCGTAAAACAGTAATAAATCAATAAATTACTGGACAGATTTTGCTTGAGTCTATCATTATGTTTGACCGTTGAGTCTATCAAGTCTTGTGGATTTTACAATAAAGCGTTAGCAACCACAAGCGATTTTCCGTGTTCTTAATTGTTCAATGAAAAAAACAAAACAAGAGAGCCTTTGTACAGGACATAACATTTTACTAAGCGTAGGTGGCGCCATTATTTGTATCGGAAACTGATCCTAATACCTAATTAAGTGGATAGTTTCTGGTTTCCGGGATATACGTCTACACCCTGGTAAAGCTGTTAAAATAAGACTGACTTTTAAGTCTCCCATATGGAATGTTATGAGCTGCCAAATACAAGTAAATTATTGTTTAATTCATAATTAGATAATAGTTCGTAATTTTTATCAAGAAGAATAAAATATGAATTTTCGAGTGATGGCAATCTCTGAGTTGCTTTTATCAGCAACAAAGTCCCTAAAATGTACTCATACATGCCGGTGGCTGGAGATGTCCAAAACGCCGTGCCCAAAGTATATTGATAATCTGTTACCAAAGTATATTGATGATGTGTGGCCAACACATCATCGATATACTTTGTCTACAGAGTTTGGATATCTTCAGCTAACATTCCGGATATTGGAATTTTGTCAGTTATTAGCACAAATATTCCGCTCATACAGGTTAGGTACTTGGCTTACTGATACTTTATTTCAATTAAACGTCATTTTTTTAGTTTCTCAAGGATCTGCAAAGGCACAATTTCTCTTGACAGTCGGGGGCCTCCGTGGCTCAGTAGGTAGAGCGTTGGACGCTCAATCCAAACAGCCTTCCACCAATGGGTCGCGAGTTCGAATCCCGCTCAGTCCAAAAATTGGAAAATTTTCTGACTGGGTTTTCACTCGAACGACCTATGTGGGATGGTTGCCAGTTACCAGCGGAAGGTCGTGGGTTTCCTCCGGGCACAGAGCCCGGTTTCCTCCCACAATAAAACTGGCAACGCCGCCATATAAGTGAAATAATCTTGAGCGCGGCGTAAAACACCAATCAATCAATCAATCAATCAATCTCTTGACAGTCGAGATGCATTTATTGAAGAAATATGTAGGGTTTGTTTTGAATTCTTCTTACATGTTTGATATGAGATTATATTGGGCCAGATAAGAGTAGTAATGGAATAGACGCAAGGAAATCAAACACACAAAAATGGGTCGCGTAGAATATTTGACCGTTTCCATGGCGACTGAGAAGTGGACGTCTTAATTGATCGCAGAACTAACCTGTCGCCATCGCTTACTACTCGGTCCTTTCTGAAATATTCGCTAAAATCACTTTGCTCTATATTCTAGCTCATAGCCTTAGGTGGATGCAGCGACCGGTGCTTTTTGGTCAATCTTATTCTCACGAGATTTATTACAGGCGGGATTATACGTTAAAGCTCGCACAACTGAATCTATAAAGCCGGGAGTTCGATTTCCCTTCCGCTTCATAACGTGTACATTTTTCTCTGCCATGAACTATTTATGTTACATATAAATATGGCAGCCATACTGGATTATGAAATTTTCTCTTTCCACTAAATAAGTTTTGTTAATATCTGAACAAATTTATCAGGATACCCGAGAATTCAAATTGGCGAGACAGTTTGAGCTATGACAGAAATATACGCCACTTTTTCTGATGAATAAACAAACAAAAAAAGCTCAGAAAAGTAGACCCTGAGTGGAGATCATTAGGGAGTGTTGAAAGGGGCGATAATTCGCAACTTTATCAACAATTTACAAATTCATCAAGATGAATCATTTATTGCGTTTTTTTTTAATGCATAAAATTTGTTTGACTTTGTTTAACAATATTGTTATTCTTTTTCCTTGCAGACTGGTTCAAAGCTGTACAAGGCCTCTTTGCTGTTGGTCTAGGGTTCGGACTGATGGCTTTACTTTTCGCCACCTTTGCTCTCTGTTGCGAGGCAAGGAAGTGTAACTTCAGCGCTGCCATATCTACGGTGCTAATTCTCGCCTGTAAGTATATATTTATTAGATTTAGGACACAAACTGAGTCAAATGAAGCTACGGGTGTGACAAGGGGTGCTTATATAATCTGTTGCGTGGATTGATAGGTTGGTGTTTTGCTCAAGATTATTTCACTTATATGGCGGCGCTGCCAGTTTTATTGGGGAGGAAACCGGGCTCTATGCCCGGAGGAAACCCATGGCCTTCCGGTGGTAAATGGCAACCATCCCACATAGGTCGTTCGAGTGAAAACCCAGTCAGAAAATTCGTCGATATGATTTGTCAACCAATCAAATGCATCCATTTGAATCGCATGTTACAAGTTGGTACTACAAATCGCACAGTGAGAACGGGCCTTTGGGACTTACTGATATTGAATGCAACTAAGCACACTTCAAACGAACAATACTAAAATTCTACAGGTGGCTCAGTGATACATGTACCCAGGCGGGAGCTGTGAACCCATCGTGTTCGCGTTAGAAAGTTACATCGCCAATATTCAATCAACGAGAGTCTCCCATCTGATACATAGAGGTTATCTAACGAGAGCCAGTGTGATACGATGAATATCACTCGAGTCTATTAATTTTCAACGTCACGGGCCTCACTAATGACGTAATTCATTTGTGACGTCAGTTTGCTTTTGTGAGGTCATAGCGTTACTTGAGCCATAATTTCACACGCTGATTATGCAAAAAATAGCACATGGGCGTGGAAATATCAGGGGTGTAGTGTGAGAAAATATCAAACAGTTTAATTTCTCACTACCTGTCTTAAATTTGGCCAATATACCGATTGTCTAATGACGTCATGGGGTACATACGCTGAGAAATATATCAACATATCAGACGGAAAGTATTCAACACAGAAAAGCAAAGGTGTGCAGTCATGCGTATCGCTTCAGGATCTTGTAACAAAGTGGTCACTCAAAACAAATCCCTATATATCCCATTATTTTTTGCGTGACGTCCTAAGGCTCCAAGTCTATTGTTTTGAATGCAATATTCAGTCTTTAAACGTAAGCTTAGTCTATTAATAGTCCTACACGCAATTTCTTCTCATCCAAGCACTCAATAGCTGTAGAATATTATTCAGAACCCTCATGTTCGATTGGCTACTTCCACCAGTTGGTCGCGGGTTCGAATCCCACCCAGTCAAAAAAAAAGGAAAATTGTCTTTGCTTTACGATGGTTCCATGAAAATTTGACTGCAGCCCCTTAACTTCATGTTCATCCAATAATGATTTACTCTTTTTGGATTTTAACATTTTTTGGAAGATTTTTTCTGTTCAGAATGAAAGGGACCCCAAGGCCCCAGCATATAATGAATGCTATCTTTCCATGCAGCAGTTCCACCAATGGGTCGCGGGTTCGAATACCACTCGAACGACCTGTGCGGGATGGCTGCCAGTTACCTACGGAAGGTCATGTGTTTCCTCCGGGCATAGACCCCGGTTTCATTCCACAATAAAACTGGCAACGCCGCCATGTGAAATAATCTTGATCGCGGCGTAAAACACCAAACAATCAATCAATCAATCGATTGGCTACCTATTTCACCCCTACCCAGACCATTAACAAGTCCAATACCGACATTATAGGCGGGAAACTTAATACGTGACTTGGAAAAATTATATTATTTTATTCATTTCAAAGGGTCCTGCTCTAAGTGACCGCTTGGTTACCTTCTAGTCTTTGTAAAGACACGCATGACTGCTCGCGTATTTACTTTTCGGTACAGAATAAATTCAGTCCGCCATGTTGACCCCTCTATGTACCCCCATGACGTCACTAAGCAATCGGCATATATTGCATCATACGATGCGTTTCGGTGAAGAATATTTTGTTTTTATACGCCCGGCTTGAAAAGCGGGCTGTATTATGGTATCATCTCCGGCAGTCCGGCTGTCCGGCGTCCGCTTTCCCTTCCGCTCCATAACTTCTAAAGTTTTGATTCCATCTGCACAATTTTTTCTAAGTATATACCTTATGGGTAGAAGGTGTGTCGCAAACTATTTTTAACATCACTGGTTACATAATATGGGAGTTATATTGGATTATGTAATATTCCCTTCCGCTCCGTAACTTCCAATGTTTTGATTCCAGCTGCACAATTTTTTCTGAGTATATACCTTATGGATGGAAGGTGTGTCGCGAACTATTTTTGACATCATACATTGCGTAATATGGCAGCCATATTGGGTTTTGTAATATTTACTTTTTCTCTCCATAACTTTAACAAATATGATCCGATGTTTTCAAATCTTTCATGTTACATACCATATTAACAGACAGTGTGTAAAAAAATTGTTTATGATATCAACTATTGCAAATTATTGGATTATGTGCATTCCCTTTTATTCGTGATTTAACAGCAGCGAAAATTGATGACTTGTACCGTGTACAAATCTTGTTAATAATTGTTGATCCAAATAGCCCATTTTAAATTTGATACAGATGGATTTTAAAGGTTTTAGTGGTAAGATTTCATTTTGTTGACATAACATCACCTTTTACCAAGCTTCACATAATAAAACTGGCAACGCCGCCATATACATGTAAGTAAAATAATCTTGAGCGCAGCGTAAAACACCAAACAATCAATCAATCAATCATTTACCAAGCTTCAACCTCTTCCCTCTGAATTTTGAAAATTAAATTCAAATAAATATGGAAGGATTTGTTTTGGTATGGCTGCAGTTACTGTGCCTTTCCGGGCGTATTTTGGGTTTCCCGAAACTCTTGTTAATTCTGCCCTTCTATGTTCAAACGTTAAAATAAATTTCTTTGTCACGAGATCGAAAGTATATGCGCTTGCTCGCGCATGAGCATTCGGGGAGTGAAGTAATCCTTAATACATAATCAACCATTTTTCTTCCTCGTCAACCATGCAGCGGAAAATCATGCTAATCTATTTTGATTTCTTTTCGTTTCAGTTTTGGCCCTAGGAATCTCTGTGATTATTTACGGGGTGAAGTATAGCGACGAAGGACATGTTGCCATCGAACTCACCCTCGGGGTAGGCAGGAAATTCGGGTGGTCATTCTGGCTGGGTGTCGCCTCTGCCCTGCTCACTCTTCTCACCTCCATGCTCTATGCTTGTGACTGCCGTAGACGACCCGCACAATACTAGGTTAAAAATTACACAACAATATCGAGATTTAACAAAATGTTGAGTTAACGTTAAGAGATGTTAAAAAATTACACAAATAATGAACGTACACAGGGACCTTTTATAAAACGTTAAGTTAATGTTATAGTATAAAGGCCCGTTTTCACTGTGCGATTTCTTGTACCCCCTTGTAGGATGCGATTAAAATGGATGGTCGATAGGATTTGTCAACCAATCAAATGAATCCATTTGAATCGCATGCTGCAAGTCGGTGCGACAAATCGCACAGTGAGAACGGGCCTTAATACGAACAATTATAGATATCTGATTACGCATTACGATTTTTTTTGTACCAATTCGGATGATCAAATTCAAGCTAAGCAAAAATGACTTTTCAAATGTGAGGTGGAAAACAAATGCCTATTAACAAAAACAAACAAGGACTTTTTAACGAAATGTTATGTTAACGTAGAAATGTTAAGCAAATACGTACGTACTAGTACTTTTTAAGTTACTTTTTAGCCATCTTCGCTGTTGAAATGCAGAAAATCGCCATCGACAGTTTTGTTTAGCATTTTTCCCGACAAAAAAAAGTTGAACATATTACAATTTTGTCTAAATTAAAAACATTTGGGGTCATTTTGAATTTTTTTTAATTCACAAATTGAAAATTTGATAATAGCATTAAATCTTACATAATTAGGTCTATATCTAGTTACCTCCACCTGAATACATTTTGACGTTCCCGTTTTAGTCCGCTAACAGAGACCGGCTTCATTTGAAGGTCCTATTTCATGTACTTGAAAGTATATGAAGAAATGTATATACTATATAGCATTGCCTTTCCTTAAACCGAATTATTTTTTTTTAAACAATTCTAACGGGAAACTTAATCAAGCAATACGTTTGTGTTAAATACTATTTAAAATAAAAACTTCAATGATGAAATAAAAAACCTTCTATAAAAATGTGATTTCAAAGGGCTTCCAAAGCATTTTTTGCTTCTTTTTTGTAAGGGCTGATCGGCACTCGCCAATGACAGGTCGGGAGTGTTCTCTAATCTTAGAGCCTGGTTTCCTTCACCAAAACTAACTTGGCAACGAAATCCTGCAAGAGGAAAAATTTTGAACACGGTATAAATCAAGAGTCAATGAATGTCTGCTTATTTAATAACCAATATGATAAATCAAAATAATGCATCATTTGGTGTCTGTCTCACAAACCCATTCGATGTCCCACCCGAAAAAAACAACCGGAAAATGTTCGACGAACTTTTGTCTTTTGATGTCATGACAGTGCACAATTCCTAAAATAGGTCGAATGCTGTTATATTTACTTATGAAAACAAAAATAGTCTCTCTACCCTACCCCCCCCCCCCCCCCTCTCCCGAAAAAAATAATGAAAAAGAAAAAGAAAAAATCCAACAAAAACAGAAAACAGCGTCGGTTGAAGCTAGCACGTTTCCCAGCACAGTCCTCCGGTCAACGAAAGAAATTTGGTTCATCGAGTTATGCCCCTTGATTCCTAAACTTGTAAATTTATCACTCTTTTATAGTTTTATTTTTTCGTATCCTTAGCATAATTTATGATTTTAATTATTGTTTATTCCACAGTTTACAATCTATTTTGTTGTTGTTGTATGTAACTCGAGTTTCCTTATATTTGAAATATTTTCATACGACATTGTGTTAATCGAACGTGTAAATTTGAATCAAACAAATTCATAATTTTTATTATTTTTTATGTAGATCAAGTTCCGTACTTTGAAATGCTGTTGTACGGTCTTGTATCAAAGAGAGTAGATTGACAAGAGTGGTCACTTCGTCCAATCAGCATTGTCGGCATGTTCTTCTGGCCCCCTAGCGGAAGGGTGTTCCGACTGTACACGATTCGATTAGGGCGCCCCTGATAGAAAGGAGGTTCCTAATAATCGAATCGTGTCAGTTCAAATTCAACATGGCGCGGACGAAGTGACCACTCTTGGCTTGTATTCAACCAGAAGTCTATGAACAGGGAAGTGTGAAATGTCGCATTACCCCATATTCAGGGCACTGGCGCTTTCAGCCTGCTTATACTACATTATGTGACGTTTATGCGCGGTAGATTTTGAAATTGTCAACGGTTGCGCAATTTCAAATCAGAAAATAAATTCATTCTCCACTTACTGCATCTATCGGCAATTCCAGTAACCGCAGTTCGGAGAATGCATTGGTTTTTATAAAAGCTTTACCGAACATGCGACTCTGATATCTCCATTTGGACTCAAATCGTTCCAAACAAGTCTTCTTGTCTCATTTTCAACTTTATGAAGTTCTTCGGAAACTTTAACTTTTGCTCCATCAAGTACTGTTATCATAAATAATATGTTCGCCATGTTTTTTCTTATGCATCCCATAATAGTTCATATGAGAAAGTGAAGAAAAGCCACGCTTTCTGACTAACCGAGAGAGGGCTCTGTGTATGGTGACCTCTGGGTCAAACGGCGCCAATGCCCTCAACACTATGTAATGGAACGCTTCACACTTCCACATTCATAGACTTCTGATTCAACTGATCAAGCAAATAGCGTTTCCTAGAAATGACCTTTACGTTTATTTCCTAACTTTAGATATAGATATGTGTCGTGCTAATACCTTCATTAGAAAATGCTCATGAATGTCGCTCACATTAAAGTCAGTGGATAGAATTTTTTTTTTTTTTTTTAGGTATTTTTTTTCTTTCTTTTCATGGTATAGATATATAAATTGAACCACAGGCACACGGAGTGGTCTCCCTTATCCACCCTATGTTATACTATAAATACGGTCTATATTTATAGTATAACAAAGGGTGGTTACGGGAGGGCACTCCGTGTGCCTGTGATTGAACTCTATATTACTAAATGCTATATGTCTAAAGTTGCATGATCTGACAAATTATCAATATTGTCAGAAACGCAAATGAGCAGTGTTGAGAATACAGATTAAAGCATTGTTGACAAGCTACATGAAATGAATGAACACGAAATCCGTATTCTCAGATTGTTAAAATGTGTTTACTTTTCGAAAAACAATTTTTGTTTTGAAAACTGCTTTACACCCAAAATGTATTTCGTTGCTTTTTTTTTCTTTAACGCCGATTATTTCTTTTTTATATGAAAGCCAAATATCTTGTTCCCTTTACAAACAGAAATCAGGAATAAGAAGTAAAAGTTTTTGGAGCTCATGTCACTTCAATATAAAAACGTACCAATGTTCAATTGTGATGACGTGCCTATTTATAAGTGTCAGGAACACGACGTGTGTGTTTTGAGCGGCCATGTTGAATATTGAGGTGGCCACGGAGGGCTTGGTTTAATGTATAAATGCATTGCCATGAAAATCTATCTATATATGGATGTCTGTAAGAAAGCACAGGTCTTACTGACGTTGTACACAAAGATGGGCGCGTCATCATTATTAACACACAAACTCTTTTTTCTGGCATATGTAAATAATCACTGTCTTGTGGAAAAATGTTTTTTTTTTTTTTTTTAAATCTTGAAAAAAAAAAAATTAATATTAGCGATAAATAGAAAACCCGACATCCATCTTAAAAGGTTCGCATCTTTTGTAGGAATTGAAAAAAAACATTTTGAAAAAGTTCACTGATTTTATAAAATATATTTTTTTTTGTACATGATCTATTTTCAAGGCTGGTAACTCTGACACTTCCCGAAATCTGTCCGGAGTTACTTCCCTTGTTCTATATCTTATTTCATTGGAGTGTAGACATACCCACAGAAGCACCGCTATCTCTCAGGTGCTATATAGTGCTGTTGTTTAACCCGCCATTGCGCTGTTTCATCAAACTAAAATAAAAAGTATATAAAATTTTGTATAAGCCTACTAGTGAGTAGTCATTCTAACATGTTCAATAGACACATTGCCTAATGACGTCACCGGGGTTATAAGAATGAAAAAAATATCATGAGTGATGACGGACATGAGGCATTCAGTATTCTGCACTAAAAGTAAAGGTGTGCAGTCATGCGTGTCGGTGAAAGGGCCTCTCATATAGCGGTCACTTCAAAACAATTCCGTTTTCCATCTCAAATATTTTTGAGTGACGTCACTAGTCTCCGCGTCTATTTTTGTTAGATCCACCGTCTTCCTGTTCATAGGTCTACTTTTCTGAATTGTACCGTATTCTAAAAACCTCTGAGCTATTTTTTACAAAGTTTTGATAATAATGTGAGTTGTATCGGGTGTAATAATGTGTTGATACTTTATTTTAATCAACGCCTCAAGTATATTTTGAACCTGTTCATTTTTTCCCTGAAAATATGGTAATAATCTCTGTTAATGAATGCGCATAATCATGTTATATTATTAACTGAAATATGTCTAACTGTATACTTGGATTTTTCATCTCTGGTAAATATATTTGTGTGTTTTTTGCAAGTTATCGTTTTATTTTCCATTATTTATTAATACACGCTGTAAAATAGATATCGTACGTTTTACGGTAAAATAATGGTAGTTTAGGCTGGCAACCATCTACGCATCATCGGATACCCAGGGTTAAATTCTCAACAAGCGCACCTTTTACCCCTGCAGAGCATTTTTGGTTCAATAATTTCCATTGCAAGACAACACGAGGCTGTCGGGGAATCTACTTAAAGTGGCATAAGCTGCCAAAATTCAAACTTTTTCATAATTTCTGATCGTCACGACAGTAAGAGGCTTTGAAGGCCATCGAAAAACTAAATGATTAGCGTTGGAATGAGGAAAATGCATACAGTAAGTGGCCTATATACGAACCGAAAACCTGTTCGAAAAGTAAACAAAATTTAAATAACAGGGACGACCATTCATTCATTCTAAGCCAAAGTTAGTTCATAACAATACTTTATCGTATATTCTCGAGATTAGAATCACTAAAAAGCTTCTGAATTATACGGCTTGAGAAAAATAGAAGATAATTTCAACATTCTGTTTTAACGTCAAAATATCAACATTTTGGCAGCTCATGCCACTTTAATTTGCTAATAAAGGATACGATTCAATATCCGGGATGTATACTCAGCTGCTTGGTTCAACGCTCGAGGGAGCATCTATGGCTCAGTAGGTAGAGCATTGGACGCTCAATCAGAACAGCCTTCCACCAATGGGTCCCGGGTTCGAATACCACTCAGGCCGAAACAAAAATTGGAAAATTTTCTGACTGGGTTTTCACTCGAACCACCTATGGCGGAAAGATAATTCCTATTTTAAGTGCTGTACAACAATTTAATCTCCTTAGTACAGAAACTATTTTTATAGTAAGAGCCACCAATCAATTTTAAAAAAATGACAAGTAACAAACCAGTGCGAGTTAAAGATGTCTGCTTACATCGGACAAATCTCAACTAGTCAGATTTGTGGGTTCAATTTTGGGGTTTTCTCACAAGTTGAACAGCTTATCAGGTTTATAGGCCAATGTTGACTTACTAGTTTTAGAAATTTGTCTATAAAGCTTTGCTAAAAAAACAAGATTATTATTCATAAAGTCCCTGTGCCAAAGTGTAATTATTTTCAAAAACATATATGTTAAAGTGGCATGAGCTGCCAAAATATTGATATTTTGATGTTAAAACAGAATGCTGAAATTATTGGATATTTTTCTCAAGACGTATAATTCAGAAGCTTTTCAGTGCTTTTAGTCTCCAGAATGTAAGATAAAGTATTATTTTGAACTAATTTTGGCTTACATTGAATGAATGGTCGGCCCGGTTATTTAAATGTTGTTTACTTTTGGAACACTATTTCGTCTCGCACAGGCCACATACACTGTACTGTATAGAATTTCCTCATTTCAACGCCAATCATTTAGTTTTTCGATGACCTTTAAAGTCTCTTACTGTCGTGACGATCGGAAATTATGAAAAAGTGTGAGTTATGGCAGTTCATGCCACTTTAATGAAATTACAAGCTCTGTCTTATCACACAATGTCAGAGGTCACTTGATTGACAGTTGTTTTCTTTCGCACTATTTCAACGAAATCTCAGCTACTATACAATAATATTTTCCCTGTGTTCATAAATATATATAGATCCAATAAAGAATAAAGTCGCGTTAGAAAGAAGACACTTAACTTAAATTAAAGAAAGTACACTCTATGCAATCTGATATGTACAAGAGTTTGTTACTTGTCATGTTTTTTTTAATTAATTGGTGGCTCTTAATATAAAAATATTTTCTGTACTAAGGAGATTAAGGTATTTACAGTACTTAAAATAGGGGTTATCTTTCCGCCGTCTGAAATGTCTGAGAAAGAAGGTCACGTACCAGCTCGTGTAAGGCAGTGTCTAAGAAAGAAGGTCACGTACTCGGGTGAGGCAGTGTCTGAGAAAGAAGGTCACGTACTCGGGTGAGGCAGTGTCTAAGAAAGAAGGTCACGTACTCGGGTGAGGCAGTGTCTAAGAAAGAAGGTCACGTACTCGGGTGAGGCAGTGTCTGAGAAAGAAGGTCACGTACTCGGGTGAGGCAGTGTCTGAGAAAGAAGGTCACGTACTCGGGTGAGGCAGTGTCTAAGAAAGAAGGTCACGTACTCGGGTGAGGCAGTGTCTAAGAAAGAAGGTCACGTACTCGGGTGAGGCAGTGTCTAAGAAAGAAGGTCACGTACTCGGGTGAGGCAGTGTCTAAGAAAGAAGGTCACGTACTCGGGTGAGGCAGTGTCTAAGAAAGAAGGTCACGTACTCGGGTGAGGCAGTGTCTAAGAAAGAAGGTCACGTACCAGCTCGTGTAAGGCAGTGTCTGAGAAAGAATGTCACGTACTCGGGTGAGGCAGGGTCTGAGAAAGAATGTCACGTACTCGGGTGAGGCAGTGTCTGAGAAACAATGTCACGTACTCGTGTGAGGCAGTGTCTGAGAAAGAATGTCACGTACTCGTGTGAGGCAGTGTCTGAGAAAGAAGGTCACGTACTCGTGTGAGGCAGTGTCTGAGAAAGAAGGTCACGTA
This sequence comes from Lepidochitona cinerea, assembly GCA_963971465.1. Lineage (NCBI taxonomy): Eukaryota > Metazoa > Mollusca > Polyplacophora > Chitonida > Tonicellidae > Lepidochitona > Lepidochitona cinerea. Next base: position 17,881,543 of record OZ020565.1, on the reverse strand, counting down.
CTCGGGCGAGGCAGTGTCTAAGAAAGAACGCCACGTACTAGCTCGTGTGAGGCAGGGTCTGAGAAAAAAAAAGCTCAATTACAGGTGGGATGAAATGTCTGGCCGTTATTGATTGTAGTAAAAATACTCTAATGAGATCTATAGGAATAAGGTGAAGAATTACTTATGGATAACAACTTCTTGGTTTATTGTTATCCATAAGTAATTCTTCACCTTATTGTTAACCTTTCAACTTCTAAATGCCATTGAAAGATTAGATCTATAGGAGCTCAGATATTGTAGAACAGCCGCCATCTTCAAAGGGTAGCTGCGACTCACTCGCACATCGGTCCTTTTTCCTTTCAAAAAAATCATTCACCGATACAATAAATGCCTTGAAATGAATGACCAGCGTTTTCTGTCTTGAAATGCATTCCACTTTTGTCAAATTTTAGGCCAGAGTTATGGCATTACATCCATATCTAGAACTGGTTGGAACAATTTCCCGCGATCACGAGGGCCATGTTTTGTATTCTCAGTCATTCAGGAATCTTCCTATTTTAAACATGGCTACCCTACGTAGCGTTCGGCCCTTGGGGCCTCACATTAACGCTACATATAGGCCTACCGGAGCTAAGATCGTTATCAGTGGAAAGCTCTTATTTTGTACTAGTTGATAAAAAGCCCAACATTTATCTAATTCTATCCCAACAAAAAATTCCCGCGTAGTTTGTAGCTCATGCCACTTTAACGAACATTTCCAAAACTAGTCACAATACAAAGTTTCTTATATGTACTTCTTGATAAAAAGAAACATGCAGATAATTTGAAAATTTTGTTTTAAAAGGAAAGAGCTTTGCAGTTTAGGCTTTGTTGTATGTGTCTTATCAGACCTAGATTTCTTGATGTTTTATGTCATTTTAAATAATCTTGGTTCTGAACGTAACACAACAGGCACACGGAGTGCTCTCCCCTTATCCCTCTATCTAATACACTTATATAATAGCCTTGTTTGCTAGAAAGAGGTTATGAGATGGAGTTTATAACCTTGTTTTTTGTGCTGGTTGTAGGTTATGAGATGTAGTTTATAACCTTGGTGTTTGCTAGAAAAAGGTTATGAGATATAACCTTGTTTTTGTGCTGGTTGTAGGATATGAGATGGAGTTCATAGCCTTGTTTGCTAGAAAAAGGTTATGAGATGGAGTTTATAACCTTGTTTTTTTGTGCTGGTTGTAGGTTATGAGATGTAGTTTATAACCTTGTTGTTTGCTAGAAAAAGGTTATGAGATGGAGTTCATAACCTTGTTCTTTGTGTTGGTTGTAGGTTATGAGATGGAGTTTATAACCTTGTTGTTTGCTAGAAAAAGGTTATGAGATGGAGTTTATAACCTTGTTTTTTTTGTTGGTTGTAGGATATGTAGTTTGCTGGCTGTGAGATGGAGTTTATGATTGTTTTGTTCGTTGTTTGTTATAATACAATTTGTGTTTCAGTATAACAAAGCTAGCATCGCTATGGCCAAGATTATAGTAGAAGAATACAGGCTGCTTCAGGGTAAACTTGCTCGACCTCTGACCCAAAGGCCAGTCATTGCTTATAAAAAGAACAGGGGTTTGAGGGACATGCTGGTCAGGGCTGAACTCCCCTGTCTGCCTTCTACCTAGGGTTTTCTGGGAAGTGTTGGTGGGGGGGGGGGGGGGGGGGTGGGGGCAAAATCTTTTCCCATGACTCTATAATATATAGTCTGATGATAGTCTTACCATAGCTTAAGATGCATAAGCATTGCCAATGTAATACAAAGTGTTCCAGACAATTCTACTGACTAAGGCCAAGCTCCTGTCAGTCGTCAACCTAATGAAATGTCGTAGGTTTGGTTTATTACAACAATTTATGATGGTGTGTGAAGGTCTAAATGATATGCGTCTTTTTGACACAATTAGAAACTTGTCTCCGTGGTTATTTTAGACTAGAAGATTTTCCCTGTGCCCGTGTGTTTTAGTGTTCATAAATAAATATAAATAAATTAACACAATTAGAAACTTGGCTCCATGGTTATTTTAGACAAGAAGATTTTCCCTCTGTCCGTGTGTTTAGTGATCATAAATATATAATATGGTCGATATTACTGTATAGTGGGAATCTTATTTAACCTATAGTTGATGATTTGGCCTACATTTTTGTTTTTTCCAGTGGAAATTCCCAGGAGCTATTCTCACACCTTAACTAACCAATCAAACAACCAACGAAGAAACAAAGGTGCCCGGATGAGAAAATAAGCCAATGGCAGTATCGTATTAAATTTCTCGGCCAATATAAAATGGCTATTCCGGTACTTAAATCCTCACCTAGCGCACCTTAACAGAGTTGCAGACGCCATCAAAATCAGTCAATCAATCTGAAATCATTATACAAGAAATATGGCTGGTAAATCGTCTAAAAAAATAGCAAACAAACCACGAAACTCGTGTTCAAAACGTCAGAAAAGAGTTTCCACTTGTTGTGTACGCATAGGCGTACAAAATACAAAGACACTTTCTATCCGAAAGTCTTTCAATAGGGTAAGTATTGCAATTTACACTATGTTTGGGTTTTTTAAAATTAATTTACTGATAACATTCGAAACTGGACGTACATTATTCATCGTCACAAACGTAGCTATATTAAAAAATGACTTACATTGAAGACGCCAATTAATAGATTCCTGCAAACTCAATTTCAAAACTGTGGTTATACCTGTCGTACTTAGCTGTAGAGGTCCTGTCGTTTTATTCAAGAAGAACTGTACAAAATAAAAGCTCTCCGTTTTTAAACGCGTTAGAGCTTTACCGTGCGTTGAGGTGGAGGAAAATGTAAAGTCAATTTATTTACTTCTGGTAACAAGCTTTTTTTTCATCTATCCCCAGTATTTGAATGTGTGTTCATTATTAAAATTAACAAACATCTTCGCTTCGTACGGCTAACTGTTTTGATTTCAACGTCAATCCTATATTTTTCAAAGGCAGGCCTATACTTCAAACGTTTGACTTGTCTTGTCAATTTGAATTTATGAAAAAGGTGCGAATTTTCGCCCCGGTCATGCCACTTTAACTGGAACTCCGTTAATCTGAACTGCTTTGGAGGTCGTAGGGGCTCTAACTTGGTTACATCAGGGCTCGTTGAAAGCACCAGGATCCTGTTTCACAAAGCGGCATAGATGTATTTTTTGCGTAACTTTCATACCAACGTATCTCTATAATATGGGCTGCTATGGCAGAACTTACGTAAAAACTTACGCTACGCCGCTTTGTGAAACAGGCTCCTGTTGTAGCCTATACCTGTCTAACATCTTCTCGAGCCAAGTTAAAATCTGCATGTCCCCATTCCGTGTTTGGGGACATGCAGATTTTAACTGGGCTAGCGAAGATGCCTGTCTGATTTATTGACTTCTCGCCAACTTTATTACCTGATTTACTACTGCGAATTTTACTACTGACTCCCTGACACAGGCACACAGAGTGCTCTCCCCTTACCCGTCTTTCTAATACATATTTCTTATACATATAATATGGACATACATGTATATGTATTTATTAGATAGAGGGCTACCCAACGACATTTTGATAGCAACTGCATGTAAAATCGTGGCATTGATTCAATAAACGCAGCAACAAAAAAATGATTAGAGAAAAAATGCCAAGCTTAAAGTGGTATGAGCTGCCAAAATTCACACTTTTTCATAATTTCTGATCGTCACGACAGTAAGAGGCTTTGAAAGTCATCGAAAAACTAAATGATTGTCGTTGGAATGAGAAAAATCCATACATTCTGCGGCCTATACGAACCGGAATAGTGTTCGAAAAGTAAACAAGTCAAAGTTAGTTCAAAACAATAGGGCCTACTTCATCGTATACTCTCGAGACTAGAAGCACTAAAAAGCTTCTGAATTATACGTCTTGAGAAAAATAGCCGATAATTTCAACATTCTGTTTCAATGTCAAAATATCAACATTTTGGCATCTCATGCTACTTTAATGAATATTGGCCACGAAGGAAGCGAAACACGATAATAAAGTTATAAAGTTCAATTGACTAAATGTCGTGAAATTAAAAAATCTCCATTTACTGTATTGAATATGTTGTATATTTCAGGTCTACCGGAGAAAGACGATGGCAGTTATGGCGTATGCCATTGTTAAAAGATAGGCAAGTTTTATTTTGTTTGATAATGTGGTATAGTAATTGGCTGAGTGTGAAACTTCGGGGATCTACGTACGTAAACAAAGCCGACCGGTAGCGAGCGAAGATAGCCAAAGTGTGTTCCGACCGACTTCGGGGATCTACGTACGTAAACGAAGCCGGCCGGTAGCGAGCGAAGACAGCCAAAGTGTGTTCCGACCATAGTTCACCTATAAAGATCTATGGTTCCGACCGACTTCGGGGATCTACGTACGTAAACGAAGCCGGCCGGTAGAGAGCGAAGACAGTCGAAGGTTTACCGAATGAATGGAAACCACAAAACGATCTTGTCGTAAACTTATGTAACCAACCCAAACTGGCTGTTGAAATTGTATCCTTAAAGCGAACACTTTAGATTATATCATTTTTCATTTGAGAGATTATATAAAGGATTTTCAAAAAGTGCTTTTGATTACTTTTTCCCATTTTACTAAAATAAAATTATGAATAAAAATTTATTGATGGACAGATATATTTAGCACATGGAGTTACCGTAAATAACATGCTATATATTATGGGAATAAATCTATGTTATGCTGCTTAACAAAATATCGATTAACAAAATATTTATTCTGGATATTTACAGTTTCAGACTTTGTTTAGACTCGCTATCAGTACAGCTAACTTATCAAATAACAGAATTATGCAAAACAAGCAATATAGTATCAATAGGATCATAATTTTGTCTGACAATAGATAAAAATAATCAAAGCCCATGCTGGAAAAATGATAAAAAAAATGTCTAAAACCTATTTGGTATAAATAAGTAAATACTTTTTGGAGAAGTTCAATAAATCCAGGCTGTTATATATCATAGATTTTTAAAAAAACTTGATATTTATTCTATGTCTTTCTAATTCGTAGGTGGTCCGATGCTAGAGGGATGCAAAGTAAGCCTAAAATGAAAGTGGCACAAGCTGCCAAAATTCGCACTTAGCTTTGTGGATTCTGAGCTGTTTGAAGTACCAGTTATCGAATTCTGCTTTTTGGACTTAATTTGGCAGCTCATGTTACTTTAGCTCTAAAGTATGACATTACTGTTTACCAGAAGTTAAAAAAAAAGAAATGACCTAAATCCTCACGTTTCCTTGTTTCTGTATTAATTATGTGAATATCTAAGACAAACTATCTTCTTTTGTAGAATTTAGAACCTTAGGGGTTCGAGGTTAGACAAACAATGAACTATTTGGAATGGTGGATGTCACATGGTATTTGAAATGCATCGCATGCCGCCATTACTAGAAGATGGTGCAAAATCGATTGAGATCGGTCATGCACGCCCTCACCACTCAGCAATGGCGGCGCTTTTTACAAAGTCACATCCAAACCAGCCAATGAGACGTGTCCATTCCACGTATAAAGTTCGTTTGTAGACAAACGCAAGTACTTGTGGATAACAGCTTGGCGGTCGGCCCATGGTCCAGTCAGTCTAAACTCTGTGGCCAAAAGATATTGATGGTGGGTGGCAAACAGAGTTGAAGGACCGGCCATACTGGAAAACATATATAACTGAGAATCAACACTTTGTGCTCAGATTTTCTCATAATTTAAAAAAGAAATTCCGCGATCAATAGAGTTACATGTTTTCCAATTTGGCGGTCAACTCTGTTTGCCACCCATCCTCAATATCTTTTGGCACAGAGTTTGAATAAGTTCAACTATCAGTCATACAGCCAGATAGATCGACTCTCGCGGCGACATAAGCCTTCATTCGATAGGTTTCAGGTTGGACCCAACAAAAGCTTCTGTGTGTTCACCAGATCCGCTAAACAGTGTTACGGTACGTCATCAATGGCGGAGAAGGCAAAGGTGAATTCAGAGGGGTGGGGGGGGGGGGGGGGGGTAATGTTTTACTGGCCGTCAGTTTCCTAACGTATATACATCTAGACCCTCATTTTGCGAGAACCATGGCTACGTTTCTTTGAATCGTTGTACAAAATATTAGCTGATACAGCCAATGAACTATATACGTGGAATTGAGGTCACGTGGTATTTGATTTTAATCGAACGCCGCCATTACTAGGAGATGATGGCAGCAGGTCACAATTTCATTTCCCATATGCGGTAATGTTAATGTCTGCTCTCGGAGCACCTTCCCTAACTTTCGTTGAACCAAATCCTTCGGTGGGGGCCTTAAACAGTCCTTTGGGAGTATTTTGAACACAATTTATTCATAGGTTGATGGTAGAAATTTTTCGCTATCATTGCAAACAGCTGATAGGGGTCACTTTGCACATAGGTCGCCGGGTGTAAACAGACCAAAGCACGCCTAACTACCAGATCTCCATCCACCTAAACTGGTCCCATTTCACTTCTAAAACCATTTCCAGACAGTAACTCAACCCCTGTCCTTTCATAAAACCTACAAAAATGCCCAGAAAAAATGCAGGGGCCAGTAAAAAATAATTAAGAAAAATATATGGGACTTTGTCCCTACCAAAAACGGAAGTCAGAAAATTGTGACCTGCATGTATCCTGATGCGATATCAATGCAGATCCGTCATGCACGCGCTTTTTACAAAACCAGTGAAAACGTGCGACCCATTCCACGTATATAGTTCATTGGATACAGCTTACTGTATATCAATAATAAAGTATATGTATAAAAACATGGCGATGCATTTGGATAATATTCCTTCAAAAACTTTCTAAAACACAGAGAGCGCGGGAATGTCATAATGGGGATTCAAACTATCAGTGATGCATGTCGAGTAAGATTGATTGATTGATTGATTGATTGATGTTTTTCGCCGCACTTATGATTAGGCTACCTTGTGTGTGGTGGGGTGCGATGGCGGATGGTGGGGCGCGGGGGTGGGGGGGGAGTGTTGGAGGTAAGGATCCCCGACCTTCTGAAACGTGGTGGAAACCTTTTCTACTTTCAAACAATAGGATAATCCTAATGGTCAGTTAACCAGGGTACCGGTATATGGAATTCATTAACCCGAATTATCGGCCAAACGGCGAGTGGTATTAATATATGGCTGGTACTGTGTCTGGTCGCGCCTTATACGGAGAATAAAAAAGAATTCAACAGAGACCAGATTTGTCGGCTAGGAATTCATGTAGCCTACTGATAGCCTACCTATAGATCAGCCGAGGGAACCCATGGAGTAATCATAGCCTATCGATATCGCGACAAGCTATTGAAATATCAATTTGGAATAAAATATAAACAAGGGAACAAATTCTCAGCAAATCTTTTTTCCCCGTATAGATGGTTCTCAGAATATTAGGGACTAGTGATTCTTAGTTGTCGTTTTTTGCGGGGGGAAATACACTTTCTTGAAAAATGGCAGAAATTCTTCGATAGATAATCTTTGGTTGCCGGCCGAAACGGGAATGGATAAGACAGCCGGCATTTAGCGGCGGCGATAGACCATACTCTGGAACCCGGGATCGATTCCCGTTTCGGGCGTCACCCAAAAATCGACAGAAGAATTTCTGCCACTTTTCAAGAAATGTAATCCCAAAAATTACGAAAATACTGTTTCTAAAAGGACGCCGCGTTTCATATATGTCAACCACGTTTTAAATATCCATTAATCTCATCTGTCTTTTAGATTTTACCTCAGACATACATTTTAAACATTCCTCGTTTCATTTTACCCCTTAGTTTGTTCGATTTCCGTTGTAAATGAGTGATTTCGGTACAGGCGGCTACCCCATACAATAGCCTTACTATATGTACAGTTTGAGGAACCATACAACTAAACCCGCAGAGGAGGAGGAGAGTTGAGCCTTACATGAGGAGAGTTTGGACAACACTTATTAATGTTATTATTTAACTTTTACTTCTAGAAACATGCAAAAGTTTTGAAAACTTTATTCAAACATCAATATTTAACCTTTGTAAAAACCAAATTGAACATCCACAAAACATTGCTAGGCCTATAGGCCGATCTGTTCCTGGATCGGTGTGGTGGCCTGCAGCAAGAAAAGTAGGCTAATACAGCATATTAGAAATCTTTGGTTAGACCGGTTTAAATCATAAACCTTTCAACTATATTAAACTTTAACCTTAATGCTGTACCACAGGAACACCATTTTGCAAAATAACAAGTCAGCGAAAAGTTTATAATCTCCTTTCTATAACGATAGCCTTTGGAAAAGATGCAAGATTATCTTTCCTCTTTAATGTTGGCTTAAAAACATAAGATAGATCTAATGCTGTAACAAGTTTAAAACTGGGATGCATGGAAATCACATCTGGTACAGTCACAAGGAAACGTTAGCTTCCTTAAACGACGTGTTGTGCCACCAAGCTGCTTGGGCACTGGGAGTTTCTTCACAACCATCCTTTTAAGGCCGGGTCACACCGCCCAAACGCTGGAGCGTTCCTTGAACAGTAGAGATCGAGAGGGGGCAGAATTTCAATAACGCTCGTCACCGCTCACAAAAGTTCAGATTTTCCCTGTGCCCGTGTGTTTTAGTGTTCATAAATATATATTCTATGTATAAATATACGAACATTTGCAGTAAATGGACCTATAGTACTTTAACATAGATATCTTATAATATTATTATTATAAGATATCTATGTACTTTAACCTCTAAGGGGAGATAAGCCATAACCTACTTCCTACCGGGAAATTCTGAACAATTTGGTAATGATTTGTTTGGATTATCACGTTTATTGGTAGAACTTTTTCAAATCTGGGGATTTTATTTTGTCTTGTCTTTGTTTCATTTGTCAACTGTCTCTACACAAAGACAAGTAAACAGTCCAAAAGACCCGCTTGTGCTAAAGTTAAACATTTTAAAACAAGTGAACAACAACAACAACTTGGGTAGGCCTAGCCGCACTCGTGTGACTGTGTCTCTATCCTGGTTTACTTACTTTGCCGGTCAGGTAGAGCCACACATTAAACCGCCATTACAAGGGTGAGATAACTCGTGTAACCTCATTAGGCCAATTTTTATGCTATGCTTTACAAAGAGCGATTTAACAGTTTACCAACAACGGATTTAGAAGAAATCAACTGATTCAGTGAAAAGAGGAATGTTTCAAAGATATAATAGCCTAGGCGATAATAGCTGAAACAGTGTAAGGTAAATGAGATTAAGGATAGTTAAGACTTAGCTTAAATCTGAAGTCCGAAGTCCTTCCAAATAATTCATTTAAAAGCCGTAACTAGGGTAGGCCTACTCAGTAAAATATATAGGCCTATGCTACTGACAACATAGTTGAAGATCTCTAAACTCTGTGGCCAAAGTATATTGATGATGGGTGGCCATCCATCTTTAACTACTGACAACAGTGACATGTATTATAATAATACTATTATTATTAATTTAACCTAGTACTAGTAGAGGTAGGCCTACCAGTACCGTACTACCAGTTATCAAGCCTGGGCCCTGTCTTTCGAAGCTGGCGTAAAGTTGCGCATATGCCTACAACATGGGCCAGTTGCGACTAGGGTGTAAGTTCCTATAGCTTTAACACTGATTTACGTCGGGAACGGTAAAGAATACCAGGTAAACCAATGTAGGTGGAGCAACCGTGGGAAAGCTCTTAATTGGCGTGCATTCATTGGTTCTTGACTAAACTGGAAACACTCTTTAAGTTTAATAGACCATTTGCCAGTTTGGCGCGCAACAATGAAATGACGTCGCGGCATCAATCTTACACCGGACAAGCCCAGTAGTCACCTTGACTTTTGCCATATTCGGTCAAAATCCCTTTTCATCCCAGATTTTCTCACATTTCTAGATTCATTCGGATATAAACGGTTCAAATATATGTTTTCATTTCTTATATCTGTTGTAATATATCCAAAATTTTCAAGTTAGTTAAAAACAGAGGGATCCTTTGTCTGGTCTACTACTTGGGGCAGTAATTGTGACGTCGTTAAATAACGTCATTTGAAAGTAATTGGCAAATCATCTATTACAGGGGCTTGAATATTTTTGGAGTATCGGGTATATAAAAGAAGTTGATGGCGACTTCTGGAATCGTCTGCTTCTTTCATTGTATCCTTTTCTGTATATAACAGACATTGGGGAAATATTCACTGCAGACATCTGGTCTATGCATATAGAGATTATGCTAAACCAACCGAATTCATCACGGCAAAAAATATAAAATATGTATTTTATACAATATATATATGAATTCTTTTTTGTCATGAGATATATCCAAGTGTTTAAAGCTTTTGATTTATTTCATAGTCATCCAAGACTGCAAGATACTTTCGGCGCCTTTCTAATGGTCTACATTGTATGTTCTTACTTTAATTTAAGGAGCCTAATGCCACACTTTATGTGGAATGGAGGTGGGTGGGTTGTCCGATATTTTGATATTGCTATCGTAAGTTTTGTCACCTTTAACCTCTTGAGTGTTATAAATGTTAAGCCCCACTTCATATAAATTTAGAAATGCCTAAGGATGCAGACTTTGCAGCACTATAGATAGATAGATAGAGCCTATCTTTCAAGTCATATTATAGATTTTAATGGCTTAATGACTTTAATCATTTACAAATTACACTCCTTGCAGTCTTGGATGTTTCGGTTAGTTCATTTTATAAACAAATTTGAGAAAGCATTAACGAATCAAACCCAAATTATCGACATACAGCCTAGGCTTAATAGTCAGTCAGGGGTCTCCATTGCTCAGAAAATTTTCTGACTGGGTTTTCACTCGATAACCTATGTGGGATGGTTGCCAGTTACCAATGGAAGAGCGTGGGTTTCCTCCGGGCATAGAGCCCAGTTTCCTCCCACAATAAAACTGGCAACGCCACCATATAAGTGAAATAATCTTGAGCGCGGCGTAAAACACCAAACAATCAGTCAATACTAGTCAGTCATCCCCAAACTGCCCACAGGCCAAACTGGAAAGATTTTTTGTGCTTTTTTTTATTTTGAGCTAAGGAATTGGTCGATTCAGAAGAAATGTTACAAACAACTGTCCCTCAGACAAAACATACATGGAGATTGATATGCCAGACTTTAGGTTTAAATACAATCTTTTAGAAATGTTCCCAGAAATTAACTTCAGAGTGTCCATTCATTTTGATAAACGTGTTTATGTCTCTAGTGATTTTTTAAGAAAAATGTAAAAACTTACATTTTTCTCAACCCTCGATAACTTGTTCCTTTGCTGTTGTATTTCAGGCGGTCAGCTGACTTTTGCCCTCCGAGAAAGAAAACAAACTTACCCGTGGAATACTACATTGTAATTTACTTTGAATACGTAAGTACCAAACGAGTACATTTTTGCACTCAGAAAGTTATGTTTGTAACCATGAACTTGTGCTGCGAGGTGCAAAGGGACAAACGCTATAGTAACAATAAGCTATTTGCTTACAAGAACATGAGGGGGGCTCCGTGGCTCAGTAGGTAGAGCATTGGACGCTTAATCCGAACAGCCTTCCACCAAAGGGTCACAGGTTTGCTCGAACGACCTATGTTGAATGGTTGCCAGTTACCAGCGGAAGGTCGTGGGTTTCCTCCGGGCACAGAGCCTGGTTTCCTCCCACAATAAAACTGGCAATGCCGCCATATAAGTGAAATAATCTTGAGCGCTGCGTAAAACACCAAACAATCAATTAAGCAAGAACATGAAGGGGCCTCCGTGGCTCAATAGGTTGAGCGTTGAACGCTCAATCTGAACAGCCTAACACTAATTAGTCACAGGTTCGCTCGAACGACCTACATGTATGTGGAATGGTTACCAGTTACCACCGGAAGGTCGTGGGTTTCCTCCAGGCATATAGCCCGGTTTCCTCCCACAATAAAACTGTCAACGCCTCCATATAAGTGAAATAATCTAGAGCGCGGCGTAAAACATCAATTAATCAATCAATGTAAGAACATGAGATACTCTGATCGAGTGGAAAATTTGAAAACCACTCTTAGCTGTCTTAGTGCCTAATGTAAAGGGTCACTAGCACAAGGAGTAATAAGCTGCACTCTAAAATTAGAAGTCCCCCTATCCCTCAAGTCAAGAAGTGACCTCTAAGGCTACAATCAGCCATTTTAATCCATTGTCCTTGGGTTTGAGAGTTCACCACCCAAGTTAAAGCCCCACTTGCCGTCGTAGCCTGTTGAACATTTGTTAAGAAAACCAATTTACATGAGCTTACTACAACTAAAACCACTAAAATTAAACATAGGACACATAAAACATGTCCATTTAGAATATAGAAATGGGGTGAAAAACAAACAAAGAAGCGAAGCCTGATTACAACAACGATCAGTGACGGTTAACTTAAGTGTTGGATCAGATTATTACCCTCATTTCAGGCCTTTTTATCAGTAGTTTGCACTAAAAAAAGTCATCGGCAGGCTTTTCTAATCCCTCTTAGCCGATCGTCAGTCTGTATTTCTCAGATAAAGTACGTAAAATTGTACTGTGCCGTTAGATCACTCACACGACTGAAAACATTAGGACACTTCAGTGTGCATAGTTCAGGTTTGGGGTTTGTTTACATTGCGCGTACTTGATAAATCTAATTTTCAATTTGAAATTAAAAATACTAAATGATACCAAAAATAGAAAGTTCCTAACTACTTCTGTCTGGGGGATATACAGAAAACCACCCACTGTTTTTTATGTAAACCGTATTCTGGGTTTTCGCGGCAAATGTGCCTTTAACAGTCCGATTCGGCAATTGGCATCAACTTTTGCTATAATGTTTTCTAACCAAAATCTCTCCTTATTTATTTTCAGGTAGCATCATATTACATTATCTGCGTACATGGCTCCACCGACTCAAAATCCCTCCAGCCATTTGGTTTTTGTCAACCAAGCTGTCAATACTTTACTGAAAGTGAAAGAATACATAAATGCTGGCATGGAAACCACTATGGATGTAGCCCAGGACCTGATAGGCGATGATGAAGTTGGTAAGATTAGAGCCTTTATAAAAGTCAGAATTTATCTAAGATTGATGCTAAAGTCTTGTGGTGAGATCTGACTCTAGAATAATTGGCGGCCATTTTGTCTTCTGGCAAAATGATGTTCCTTTTGAGGATACACGTCTTCATGGAGGGCTCAAAAACAAGGTTGGCAGAAAGTTTCTTTTTAACCCATGCATTGAGGCTGGTCGGCTAAATAATCTTTTCTTTCCTTACTGTATGAGAAATTTGCGCCGTCTTTTTTTATCGGCGGCGTAGTTATTTTTTTATGTGCCAAAAATAATGTTATGGTGTTCTTGGCTGTGTGGTAATAAAAAAAGAAAAGAAAGAAAAAACACATGCAGGCAAGATTTTCTTTGAAAAACGAATGAAGAATCTAAATCGGATTACATTGTACAACTACAACGATCAGTGTCGGTTAACTTAGTGGTTGTATTGCCCTCATTTAAGGCCTTTTTATCTGTGGTTTACACTCAAACAATTATCGACAGGCTCTTCGAGTCACTCTTAGCCGATCGTCAGTCTGCATTTCTCAGATAAAGTACATAAAATTATACTGTGTCGTTAGATCACTCACACGACTCAAACATTAGGGCGCATCGCCGTCTTCAGGTTTGGGGTTCGTTTACATTGCGGGTATTTGATTAATCTAATTTTCAATTTCAAATTAAAAATACTAAATGCTACCAAAAGTTTCTATTTTTGGTAAAACAAGTTTGGTCTGTCTGGGAAAAATACAGAAAACTGCCCACTGTTTTTTATGTAAACATTATTCAGGATTTTCACGGCAAGTGTGTCTTTACCAAATGTAAGAGAGGCTATGACAGCGAATGAGCCTTTAAGTTTTAAATTTGACTTAATTTTCTCTATGAATACCAGTGCAGTACAGGGTTATTTTCATTAAAATAATGTTTAATGTAAAAGTACCAGAGATGAAAAAGGGCTCAGTAATATATTTTACTATTGAGATAAAATTTGACTTCTTTTAAAGTCCCAACGGTTTCCAGTATCTGTTTGTGAGAACTTTAATTTAAAAACGGTAATTCTTGTTTTTTTAAACGGCTCAGGTTTGAATCCCACTCAGACCAAATAAAACTCCCCAACTCATATACGTGAAATAATTTTGAGAGCCGCCTAAAACATCAATTAATCAATATGAACCCAGTGTTCATCAATTGATCAATCAATCAATCAATGTTGCTTTTGTATGTTTTTATAGCTCATGAAGTTGACTAGCACAGAGTGAGTGAGCTAAAAATAACAAGACGACCACACACACAACGGTCGAATAGTCACACCGAAATAATTATTTCAGGGAGGTAATTGTAACTGAACCCCGTTTTCATCAATAGGGCCTGGGAGTCTACCGAGAGATTTCGCGATATCCGGTGACAGGTGACGTTTTTTTATGACGTTTTCAGTTCGATTGGCGTTTTTTGTTCCTAAACGTCAGAAATGAGCGTCATATTCGAACGACAAAAGGCTTCCCGCATGCGTAATGACAACGCCGGTGACAGGAAATTTTTTGGAATTGTCACGTGACTCCCGCTCCCTATTGATCAATCAATCAATTTTGCTTTTGTATGTTTTTATAGCTCATGAAGTTGACCAACACAGAGTTAGCGAGCTAAAGGGAGTGATGTTGGATTATGTACGAATGGAAAGGGAACTGACCGATTTTCTTAAGGCTGTTGATCATACCACATCGAAGGTAAACATCGTATTGCAAAAAACAATTAATTTAATTAAAAGCAATAAGCTTAACAGGCCCTGTTAACCTTATCTGTTTGCCAAGGCCCTCCCACAATAAAATTGGCAACGCCAAAATATAACAGAAATAATCTTGAGTGTGGCGTAAAACACCAAACAATCAATCAATCAATCATGTTATTTGGAGAGACCTCAATAAACATTGGGGCCTTGGAGGCTCTGTCTGTTAGTGTTAGCCCCCCAGTCTGACACAGGCCTTCCATCAATGCGGCGTGGATTTGAATCCCACGGAGACCAATAAAAAACTGTCAAATTTCTGAGTGGATTTTTCACTTGATCGCTGTATGGGCAAGAGTTGCCAGGTACCTACGAAAAGTCTGAGGTTTTCTCCAGGCAAAAGCCCAGTTGCCTCCCCCCACTAAACATGGCAATGCCATCATGTTAGTGAAATACTCAACCGAATATACACGGTGCATTAAAGCTCACTCAATCTTAAAAAATAATTTTGACCAGGTTTTCGGCTAATCACCCTTACTGGATGAAGCGCTCTCAGTCTGGTACAAACCTTCCATAGGTGAATCATTCTCAGTCCAGGGCCAAACAAATAAACATTTCTGTGTTTGAACTCTTATAGCCTTTTGTGCAAGGCAAAGAGCCCTGTTATCTCTTCCACTAAATATGACAGTGCTGCCATCTAAGCGAAGCAGCCTAAAACATCATTCTACCTAAAGGACATAGCAATAAATAGGATTAATATTACAATTCTGCATTTTAAGATAGAAAAGTTATCTCCCCAAAAAGTACTTTTAAAAGACTGCAATCTCATTCTCGCGAGATCCCCTGCTACTACGTGAACGTGACGGACCTCTCAGGCCGTCCCAGGCCATTTGCCTTAGTCTGCTTAGGGGAATCCCCTTTTGCCAGTGCTGCGGAGGAATACTCTCACTACAATCATATGACGTAGACATACAAAATAGCATGTTGTACGTTGGGCCTGTTCACAATTGCAGAGGGTAAAAATATAGTCCCTGTATTTCCTCAACGATAATTCTAAACTTAAGGGCGTGTACCAGAAATGAAATACAAGCCAACATATAGAATCAGGTAAACATCACGTACAAATCAATTTTGGAAGTAAGTTTGATTACCCAAATTTTGGGTAAAATGGCTTGGGACGGCCTGAGAGGTCCGTCGCGTTCACGTAGTAGCAGGGGATCTCGCGAGAATGAGATTGAAAAGACTGGTTAGAAAAGTTACCTCCCCTTAGAGTACTTTTTAAAAGACTGGGCTGCAAAGTTATCTCCCCTTAAAGTACTTTTTTATTAAAAGAAAGGCCCACTTGCCGACGAATCCTGTCAAACACTTGTTAAAGTGGCATGAGCTGCCAAAATTCACACGTTTTTCATAATTTCTGATCGTAACTATAGTAAGCGGATTTGAAGGCAATCGGAAAACCGAAATAGTGTCTGAAAAGTAAACACAATTCAAATAACCGGGACGACCATTCATTCATTCAAGCCAACGTTGGTTCAAAACAATACTTAATCGTACATTATCGTGGCAAGAAGCACTAAAAAGCTTCTAAATTATACGTCTTGAGAAAAATAGCCGATAATTTCAACATTCTGTTCAAACGTTAGAACAGAATGTTGAAATTATCGGCTATCAAATAAAAAAACAAATTGAACAATTTCTGAGTGGATTATTCACTTGGTTGCCGTATGTTGTAGGGTTGTCAGGTACTCGCTAAAGGTCAGGGGTTTCCTCCTAGCAATGAGCCGGGTTTCCTCCCTCACTAAACCTAGCAATGCTGCCATATAGGCGAAATAATTTTAAGTGTCGCTGTGGTGTAAAATAGCAATCAAGAAATCAATCATTGGGAGGCTTTTGTTGAAAGGAGACCATCACTCTGTCTACTTAGCTACAGAGGCTTTGTCACTATTGCTTCTCATGTGAATGTTTTGAATGCTTTTGAGGGGGCCTCCGTGGCTCAGTAGGTAGAGCGTTGGACGCTCAATCTGAACAGCCTCTCACCAATGGGTCGCGGGTTCGAATCCCACTCAGTATCAAAATTGGAAAATTTTCCGACTGGGTTTTTACTGGAACGACCTATGTGGGATGGTTGCCAGTTACCAGCGGAAGGTCGTGGGTTTCCTCTGGGCACAGAGCCCGGTTTCCTCCCACAATAAAACTGGCAACGCAGCCGTATAAGTGAAATAATCTTGAGCGCGGCGTAAAACACCAAACAATCAATCAATCAATTTGAATGCTTTTGTCAGGTGAGTGAGTTGGATGGTGAATGTGGAGTATTAAATCTGGAGAGCATTTTGGATCAGAAATTGGCAGATCTTCAGGCCGGGTACACGGAAGAAAACCTTCAAAAACATGAGAAATATGTGGACCTTTTAGAAAAAACCTCAGAATCGCAAACTCATGGTAAGTTTTTGCTATTTTTCATTTACATGGTGAGAATCTGAATTTTTTTCCCATGTCTGTTTGGGTCTACATGTATGTGAAAGTGTTGTCTCAGTCGGAACACCCACCGGCTATCTTGGCTCGCTACCGGTCAGCTTTGACACTCCTCAGGCAGTCTGCGCCTTTTATACGGTAAATCTCCGTATTTTGGGGCTATTTTCAATCATCCCTTCCCCCACTAAACACGACAACCTGGCTACCTCAAGTGTGGCATTAAACAACAATCAATCATTCCTTCCCAACTAAACACGACAACCTGGTTAACTCAAGTGTGGCATTAACTCTTTCGCTACTGCAAGCCGTATTGTGCGGCTCTCGGTTTTCACATGTCAGACGGCATCAATCATTCCTTCCCAACTAAACACGACTACCTGGTTAACTCGAGTGTGGCATTAAGCAACAATCAATTATTCCTTCCCAACTAAACAACACAACATGGCTACCTTGAGTGTGGCATAAAACGTCCACCAATTAATTTAACGGGACATTTTTGTTGAAGGTGCTGGAGGCAGTGACTTGGTCCCTGAGAATGACGAAGATCTCCAAATCACGCAGGAGGAAACCAGTTTGAAATGTCCTTACACCGGTGTAGAAATGGTGGACCCTGTACAGAATAAGATATGCAAACATAGCTATGAGCGAGAAGGAATCAATGAATACATGCAAAGAAGAGGAAAGAAGGCCAAGTATGTTCTTTTTTTTTTTTTTTTTAATTCAAATTCAATCTCAACAGGCCCAGGGAGCTTTACAGTGATAAGAGTTTCCTAAACGGTGATATTAGCGCTTAAGTGGCA
Organism: Lepidochitona cinerea; assembly: GCA_963971465.1. Taxonomy (NCBI): domain Eukaryota; kingdom Metazoa; phylum Mollusca; class Polyplacophora; order Chitonida; family Tonicellidae; genus Lepidochitona; species Lepidochitona cinerea. The sequence continues at coordinate 17,863,507 of OZ020565.1, read as the reverse complement.
TGAGCGGCCAAGATTATGACAGTAGTTGAGCTATTGAAAATTTATATTTTTTAAAGTGGCATGAGCTGCTGTAAATGAATATTTTTATACGCCCGACTTAAAAAAAAAGTTGGTCGTATTACGGTATCACCAGTGCCATCCGTCCCGGATTCCCTTCCGCTCCATAACTTGAAGAGTTTTGATCCGATCTTTACAATTTTTGTTACAACATATACTTTATGGGTAGAAGGTATGTCCTTAACCATTTTTGACATCTTCCGTTGCATAATATGGCATCTATATTGGATTTATGTCTATATCTTCACTTCCTTTGCTCCATAATTTGGCGTGGGATGGTTGCCAGTTACCAGCGGAAGGTCGTGGGTTTCCTCCGGCCATAGAGCCCGGTTTCCTCCCACAATAAAACTGGCAACGCCGCCATATAAGTGAAATAATCTTGAGCGTGGCGTAAAACACCAATCAATCAATCAACCATAATTTGGCCAGTTTTTATCTGAGCTTTACCATTCTTTCACAGCATATACATTATGGGTAGATCATGATTATGATTATTTTTCACTCGATCACTGTATGGGCAAGAGTTGCCAGGTACCTACCAAAAGTCTGAGGTTTTCTCCGGGCAAAAGCCCAGTTGCCTCCCCCCACTAAGCCTGGCAATGCCATCATATCAGTGATATACTCAACCGAATATACACGGTGCATTGAATCTCACTCAATCTTAAAAAATAATTCTGACCAGGTTTTCTGCTAATCACCCTTGAAGAATTGAAGAGTTTTGATTCGATCTTTACAATTTTTGTTACAACATTTACTTTATGGGTAGAAGGTGTGTCATGAACCCTTTATGGCATTTTTGGTTGCATAATATGGCGTCTCTATTGAATTTATGTAATATCTTTTTTAGTTTATATATTTTTTCCCGTCCATAACTTGAAGGGTTTTGATCCAATCTTTACAATACTTTCACAATACTAAAACTGTATGGGTAGAAAGTGTGTTATGTACCATTTATGACATCTTCCATTACATAATATGGCATCCATATTGGATTATGTAATATCCCTTTATGTCAATATCTTCATTTCCTTTTGCTCCATAATTTGGCCAGTTTTGATCTGAGCGTGACCATTCTTTCACAGCATATACATTATGGGTAGATGGTGGGTCATCTTTGGTTGCTAAAGCTCTTGTTGCATGAGCTGCTAAAAATTGATATTTTCTAAAGTGGCATGAGCTGCTAAAAATTTATATTTTCTAAAGTGGCATGAGCTGCTAAAATTTTTTATTTTCTAAAGTGGCATGAGCTGCTAAAAATTAATATTTTGTAAAGTGGCATGAGCTGCTAAAAATTGATATTTTCTAAAGTGGCATGAGCTGTTTAAATTTATATTTTCTAAAGTGGCACGAGCTGCTAAATTTGCACTTTTTTCATTAGATTCCAAATGTCACCACAATATGGCTGTTTGAAGCTTATCAAAAGTCTAAATTATTAACGTTGAAATGAGAAAGATCCTGATATTTTTTGTTCTTGCATCTTGAACATTTTTGGCTTATTAGTTTCACAAATGCCACTTGTCTGTCACATTCAAACCATCACCCTATGTGGAAGAGTTGTCACATACCCAGCGAAAAGTCCCCCCCAAAGAGCTTGGTTTCCTCCCCCACTATACCTGCCAAGGGAAATAACCTGTCAGTGCAGCGTAAAACATCAATCAATCAATCAACCAATGGACCACTCATTGATCCTTACCTGTGCACCCAACTCTGTCCACAACGATTTTACAAAAAAAATTCTGATGTTTACCCGATACTTTTTTCAGGTGCCCTGTCGGAGGCTGTGCCAATACAGCTTTACTCAGTAAGAAGGACCTGGTGGACAATAAATCCTTAAAACGGCTTATCGAAAGAAAAGGGAGACAAGCAGGTGTCCGACCAAAGAGAGGCAACGACATGTTCTTGTGATTAGAATTGCTTTTGGCTGAAAAAAAGTTCAATTTTTTACAAAATTTTTATTTGTTAACACGAGATTAAGAGGCAATTTCATCAAATCTCATTGCTAACAAAAGTGCCTCTAGCTGTCAGCATTGACCTGGAACTTTGCTTTAGCCATGTTTGCTGACCTAGCCAGGAGGAATGTTAAGTGTACCAATCCCACTCAGTCAAAGGATTATTGAAAAATTTCAAGTATGTTTTTCACTCAATTGTCCTGTGTGGGACAGTGGTACAGTGGCTGAAAGTCGACTGTTTCCTCCGGGCAAAGAGCCCGGTTCCCCTGCTACACTAAATGCCGCAACACCACCATATAAGTGGAACAATCTTGAGTGCGCCCGAAAATCAACCAATCATTTTGGATGATGCTTTTGTTGCCATATGACCTTACCTGTTGAGGGCAGCATTAAGCCACACTCAATCAATCAATAAATGTTCGCAAGAGACAATTCAGCCTCATACCAGGGCCTCCGTGGCTCAGTAGGTAGAGCGTTGGACGCTCAATCCGAACAGCCTTCCACCATCACACTCAGTCCGAAAATATTGGAAAATTTTCTGACTGGGCTTTCATTCAAACGACCCATGTGGGATGATTGCCAGTCACCAACGGAAGGTCGTGGGTTTCCTCTGGGGATAGAGCCCGGTTTCCTCCCACAATAAAACTGGCAACGCCGCCATATAAGTGAAATAATCTTGAGTGCGGCGTAAAACACCAAACAATCAATCAATCAGCCTGCTACCTATAATGGACTTGGATATCAGTATTGTGATCAGACATCTTTCTCCTCATAGACGACCCATCTAGGTGCTGAATATCTTTCAAAGTTTATTTTTGTGAAAGACAACTGCTTTTGACAAATGATGGACCATATGTTCTTGATAGTGCACGTGCTTGTACTAAAGACTTGTTTCATTTACATTAACAAAATTCTATTTTGTAAAATTGATGGGAGATAATTGGTGTTCAACCAAAAAACGAGTGACTGTATGTTCTTGTGATTGAATCTTGTTCGCCATTATTTTATTTTTTTAAATTCATGAAGGAACAATACTATTTTCTTGTTATTGGACTTTGTTGTGTTTAACTCCTTTATTTTTGTTTACAAAATTGATCTTAGAACTGTATCTGTATTCCGGTTCGTATAGGCCACATACTGTATGGATTTACCTCATTCCAACGCTAATCATTTAGTTTTTGGATGGCCTTTAAAGCCTGTTACTGTCGTGACGATCAGATGCTATGAAAAGAGTGTGAATTTTGGCAGAACATGCCACTTTAAATCATGTATAGAAATTTTTTTTGATGAAACAGAAATAGCCAATTGATTGTCATTTTATCAAAAAGTACAATATTAGCTTTCTTCTTGTATCAATCTTGGTACCAGGTAGATTTTACAAGCAACAAAAAGTCACAAATGAACTCCTACATCCAGATTGTTTGAATTTTGTTTTAGGACACAGTTCTTATGGTTTAATGGTGTACCCATATTTGAAGTCGAATCGATAAACGTCTCTTGACAATTCTAAATTTATGAAAAAAGTCTTTGAATTTCGGCAGTTCGCGACACTTTGAAGCCGAAAAGAGTTTTAGTTTATCAAGGGGCAGTACTCTCTGCCGTTCCTGTCTGTACATCAGAGTTACTTCCCTTTCATTTCCAGCTGCAACCAGTTTTATCATTAAGCCAATCCTCTTTTTTCTGTAGCTTATCTCAGCGATATTAATGGAGATGTGTTATGAAATAGAGCCCCTCCTCCTTTTACTTGTAGTATGTAGTAGTGTTCTGGTATTAATAAAATGTCTTTAGTTTTTTTTTTACCCCTTGCATATGACAATGGAGGCTATGGAATCGGCTTCCCTACCCTCACATATTTTCTCAAATCATTGGACCCATATTTTTTCAATGGCTCTCTATGGGTAGCACTTGGGTTACCCTCAGGAGCAACAATATTTCCATTTCTCTTTTGGGTCATCTACCCATCGATAATTCGACTTGAGCGTGAGGGTATCCTAGAAGGAGGGGTGGGAGGTCTATAGGTAGGCCTACTGTCGGCCGGCCCGAGTGTCGTGTGGCTTCCCTCCGGACAAATAGACTGCTGAAATAACCCTATTTTTCATAAATTCAGATTGTCATGACACCAAGAGACTTCGAAACTAAATAGCTGGCGTTGAAATGGGATAAACTGTCAAGTCAGTGCTGTACGAGTCGAAATATTATCCGAAAAGTATACAACATTCAAACAACCGGGAGAACGTTCATTCATTCTAAGTTTAAGTTAGTTCAAAACACCGCATGCCGAAATCCGCACTTTGTCTTGAGAATTACAGGGTTTGAACTTAAATGACACACTAAATGAATGACGTTGGGATAAGGAAAAGTCATTCAGTCTCCAGACTAAAAGCTACCACCAGAAGGTTGTGGGTTTCCTCCCGGCATAGAGCCTGGTTTCCTCCCACAATAAAACTGGCAACACCGCCATATAAGTGAAATAATCTTGAGGGCGGCGTAAAACACCAAACAGTCAATCAATCAAGACTAGAAGCACTAAAAAGCTTCTGAATTGTACGACTTGAGAAAAATAGCCAATAATTTCCGCATTCTGTTTTAATGGAAGAAAATCAACATTTTTGGCAGATTATGACAATTTCTTCTATAGGCCTAACAATTGTATGTTGGCGTTTCACTAAAGTGGCATCAGCTGCCAATTTTCGCACTTTTTGTTCATAAATTCTGATGGTCAAAACACGGCATAGGGTCCATGAAGATTTTAGCTCGGCCTCGACAAGATGCGTTTTGTTGTTGAGCTATCGACCGAAGTCCGTTTTGGTAAATGCTTCGAAACTAACGTCGCACATACACCTCTTGGCCTGAGGTAATCTGTAGAATGTGCGCAGTTAATGCATCAGCCTGTCAGTGAGTAGGCCCTACTCTCTTATCAAATCATTTTGATCTGAACGTTTCATAGGAGGGAACCATTCTCCTTAACTCTCCAGTGTTCTGAGTGGATTTTTCACTCAATCGCCGTATATGGAAGAGTTGCCAAGTACTCGCCGATGGTCGAGGGTTTCCTCCGGGCAATCAGCCCGGTTTCCTCCCCCCACTAAACCTGGCAGCGCCGCCATATAAGTGAAAAAACCTTGAGTTCGGCATAAAACATCAATCAATAACCTCTTTATTGCCATGGAGTTAACATGTAGTTAACACGTAGAATCCCTATAGTTGTATGTAACAAAAGCAATGTTTTATGATACGCAGTATGTCTGACAAGAATGGAAATGTACGAGATCGATGTCGACTCACGGAGATAAATAAATCGATGGTCCTTGGCTGAAACTCTTTCAGACTTACAGGTGTGTCAGAGTTCGTGTAAAGATTTAGTGCATCTGCACTAATGGGTCGTATTTGTCGAGGTTTGGACCGACATGAGATTAACTGGGTCACATGGAATAATAGGCACTGGTCGCTTATATTTACATGTAATATAGCTCGTTCTGGGGGTAAGCATGCTTGTGTAAAGAAACCCATTATTTATTCCACTCAAAATCATTAATCATACCAGCGGCTTGGTCAGTCAGTCAGAGCTATATATATATGTCTCGCGGGTTCGAATCACGATTCAGCCGTCCAAAAAATTCTCCAAAAATACGAGTGGATTTTCATTGGACTGCCATGTGAAATGGTTGCCATGGATCTACCCCCCCCCCCCCCCCCCCCCCCCCCCCCACCAACCAACCCAAGCCTTCCACCTATGTCTCGCGGATTTGAATCCCGATTCAGCCCAAACAAAATTTCCTCCAAAAATACGAGTTGATTTTCATTGGGTTGCCATGGATCTACCGATAGTTGGATACCCCCCAAACCCCCAACCCAAGCCTTCCATCTATGTCTCGCGGGTTTAAATCCCGATTTAGCCCCCAAAAAAATTTCTCCAAAAATTCGAGTGGATTTTCATTGGATTGCCATGTGAAATCAAATGGTTGCCCGAGATCTGCCGATGGTTGGATATTTCCCTAGGCAAAAATCCTGGTTACCTCTTCCACAAACCCCAATCAACGCCGTCATATAAGTAAAATAATCTTGAATGCGGCGTGAAACATAAATCAACCACTCTAATTGTGTCCATGCAAATTATATTTTTTATGGGAGTATTTTTCATCACAAAGTGAAGTTAATCAAATATCACGGTATACACGAAATTAAAGAGGTCTGTTATCCTATAACCAATACATAGATGAAATAAAAATGCGCCTTGTCAAATATATATGAGTCGCAATATTTGCATAAAAATAAGTTGTTTTCATAGCCTTTCGTTTAGCAAGATTATAATGAAAAAGTATGCGTAATTGCAATATGCTAAATGAAGCGCTTGTCACGATAAGCCAATAAATATCATTACGAAAATCTAAATTTTAAATATTTAATGGCTAAGGGGCATAATTGAATATAGAGAGGGATTTAAGCGCGTCACTGTCCTGCGTTCAAAATTCAAAATAGCTCTAGTCAAGTCAGATTAAGTCATAATTAATTTAAATTGGATTCCCATTGTTAATCAATTAGGTCTATAAGCCTATATTCGAATGCGCCAAAATTAATTTAAATACATATGCCTGTTTTATTAGATCGTAAGTAGGCCGTTTAAATTAGTTTTTATTCACAAAACACATTGGCATCAACAATGAAATGCGTATGTCGAAGTCAGCTTGAAAGACTAAATTCGTCGCTGTGTTCATTTGCACCGGGTGACCCCGGCTAGCTCACGAGATGACGAACTGTGGTGAAATTGATTCGAGGTCACCGAGGTCAATATTCTACATGGTCATGCCTGTCACACAGCAAAATTTAAGATAGACGAAATAAAAACGACCAATTTCAAAAACAGCGGAACACTTTCAATTGTTATATAATTGACTTTGCCTTTTTGTAAAATTTTACAAACAAACCAGGCCAACTGACCTCACGGACGAATTAGTAAAGACAAGGCAAGGTTACATAAATCCGGGTTATTGCCCTCGTAGTCCGGCTTAGGTCGATTCATTTCATTTGAGTAAACCTATAGTCTGAAGTGTGTGGTATAATATTAGTCCGGGTTTCTGACTCCAAATTACTTTTTTGTACTGACGGTCGTATCCAAAATTCAAATAGTAATTTTGGAGTTCAAAAGCCGGACTAGCTAGTATAGGCTAATATATGCGTTTTGAGTAGGCCTATTTGTGGATGTTCAAAGTTTGGTTAAAGGTGAACTTAATATGTAACCTTTTAATTTCGCTTACAACCATATAGGCCTATATGGAAATATCGACATAGGCCTTACAGCGTCCAGTGAGAAAGAAGGCGGAATTTCAGACCCAAAAACTGACATTATTTTGGCTCAATTACCGCCATGAAGTAATTAAGTACGAAGAGAAAAACTGTATGGTTCAGAAGAAGCGCGCTTCTATTTCCTTTCCAACGGTACCAAACACATATATTTTTTTCGTGGGCCTTGATAAAGTTTATAAAATACCCGTATTATGTTACATACACAAAACAAATTGATCAGCCTTAAAAATCTCCCATTTAAACCCAGGGTAATTTCACTCTTCCTATCTCCAGAAAGTTGCTTTCAGTTTCTCTAAACTTACATTGAATTAGAAGGAAATAACAACTAATCTGCGTGACATATTGGTGAGTTACGAAGAGGATAAATTTAACATATAGGCTGAAATGGGAGATTTTGAGCAATTTGTATTGTGATATTTTATTAACTTCAGTTCGTCAGGCGTAAAACAATCACAAAAATATGTGTTTGGTACCGTTGGTAGGGAAACATTGGCGCGTTTCTTCTGAACCCTAAAATGATTTTTTGTTTTCTCCCCCATATAAAGTGTCACGAACTGCCAAAATTTTGATGTTTTTCCCTATAAACCGAATGTGGAAATGATCGACTATTTTTCTCCAGACATCAAATTCAGAAGCTTTAAAGAAATTATATAGTCTGGATAATGAAAGATACAGTATTGTTTTGAACTATAGTTTTGCTTGGAATGAATGAACGTTGGTCCCGGTTATTGAAATTTTGTTTACTTTTCGAAAGCTATACAATTTCGGTTCGTACAGACCACTTACTAGATTCTTCTATGGAGCGGTTTTACTAAAACCAAAACACATAGGACAACTTGTACTACTTTGTACATGGTGATGGTATAATATGAGCTTTCGAGAGAAACTACTCTCATCATCAGAAATTACAGCAACACTCGAAAAAAAGCTCATATTAAAACATCACCATGTGCAAAGTAGTACAAGTTGTCCTATGTGTTTTGGTTTTAGACCACATACTGTATGTATTTTCCTCATTCCAACTTCCATCATTTAGTTTTTTTACTTTTGGATGAACTCCAAGCCGTCCTATTGTCTTGACCATTAAAAAAATTATGAATTCTGACAGCTCACGCCTCTTTAAGCGTATATAATACCCCGTGTTATCCTGACACATTTCCCTGGGAACTGCAAGAAAATATAATGCAGCGGATGCCGGAATATTATCATGCTCATCCGCATATATATATTACAGTGTTTTAACACAAAAGGCTAAATATATCTCACAATATGAAATACATTAGTCAGATTTGATATAGGTTTCCGTTCCTACTCCTGCTGACGACCCGAGCGACCGCGAATGATTTTCTATTTCCTGAGCGTGATTCAAGCTAACGGCTTTCATTATGATTATTCCGCATGGGATTGTTGAAAAGGACACAGCGTGTAAGTTTGTTGTGATTCTCCGTTGACCTTCAGATTAGTAGGAAGTGATCAATCTATCAATCTTAGATGAAAGACTATAGGCCTAAGTCGACTTTCTCCCCAAAATATACATTTGAAAAGTTATTTAGATAATCCTTCATCGCTTTGTTTTCTGTCTAACAGTCAGTAAACAAACAGCCGAAAATGCACCACACGCGCACACCCACAACGGTCTTATACTGCGCACCTTAATAAGGCCCATTCTCAGTCAGTAAACAAAGCAGACAAATGATTCCCCCATTAAAACTCGCTATTTAGCGGTCAGTGGGAGCTAGGAAAGTTACCCAAGGACTAAAAAAACTTCTGAATTATTAGTCTTGAGAAAAATAGCCAATTTCAACATTCTGTTTCAACATCTTGGCAGCTCATGCCACTTTAAGTTTTCAGTCTATTCATGCTGGCCCCCTGTTTTAATCAAGATGCACAATTTAGTTTTTTGACTTCTCTTGACAACAAAAATGAATGTAGGCCTACGTGAAATAACCGGCCAGACTTGCATTTTTTTTTGTTAATAACATATTTTCAAAAATATGAAAATTTGAAAAAAATCGAAATTTGAAAATAAAAAGTGGGACGTGTATGTCAGCTTGTCACCATGCCGCTACATCGATCCCTGTATGTCATACACGTTTAAATATTTCATTGCATTCAATATACAATAGGCTAGGTGTTCCCACCCTAGATTTCTTCTGCTACCTTATATTGTTTCTCTTCAGTTACTGTAATTTCCTTTTGATTTAATCTCCTTTATTCCAAAACCACAGGATATTTATACTCCAGCTCTCTCTAACCATATGACTAGACTTAACCATACCACCAATGGATATGAGTATAAACTAACTTCATCAAGCGTCCATGCTTTAGTTAAATGTTTTGATAGCTTAATCTTCCCTTGTTTACACAAATACTCCTTAATCACCCAAGCCCTTTTTATTTCCTGTCATTTTTCCATATAAACACAAGAAATTCAACATAACTTTAGACTTGTTTCTACTGCTATTGAGAAAGGATAACCAATCCGAAAAGCTTCTAGCAAAACCGTGTGCGATCCCGTTTTCTGCTAAGTATTCTTTGCTTACTGTAAAACGTTGTATATATTACTTTCTTTTATATTCCTCTTATACCTTTTTCATCTCTTTATATAATTTCATTTTTTAGGCTTACTATTGTTTTGCCCTTTTATTTATGATTTAACCTCATCTTCCATTTACAGCCCTTGTATATTTTTCTTCTAAATTTTATTTCTAGGACTTCATTATTATTTCCTGTTCCAATTATACATTAATTTTAACCTTAGTGTCTTATTAAGTTTTTTTTCCTTCCCGCTCTATTTAGTTTTCCTAAGTCTTCACAATTTGTGACTGAGATTTATTACCCCTTTTACTTTAGTCCTTCTGTCTCCAGACACATTTTTATTCTTTATCTCTGCCTCTTTGTAACACATATTTTCCAAACTCCATCCTTTTTTCCCCTAAGTTAGCCAGTTCAATTAAGTTCTTTTATCTCTAACTTGAATCAATTCTTTTTGTTTCCAGACATATTTTTCCTCTTTATCTCTGTCTCACTTTCCCAACTCTATTTTCCTTTTTCATCTATTTAGACTAATTAAGTATATTGGCATTTAGGCAGAATGACAAAACAAGGGCGTGGTAACAGAAGCAGGCAATTTTCAGTTAGCAATAGGCATGGAAATTCAAAATCTAAAAGTCCCCAATATTCAGAATTCTCGGCTCTGGTGAAAGCCCTTTTCAAAATTTTACAATGTCTTCACCACATTGGCATCCTTGAGGGACATTTACGTGACCAAACCCTCCCAAATTCCTTAAATAATAAAATTAAAGAGCTAAATTCTTTTCTTAAACCGGCTCAACGCAATCGGGAAGTTGATATTGCGTTTGACCATGTACACAAAAATTGGGCCCATAAGATCATACAAGAGATGATTTCACATTATGCGGCCTGTTTAAATAGATTAAAAGCACAGGTGACTTCTGCCAGGTCATCTAATGGTCTAAACTTTGACAGTGCTTTCAAAAATGCTTTAAAATGGGGCAAACAGAATTATAAAGGTAAATTACAACTTTCGACCATTCAAAATTTTTATTCTTTTCTTTCCATCACTAAATCTGTCACTTCTGCTGCTACTACTCAGTTTAGTCCACCATCGTCTCCCCAACCCCTTCCGCCTGTCAGTCCGTCGACACCCGTTATCTCACCTCCTACTCTGCAGTCACAGACTCCTAGGTCTGTAACTTTACCTTCTGTTTCCCCTTCGCCTTTCCCTACTGGTGCTCCCTCCCTTAGACCTAGTACCTCTGCCCCCTCTTTTTCATCCCCTCAGCCCCCCTCCCCTAGACCTAGTAGCACCTCTGTCCCCTTTCGGCCTCCACCCTCCCCAGTTTCTACTAGGGTCACTTCTCCTAGACCCAGTACATCTAGTCCCTCTCCTCCTCCCCCATCCCCAGTTTTGTCAGTCCATTCTCCTATGAGATATTCAGATGCAGTGAGATCCCCTCCGAGGGGTCAGCGCAGCCCTCGGAATAATTTAGCTAATTCTAAATTTTGGAAATTTCGGCACACCTCCTCTAATTGGCACCTTCCTAATGTAACTAAGAAAGTTCTTTTACTTGGGGATTCTAATCTATCTAGAATTAACCTTGACCCCCACCCTGATATGCAGGTAGAATGTTTTCCTGGTGCCAATTTCAATTCATTTCGGACGCTAATTCAAAAGTATCAAGGTCCCAAACCTGAGAAAGTTATCTTGAATATTGGTATCAATAACAAGACAACTACTGAGCCAAACGCTTCGTTAAATCAAATGCGCAACATGATGACAGCGGTTAGGAAGACTTTTTCCAATTCGCTCATCTACTTTGTAGAGATCCAGTCATCCACAAAATTACCGGCCAGTGAAGTTTCGAACCTGAACCTATATAACTCTTCTGCTTCCAAGATGAAGAGAGTTATGGTCATACCAAAAATTCCCAATTCAAAATTTAGAGTATCCACGGACAAAATTCACTGGACCGAAGATACAGCAAATTGCTTGTATACTCACTGGCTTCAGACACTAGATTTAAACTAAATTTGGGACAGGGCATGTGCCACCCTACTTTCGGCTTAGGAAGTAATATTGTTAATCTTAGTAACGAGGAACTCACTGTTGATGATATATCTCTACTCAATAGAGGACTCTCATTTGTGCCTTGCCCAAAACCATTATCTGATAGGGACTTTTCTATTAGTAAATTAGTGCATGTTATGGAGTTCTCCAGAAATCTTAGTCTGGCTGATATCTACCGAGATTCTAGTGGGGTACGCAAGCCATTTACATCTAAAAGCGGCTATACACCCCCTTCTCACATGTATGACCCAGAGATAAACATTAGTCGTGACTCTGTATCTAGGAAGTTTGATGCTTTAACTAATCAGAAAAACAAACATAACCTTACTCATTCAGAATGTCTTGCCTTAAGTAAGCTAAGGAGAAATCCAAACATAGTTATTAAACCTGCTGATAAAGGTTCGGCAACAGTTATTATGTCAAAACAGGATTATATTGAAGAGATAGAACGGCAGCTAAGCAACCCTCTTCATTACAAAAAACTTGATAAGGAAATTTGGCCTGAAAATGTTAGGAAGTTTAATAAAATTCTTGTTTCTCTTCAAGATAAAGGCTTACTTAATGAAAAACAGTATCGCTATTTGGAATCTGATCATAACTCTAAAAACAGGGTCTTCTATATTCTTCCGAAAATTCACAAACCCATTGAAAAATGGCCGAAGCCTACAATGCCCCCTGGGCGTCCTATTATCTCAGATTGTGGCAGTGAAAGTTACAGAATATCAGAGCTAATTGATTACTATCTAAAACCTATAGCGAATCGGCATCCTAGCTTTATAAAAAATACGGATGATTTATTGGCCAAATTATCTGAGAAATCCATCCCACAAGATGTGATTTTAGTTACTCTGGATGTGGAGTCTATGTATACAAACATTGACATAGATTTGGGTCTTAAATCCATAAAATCAGCATTCCAAAGATATCCTGACCACCGTCGTCCGGATAAAGACATTTTAGAATTGCTGGAACTCAGCTTAAAAGGAAACGATTTTGAATTCAATGGGGAGATCTTTCAGCAAATTAAAGGGTGTGCTATGGGGAAACGTTTTAGTCCTAACTTTGCCTCTTTTTTATGGCTGAGTGGGAGAGTGACATTCTTCACAAATGTCACAAACAACCTTTTATTTACCTTCGGTATCTGGATGACATTTTTATCATTTGGCAACATACGTTGGAAGACCTTCATATTTTCATTGATACTCTTAATTCTCACGACTCAAGCATTAAATTACAGCCTACTATTGATCACACTTCTGTGGATTTTTTGGATGTAACTATTTACAAGGGTCATACATATCATACTACTGGGTATCTAGATTACAAAGTATTCTTCAAACCTACTGACACGCATCAGCTGCTACATGCCGGGTCATACCATCCTCCTCACACTTTCAAGGGAGTCATTAAATCTCAGATATTTAGATTCTATAGAAACTGTAGTTCTTTAGATTTTTTTAACCAGGCTTGTTCTGTTCTTTTTAAAGCTCTCCTCCCTAGGAAGTATTCTATTAGATTACTCCGAAGGATTAAATCTAACACAGTAAGACAAATCATGTCCCCCCCTTCATCCCCCGATACGCTTACCTCCCCTTCACGAGTGTACCATTACCGTCCAACATTTCTCTCAGGTTCATCAATGAAATGCCTTAAGACGCGATGCAAACTCGATATATACGTACCCGATCGCGGTACCTTTTTCGGAGAACAAACTCGCGACAAATATCAAATGGCAGAGAATCTTAATTGTGACTCCTCTAATATCGTGTATGTAATCACGTGCAAAAAATGTCGCAAACAGTACGTCGGAGAAACTCAGAATTCTCTACGACAAAGAGCAGCCAACCATTTATCTAGTATAAGACTTAAACATGATGTACCCGTGGCACAACATTTCAATACTCAAGGTCATTCGGTCAAGGACCATTTTGAAATTATGCCTATTGAGAAAATCCCTTTTCTCACTTCCGCTGCAGATACCAAACACAAACGTTTGGAAAGGGAAAGTTTTTGGATTCAAACATTACAAACTATTTATCCTTTGGGTTTGAACTTGGACCCCGGAAGATGTCGTGAAAAAACTATAATACCATTTGTGTTTCAGTATAACAAAGCTAGCATTGCTATGGCCAAGATTATAGTAGAAGAATACAAACTACTTCAAAGTAAACTTGCTCGACCTCTGACCCAAAGGCCAGTCATTGCTTATAAAAAGAACAAGAGTTTGAAAGACATACTGGTCAGGGCTAAACTACCCTGTCTGCTTTCTACCTAGGTTTTCTGGGAAAGGGGTATGTGGGGGGGGGGGGGGGGGATGGGGGAATTTTCACTGTCTTTTCCCATGACCCCATAATATATAGTCTGACGATATTCTTACTATAGCTGAAGATGCATAAGCATTGTCAATGCAATACAAAGTGTTCCAGAAAATTCTACTGACTAAGGCCAAGCTCCTGTCAGTCGTTAACCTAATGAAATATCATAGGTTTACTTTATTACAACAATTTATGATGGGGTATAAAGGTCTAAATGATATACCTCTTTTTAACACAATTAGAAACTTGTCTCCGTGGTTATTTTAGACAAGAAGATTTTCCCTGTGCCCGTGTGTTTTAGTGCTCATAAATATATATTTGACCTGTTTTTCAAAAACGGAACTAAAATTGTCAACAATTGCGTCATCTTTTATTTACATATATATTACAACATATTGCAGATTTAACGCTGAATTGTGTTGCCCCTGGTGTGTATTGTTATGATAAAGATTCTAGTCTACAATTGGTCTATATCATTTGTTCTCGTGTTTATTTGGGTATTTTATTAGATTGTTTGGGTAACATAAGCGAGCATTCAACAATGATACATGTAGGTCAATTATGGATTGCTCATCTTTTCCACACGAGGAAGTCCGCCATATTGTTTAAAATCTTCTCATTTGTTTTCTCTCTCCTCTTTTTTTTGTTCATGCCCTCGGGCAATGTGGCTCTGTTTTAGCCATGTATGCTGACCCAACAAGGAGGAACATTAAGTATACCAAATACATTAACCCTGCTGACATTCTATGGTTTTGAGTCTAATAAAGAATTGAATTGAATTGAATATGGTCTGTGGAGCCTATCATGCCCAAATAACTTAGATGTGGGTGGGGAAGTGGGGAAGGTGATGTTTTGGTCGGTTGGCAGGGCCTACTCTCGTCGCCGTATGAGGCCTACTTTAATCGTTAAGTGCAATGTTAAACGCCAATCAATCAACCAAAAAAACTAATGGAATATATGATCCTTCTTAAAAAAAGTTCTGTCTGTTTTATGCGAAAAAAAATGCAGTCCACATTACCAATATTGGGGTCGAAGTAATCTCGATTTCCCCTGATTCGTCGTTGAAGGACTAACGTGGAGACGCATTCTACTCTTGTTTTCAAATTACGATTCTGATGCGTCTAAATGCGCATTATCTCCCTTTGTTAACCATATCAAAATATTTCATCATATCGTCATTCAGAGTGACATGTAAAATTGCCGGACTACTTTTCATCTAACTCACTGACCTTTGACTTTTAACACTGTGATTTTTAATCACCGTTGCGTGGAGAGCCGCCTACATGAAAGACTCGACATGAAAACGGAGGTATGCAAATGACCCAATTTTAAACTCGGGCAGGAACTTTGAGGTTAAATATAGAGCATCGCTACTTTAATACCACCCTGTTGCATCACTGGGGGGAAACCCGAAGAAATAGACCCTGCCGGCCAGGTATCCGTCTTTTTTAAATGATAAGCAAAAGTAAATAAACCAAGAAGTTGTTATCCATAAGTAATTCTTCAGCTTATGATAAGGAAAAGAATTTAATACAAAAATTTAATTCAAAACAATGTAATAATGATTTATAGTTCCAGAGCTATTTTTTTCCTTGTGATTTGACAGTTAACATGCGTTTTCGACTTTCTCTGCAAATTGTTTTACTTAAACGAAGAAATATTATGATACAAGCTTGATTTCCTTCGAGATAAGGAATCTGACGTCTAAAAATCAAGTTTCCACTTTTCTGTAAAAGACGAAAATCACTGGAAATGTCAGGCTCGGTACACAAAGTCTAAAATGAATTTTTAGTTTTCGAACAACAAAAAACTTCGGTTCGTACCGACTGTATATGCTATGCCAAAGGTTCTCTCTCTCCAACGTCAATTACTTAGTTTTTCGAAACTCACTTATTGACTTGACAATCTTAATTTTTGAAGAAAAAAATCGGAATTCTGCTAGCTCATGCCACTTAAATGACGCGGAACGCCGCCATATAAGTTAAATGATCTTGAGCGCGGCGTAAAACACCAAACAATCAATCAATCAATCAAATGCCGCGGTTGTAAGAAACGCCAGCGACATATTGATCAGGGGATAATTATAGGTGATAGCGGCCGAATCCGACATAACCAGGTGGGCGAAGCCCGGCAACACAATTCTACTGAAAGATGAAACACGTCGAGTCACGACTTTCCTACAAATATAAGCTATACTGCGACTCCACCCTAATTTCGGACCAGTCGAGTTGACAGCGGGTTTTGGCCGTGATTTATACAAATGAATTCGGCACCGCCTAGATAGGGGCCTATTATAGACTACATTCAGTGGAATTTCGTGTAAATTATTATTGGCTATTAAGGCCATAGACCTGACGTCTAGACATACATATGCTTCTTTAACTCCCTCTCGTGGTTTAACAGGTCGATGTAATAATTATACGTCTATTCGATCTTAATGAGTGTAATGAGTATGGGCCTATGCATGTACATGTAGTCCCGATGTTAATACATGATTGCATCTGAGATGATTAGTTAATTAGACCCCCCCCCCCCCCCACCCCCTCCCGCAATATTTATATTACATAATGGCAACAGATATATCTAATAAAAAATTAGAAAATGTCAAATGGATGCGTAACTAAGGGATACAAATAGCAACTGGTGTAACGTAACTATACTGAGTAAACCTGTGTCGCACTGGTGGAAGAATCTTATATATATTCGGGTGTAAGCGGGGGGGGGGGGGGGGGGGGGTGCAGGTGAGGTGAATATATAACTATATATCACCTACATCATTTTTTCTGTAAGTGCCGTTTTAATAAAATAAAATAATAATTTAATAGATAAAATGAAAATTGTTGTAACATCCGTATGGGGTAAAATGACAAATATTCAGGCTTGCTCCATCTCACACTAATTCCCATGGCAGCAGTTTGAATCTGAAAATAAACATTTATTTCAGATCTCTACTGGCCCACGCCTTTTATCTAGTATTTCGAGGAATTGGTCCAAGAATCCTTTCTTTTTTTACAGACTGACAGATAATGTTTGTTTTTGTTTTTTTTTTCTTTCTCTCAAACAATTATTTTTTTTTACCAACATGACGTCAGCTCTTCGATGCTTAGTTTCCGTTTATAGTGTTTGTCTTGTTTTATTTTCGTTATAGCTGAGTGCAAGTAGTTAGGCGGAGTTCGAGGCGGATTTATATCTCTCTTTGTATCAGCGTTACATATCACTCAGTTCAACCTATTTTCATTCAGAACTGGGTCGGTTTTGTGGGTTGATATCTGCCATACAATTGCGTGATATGTGTCGAGTAAGTTTTTCATTGGCTGTAACGTGTTCTTCCCCGATGACGAAACACTGACGTGTCTACACAGGGATATCCATGTGCCATATATGGTAAGTCTTCCGAACCAGGTGAATGGACGAAGCTTGCCGAGGAAACCACGTCACATGCTTCGGCTTCGGGAAGCTTCGTAGAAAGGACATATCACAGCTAAAGAAGCAGACAACGCATGCGATATAGTTCATAGTCGCAGATAGACTCCTTGTCGTCCAGTATATGCCATTGCAGAAAAGAACGTACAAAAAGAACGGAATATATAACACGCATATCTGAATCTGCTAACTTTGAATAGTGATTGATCTTCAGTGGAAAGTATTTGAAGTCGTAAAAACAGTGCGCAGTAATCTCTGCAAGCACTGCGCAGTGTATAACTCATAAATTTTCGTTACCAACTGCACAATGGCGACTGTCAGGTTTGGAAATAGGTGCGGGATCTAAAAGCCGGGAAGGGTGAAAAACACCAACCCCTTCCCCTTGGAACAACCATAGGTAACGAGTGGAATTGTCCGACTGTTGATCTGACTGATTTTGAAGGTTCTGAAAGGTAGATTCAGGGGTCTAACGGATGAAATAATCGCCGACGTGACACCGGTCAGAAAGTAATAAGTTAAACGCGCTTTCCTAACTACGTCATTTCATCATTTGAGGAAAGTCGAGGACCTAGTTGCGACAAAAACAGAAATCTTACTCAGACAACGGGATGAAGACATCGGATTTGGAAATTGTTTAAGGACGTCGAATGCTTCTTCGTGATTTAATTTGATTTGTTTGCCTGGAACTTTCGATGTACATCGAATTATGTTGATAAATTACTGACAGTTGTTACATACTCTCAAATTTGGAAAATGTTACCCTCATTCGTTTAGGAAGAAAAACTCACGTCTTTCATTTTATATTCGATGCAATTCATCTTGGTGCTGTGTGTATGAAAACCATTACCTTCAGTCGAATTTTATAATTCCAAAAGGCAGCTGACTTCGTCTACATCATCTTCATTGTTGCCCGTTTCATAACGCCAGGTCATCCTTGCTTAACTGGCAGTGTTGTCTTAGTCACAATTTCATCATCGTCAGTCACTGAAATCATCATTTGTATGCTGTACAACTAGATCAGCCACACAATTTCATTCACTGGTTCATTCTAGTTGTGAATCTGAAGACCTCAACAACAAAAAGGACCACCTTTTAGTATTTTTTCACCCTGAAAAGAACTTTTCTTTTGGATTAATTTGTCCATATTTATTTCTTACATCTATATGAGCTCAGCACGTCCAAGGCCCAGATTGTTGATCAATCATGGGCAAGGGAAAGACATTTTTGAATTTGACCCTGGGTCACCCAATGTGGGAAACTTAAGTCCAGATTTACAACCAGTACAAGTTTTAACACTTCCAGAGTTAAAACCAGAACATTCTAATATATGTAAAATAGGAAAATATTTATTACTCGACTATGTCGAAGGGAATAATACATCGCCAGCAATAAACACAGAAACTGGAGACGAATTTGTGTGCAAGGTGAGTTTTGTAAAACTTTCACAATTCATGAAATAACAATTTTGCCTTCGTCTTAGATGGTGTTCATTAATTTGTTTAATTTCGAAATACTTTCACTTTCAAAGTTTCTATTTTATTTTTATAAGGGAATCAGCATTGAAATTGGTGAATGTGTAAAGTTAAACTGTAACCATCTTTATAATAATACTAGTAAATTGTGTTCTTTATAATCATTATACTTACAAACGAACAAAAGTTATGTGTACATTTTATTCTTGTGCTATTTTTCTTTTAAATTGTGATGTGTCTATTCACTGTTAAGCTATATCATGCAAAGAAAGGGTGCTTTAAGTTTAAGTTTAATTCGTGTCTTTGTCTTTCTTTGTGTTAGACATCTTTGTTTTAAGGCAGGCAAGTTGTGACCCTGTCTGCTTTGTTTTCAACTCCCTAACCCCACCTGTTGAGTTGAAGGGCCTTTGTTGTGGGGTTATCTCTCTGTCTGGCATGGCACGATATGCCCCCTCCCACACCCAGTGCAAGCGTCTCCCTTGGGGCTTTCACCATGTGGCTTGCCCTTTGTTGAGAAGGGATCCTAGATTTAAATGAACTTGTTGATCACACAAATTTTTGTTTAAATTTTTGTGAAGACTTTCAGTATTTACACAGGCCTAATTCTCAATTGATAAATGACTTTATACTACCCTTAGTTTTGCTACATGTAAACTTTCATCTTTGTAGATTGAATTATGGAAATTATTTGGCATCGATAACAATTTCGACAATGCAATGCTTTAAGATTAAATCCAGACGAAGGAGGAGGGGGGGGGGGGGGGGGGGGAAGGGGGGTGATTGACCAGCATTCGTAGGGGCATATGATGTCTTTGTTTGGCTGCACCTCAATTCTGCGCCTTGTCTGAGTCAACCCTCTTTGTCTAGCTTAATACCTGGCCAGGTACAAAGCAGGTAAAAATCTGCATCTAATTATCATTCCTTTGTTTGATTCGTCAGTGTCGCAATAAATTAAAAACTCTAAGTTTTACACCTGATTATAAAAATTAGGCTTTGTCATCCTTTGATGGATTTCATCGAAACTCATATAATTCATATAATTAAAAAAAAGTTTCATAGTTTTCTGATGTAGTATGTGAGACCTGTACTATTTTAAATTTAATACATTTATGCTCCGTCTATTTGGCAAGTTAAGATTTTTGTTGCATACAAATCCAAGCTTAAGTTTACATATTCGTTGAATACAAGTTAAAACTTGCAGATTTTAGGTATTTTACACGAAACGACGTTTGTCTTATTCACTCGTTGATCAACTTTGTTCTGGGCAGTTTTTGTGTTGACTTTGCTAACCTGGCTGTGGCAGTTTATAGCTTGTAGCTCTGAATCAGCTTTTATCTGCAAAGTACAGACTTGCTTAGACAGGCACATTCGAAAATGACAGGCTGCTTTGCCATGTGATTTCAATTTTCATAGATAATCATAAGACAATTTTATGTGGAAGAAGATTTAAAATTGATGATGTATGCCATTTGTCAGGGCTTATAAGGGGAGATTTCATAATACATATATGTAAATAGTAACTTGCTTTGCTTTGTTAGCAAAATCTAAATTATTGTCTAGAAAATGAAATCTACGCATTTTGAAAATTGTTTAGAAATATTATCCCTTAAATTAATATTGACTGACTTCAAAAACAAAACCACAATTTTGCTTAAGACTGCAGTTTCATATTACATGTACATGTACAGTTTGGACTGACAAATTTTAACTTTATTGCATTTTTACCAAGGAAGGAGAACAGTTTTTGATTTGCAGACCATAGCTAATTTGTAAACTAGGAAATATGCTTCACAAAAGGCAATCTACATGTAGCTTACCCTCATGATGTTTGTATGCTAACATTTATCGTACAATGTACGTTGAAAATGAAAGCAAAAATTGAGAAATAGTCTGGCTTTATTCAGTTTTATGAAGATTTGGGGCTTTTTTGTTTGAACTTGCTGACTGCCTTTGTTCAGGTGAGGTCAGAATGCACCTTCACAACAGGTGACTCATCATTACCTGCCTCTTACCTGCTGGTCACACACACTGCCAAGCTCTAACGCAGTACCTGTGTCACAGCCTCTTTATATTTATGATCACTAAAACACACGGGCACAGGGAAAATCTTCTTGTCTAAAATAACCACGGAGACAAGCTTCTAATTATGTTAAAAAGAGGTATATCATTTAGACCTTTATACCCCATTAAATGATGTCTCCAGCAATAGTCTTAAATCCTTATTATCTGTTTAATACAAAGCCAAAATTACTGCGTTTCTTGAATTTGTATTTCATGGGGTGGTTTAGAACTTGCAGTATAAATGTTTTGCAGGTACAATGCACAATTTTAAGGACTCTACAAAAACTCAATATACATGATAACAGATCTTTTTTAATTTAACTTTTATTGACTTTCAGATAATTAATAAACATTTTTGTTTTACTGCAATGATGTATCAACTTTAGGAATCCCTTTAACATTGTGAGCAAAACGTGTAATTTGGATTATATTTTTTGCTTCTTCCTGAATGAGGCCTATGTAGGTCACACAATCAGCTATTTTTAGGTCAAGGCATGTGATTATCTGTTATTTTAGGATCTGTTAATTCAAATTACATCCTCATAATTTTTTTTCTACTTTGAACAGCTCTATTGAGGAAATGTATGACTATTTTTAACAAAATCATTTATTTATAATTTTCACTTGCCAAAAAAAAAATATAATAAATTGTATATTGTCTTGGTTCAACATTCATTCAGAGTGCATTTAGTTTTCAGAAGCTAAAACGGCACCATTATATAAATGTCAGACTGGCCGACGAATAACCGGTCAATTAAGTTCAATACAGTTCTGGGGGCTGTTTCTCAATGCGGGCGTAACTTTGAAAGTATATGTTGCGGCACTTGCCATGGCGTACAGTCAGTCGTACATATGTTGAGAAACTGTAACTGCCCCCTGGCTTAATCCAATCAGATCTACGTCATAAAAGTAAATATGCATATATAATGAAATACCATTACAATATTGGGTCAGACCGCCTGTTCTGAAGGCCTAGATATTAAATAGGGCTCAGCTGACATCACCTCCGCAAGTGGGTTGTTTAATGACTACAAGTCCTCAATGGCCTCCTGTGCTATATGCTGGGAGCTGATGTCATTCTCTATCATTACACATTCCTAGAATACTTCAGTAGACTAGTACAGACTGGCTTGTACATTACATGGTATATTTATAGATCTCACTGCAAATCTACCTCCATACAGTGTAGCTGCCACATATGTTTCCGATATCAATTTCTATTCACATCGTCGATATCAGCAGAGCTATTGCATGTCTGATAACACGCCAAATTAAATTATTTTTTGTTTCATTAAAACTGCACACATAAATCTATAAAGCGCTAAGTTCTAAATTTGTTGTAACAATATAAGATATTCCGATTGCCAACTAAATGATTGAGTTTATATAAAATACAAGGCTTTAGATAATATGTTTTTTTTTTCTAAATTGAAATTTCGAAAATGAATTAGTTATTCCCATAAATACAGTTTCCTTGTATGGTGCAATATCACGCCATATTGTAGCAACTGGAATTTCATCACAACAACATCACTCTTTGCATTTGTGATTTACTTGAAAATGATTCAACATTGATGTATCCCCTATCAAAACTAATTTCTAATTCAATTATCAAGGAGCTGGACTTATTAGAAAGCAGTATTAAAAATTATGAAGTCGAAGGCAAGGCAACCATAAGTTCTGAAAAGTTGTGGCAAATTTGGCTTAAAAATGAAATATTGTACTGTACATGTAGTTTTTAAAGTAACTTTAAATCAGAACTAAAGTCTGAATTATGTTGGAATTTTAAAATTGATTTTTTGATAAATTTCTTTCAGATTTTTTTTTTTTGTTAAAATAATCACAATTTTTAACCTGTAATTTTGTGTATCTTTGTGCAGGTTTTCCCAATAGAAAAATATAGAGACTGTCTAAGTGCGTTCTGGCAAGCGGACGGAAACGAGCACATCAGCAGCATTTCTGAGATCATCCTTGGGGAATCTAAGGCTTACGTTTTGTTTGAGGGTAACCACGGTGACCTCCACGGGCATGTACGGCAAAAGAAGAGGCTGAAAGAAGAAGAAGCTATTCGTTTGTTTCGTCAAGTCGTGGAAGCCGTTGCTCATTGTCATGACAACGGCGTCGTGCTACGAGATCTCAAACTTAGAAAATTTGTCTTTCAAGATTCTAATAAGTAAGTGTTAAATTTTTACAGAATGTCTAGTTTTATTTTCTCCTCTTTCTCTCTACACCTACGTTTTAATAAATCATAAAAATCTGGCTTTTTTCTATTCTCATACATTTAATATTTGTTTTATTTAGACTTACAGTTATACCGTATATACATATATATAAACGTCTAAATGATATGCCCCTTGTTAACATAATAAGAAACTTGTCTCCGTGACTATTATTTTAGACAAGAGGATTTTCCCTGTTCCCATGAGTTTTAGTGTTCCAAAATATACGAATTTCATGTTCTCTTGTCATAACCCTGTTTGGTTTAAAAAAAAAAAACAGCCATGCAAAAACTGAACATTGTATTCAAAGCCCTATAATCCCCAGCCACAAACACTTTGGTTTTGAGCTAGATCGGCTAATGTTGGAATGCACTAGGGAAGGTTATCCAGGATTCCTGTGTAGAATCTGCCGCATTGTATGGCTGCACGTTGTCGATCAATTATGACTGAGTCATTGCATGTTGCACTGACAGCCCTTGAATTTGAACATTGACTGGGCACTGGTCAGAGCCTTGGCCTGGCTGCCATTCCTCTGGTCAGATTACTGATTTAAATAGCGTTGTAGCATCCAACTGGACACACATGTGTGTAACTGTATTGCTCACTATGTAAGGCTAGCTTAGAGTAAAAGCGCAAGGCTGCTGGACAAATAAATAAACTTTACCTCTCGCTCTCGTATGGGGACAAAAAAGCTGACTGGCCCAGTTACAAAGTATTGGTTACATTGCATGATCGACAAGTGGCGTTGGCAAACAGTTACGTTTGTTAAACAGCTGTTTCAAGGCTAAGCCAATATTAATCATTTGTAGCCCTGCACTTGTTAAGGGCTGACCCGATTGTTTGTTTACATATATCAGCATTATGCCCTTGAAGCAGTTGCAGACAATAAAATAATTTCGTTTTATAAAGTACATATATATGCAATGCACTTTACATCACATTGCAACATTATGCCCTTGGTTCTGCAAGCCGCAATAAACTAATTTCGTTTTAAAGTACATATAATATGCAATGCACTTTGCATCACATTGCAACATTAGGCCCATGCAGGCAATAAAATATGCTCAGAGATTTTCTTTAGTTTGTGGGCATCGAATCTATATCGGTTTTTAATTATGCCAAAATTGAATCGGTTGCCTGGCAATAAAATTCTGTTTCAAACAGGAATGTTCGTTGACGAGAAATTCAAATGCTGCCTGAATATTCAGATAAAACAAAAAATATATATATACGGCCTAAAAGCCTGTTTCACGAAGCGATGTAGCGTAAGTTTTTACTTAACTGTCCTAGCAACGTATCTCTACAGAATGGCTTGCTTTGGCAGTTACGTAAAAACGTATGCTTGGTCGTTTTGTGAAACTGGCTGCAGGACATGTAGACTTTGTAAGGATTCCAAGAATTGTAAAATAGAATTATTGTGTATTCTCTTGCAAACAAAAAATCTGCCTTTTTTTCTCTTTCTCCATTTAGCTGTTGTAAACCTCTAAAAAGCAAATTAAGAAATTGAAAATTTAAATTTGAAAATTCAATTCAAATTGCTCTAAAGTTGCACCATATAACCTGCAATGTTGTACACCGCATCAGATCATGGATATTCAAACGAAATGAACTGTTCGTCACAATTTGCTCTAGATTTCTCCCATCATCAGTGCTGTGAGTTTTCAAGGCCAACGTGTGACTAGAAAAGAGATCAGCTGATTAAACAGGGTGATTCAGTCAATATTAGCTACTCTGTGCAGATCATAGTTCCCTTGATACAGTTTGTCATTGGATTTCACTACACAAAGGTCAATAGGTGCAATCTGATAGAGCTACTGTAGGGATGGAATGCTCATTGCTGTAACATATTAAAGATGGAGGTGTTGGCATTTCATATCTAAATTGCGTTTGTTAATAATAAAATAATTACGCTTGACGAAGACATCGGTATACATGTAGATGTCGAAAGCTTGTGTTATTCACAACTAACTACATGTACATGGAGATGCCTTAATTTTTTCTTTTATAAAATAATTTCTAAAAATAAGTACATTTAACCTAAATCATAAGAATGAATTTAAATTAAAATTTTAAATATTAAGATGCAATTTGATCCATTGGTTGAATGTGGTGAACTTGTGGGGACTAAACACTAGTAGGTGGTAAGGAATTTAAATGAAAGAATATATTTACAAATTATGAATCCCCAGTTGGTACATTTAAATCCTATATTGACATATACATGTATACTGTAGGCTACATGTGGTACCAGTGTTCAAGAAGGGAGTAGTACTCTTAATAAAACCCCACAAAATTAAGTACTAAGAATATATTTACAAATTCCTAATCCCCAGCTGGTACAATTAAATCCTATATCAAAAATCCTATATTGACATATATATATATAGACTACATGTAGTACCACCATTGTGCAAGAAGGAAGTAGTCTTCTTAATAAAACCCCACAAAATAAAGTACTGAGATGGTATACATTAGAGTATAGTCTACAATACATGTACTACATGATGTCAAAGGACTCACTGGTGTCAGTTTCATATCTGTCACATGGCCAGTTTCTTTTTAAAGTATATATAATTTGCTATTTTCCATAATGTGAAATATGGTATAATTTACATCCTGCTATAGGTTCTACTAGGATGAGAAAATCTGTTCTGTTTTGCTAGTATATTCTATAGTATTTATTAGAATAGGAAGTTAATGTCAAAATCTTTCGACATTTTACGTGTAGTTATTTCTCTGGCTAGGGGTTTTATTCACACTGATGCTTTTAGATTTTACTATTTCTACTGGATTAACTTGCATTGATGAATAAAACTGAGCTGAACTGATCTCTTTTTTTGATTAGGGGCCTTGATGGCTTAGTTGGTCAAAGCAATAGTCCCTCAGTCCAACACAGGCCTCCATCGTCCGATGGTGTGCTTGTTTGAATCCTATTTAGACCAAATAAAAACTCAAAAATTTCTGAGTGGATTTTTTCTCTTAATTGCTGTATGGGGCAGTTTTGCCAGGTACTCGCCCAAGGTCGGGTGTTTCCTTTGAGCAAAGAGTCCGGTTTCCACCCCCTCTAAACCTGGCAACACCACCCTATAAGTTAATTAATCTTGAGTGCGGTGTAAAACATCAATCAAATCAAAAGAAATAGTCACGGAAATAGATATATAATAAATATATGCTTGGAAAGTGACAATGTGAAAGTCAGCCGTAAACATGTAGCTTAGCCTTGAAATAACTAGATCATTAAACATTTCACCTAAAATTGGCTTTTTATTTGGGGTTACGTGCTGAAAAGGGTTTAAAGTTATTGTAAGCATGAAATACGTACAAAAAACAAAACACAAACTCTGAAACCTGATTGGCTGAGAGTTTAATTTGGTTTACTGATACGGTATTTTCTAAGCCCTACATAAAAACAAACATAAATTGTACTTTTTTAATATAATTTTGATTCGTTAATATATTTTCCTTTCATTAAAACTCTTTCCTATTGGCTTGGAGCATAAACAAGTAAAACCACAATATGTTTGTATTTTCAGCCAATCTAAATTTTTTTATATCTGATCCTTTATCAACTCCTCAAAAATGTCTTTATTTTCCAACAGCCAATAAAATTGCTTGCTGCTTTACCTAGCTATGTGATTGTCATTTAATTTCTGCTGTTCAACATAATTTTGTTTGTGATTTTTTGTGACTATACAGCATTTAATTTTTCTGAATATTCAAACAAAAGCTGTGTCATATGCATATTTTGTTAGAAAAATATAAAGAGAGACCAGGACCTTATACTTTGTACATACACAACATTGAAAAAGATATTTAACTACACATAGTTGAACTTTGTTTTTAAAAGATTAGTGCCTCCGGCGATATAAAAATCTTCGCTTTCCTATAGGTTGTTTGCTTCAGTGATTAAACCATCCAAGCAAGCTACTGGTTACAAACACGTCATAGATAATAACTTTTTTTTTATTCTGAGGGGAAATATTTGCTGAGTTAGCTGTCTTGATCATATCCTTTGTAAATTTGAAAAAAAGGAATATATTGATATAGGTCACAGTCACACCCTTGTGTTTTTAACTGGCCAAGAAAATATATATATATAGGTCACACCCTTCTGTTTTTAACTGGCCAAGTAACATTTTTAGCAGTTATTTATTTTTTCTGACCTCTGTATTTTAAATACAGGTAACGGAATACATTTAGCAATTGGACAAATTTTTGTTACAAAATTTTGTCCTCTATCAATAAAAGTAGCTGACACAATTTTCACTAGTTTCCATTCTCAAGACTACATGTATGAACTGTTTTGATACATTTTACATCTGGAAAAGCTTTATAATTGATGTTAATATTTAAAAGCCCATTCAAACTACTGCGACTGTTTGAAAAGTAAATAAATTTGAATAACATTTGCGGACATATAATGATTTTAGGCCTACATGTACATGGACCTACTTTATGGGCTTAACTAATATTGAAAAGCTTCTAATCTGCACTTTAGAAAAATAGCCAATAATTGACCAATTGCTTGATGACGTCACTTGGAATTTACGCACAAAACATTTTAGGGATTGAGGGATGTTCAAATAATGTTACAAAATGGCGGAAGGAATGATACTGTAGCTAGAAGATGTGAAAAGTGCAAGGT
The DNA here is from genome assembly GCA_963971465.1 of Lepidochitona cinerea. Classification (NCBI taxonomy): domain Eukaryota; kingdom Metazoa; phylum Mollusca; class Polyplacophora; order Chitonida; family Tonicellidae; genus Lepidochitona; species Lepidochitona cinerea. Next base: position 17,835,474 of record OZ020565.1, on the reverse strand, counting down.
TACCGGAGAAATGTGTGGATAAAAACATTTGATGTCACCAAAAGTGACGTCTTGCAAAGTAACGGTAAACAAAATGGCGAACTGAGGTGCATAGTTTACCCAGAAAGCTTTACGTAAATTTATAAGACGTCATCAGGCTCAGTCTTAGTTTCTTAAGTTTACAAAAAATAGCTGCAGTTTGTCAATTCCTTTTAAATAATGTATATTTTGTGACAGTTCAAGTTCATGTTTTTAACCGGCTTTTTTTTCTCTCTCTTCAGACAATTCCTAAGACTGGAAGGGCTTGAGGATGCTTACGTTTGTCCTGACGAAGGGGATGACAGACTGACGGACAAACATGGTTGTCCGGCCTACGTTAGTCCAGAAATTTTAAACGCCAATAACGGATATTCCGGAAAAGCTGCCGACATCTGGAGTCTGGGAGTTATGCTGTATACTATGTTAATAGGTCGATACCCGTTTCACGATACGGAGCTTACGGCTCTTTTTGGAAAAATACGACAAGGACGTTTCAACGTTCCGGACATTTTATCCACGAGGGCCAAATGCCTGATTAAAAGTTTACTTCGCAAAGAGCCCTCTGAAAGACTCACAGCCAATCAAATTCTACAACACCCTTGGTTGAAAAATGGCCACAGAGGCACTTTCACTCGAAGAGCCAGTCCAAAAAATACGGACCAAACAGTCCCTGACACTGTTCTACCATCAACAGACTGCGAGTTCTATCTCTGAAAGACTTTATCAATGAACCACGCAAACATATCAATGTCTAGATAAGACGAACGTATTATGAATTATTCCCACAATCAGGACTACTTTTCCGTTACACGTTGATTTACTATTACAGAAGGTGAAATGCAAGGTTCACTTCTGAACTGTTCATTATATTTCCCCCCCAGTGTTAGTCCGTTTTGTGTTTGACGCTAATTTTGTTACCTTCACTCCGCATTGTTCCATCCTGTCTGTGATACTCCGGATTGAAAAACTCGTAAATATGGACACGAAAACGGTGAATGAAGACTACGTGTAATTAATTATTCAAAACACGATGGATGGTTTGACTCTCACGGTTTAAACACAGCTAATAGTTGAATTCCTTTTATGTATTTCATTTAACAGGTTTTTAATTCCACCTCACTCAAGGTCCGGGTTTACTTTTTTATAATCCAAAATGTCCGATAATCTTGACAGTTTTATCTAACCAATCAACTGTCTGAGAACTCGAGCTGATTTGCATAGGCCGTGTAAATTCACAAACCTATAAATTCTGAACATTAATACGATTAAATTTATGTCAGGTCAGATCTGAAAATAAATTTGTTTCTTAACATTATTTGGAGTCCTTTGAACTAATCGGAAATTCATTTTCACATACATGTAGCTTTAGCCCATTTCTTAAACCCAATTAGCCGACTAACAACTGATAGACTAATCAATATTGTTAAAGAACAGCAATTTTAGTTGGCTAAGTAAGTCTAGCTGTCCCAGCTCTTATCATTTTGGTTAACATTTAAATCAAGTTATATGTACATGAGACTGTAAGATAAATTTATTTCAAAAGGCTATTTAAAACTACCACTATTTGTTTCAAATTTAATACAAGTAAGGTCTGCTCTACGTTCAGTACTGAAAATAGTTCATAAACCTCAGCCAATGAAAATGCTTGACGAATTATTGGGAAAGATGACAAAAAAAACATCCATAAATATTTATTTAATTTAATTGTGCTATGTATTTTCAGTGCTGTATTTAAGCAGTTAATTAAAAAAATATATGTACAAAAAAATCGGAAATAAAAAATTATAAAACAATCTACATGGATTTTGGAAACTTCTTGAAAAGATGTCAGAGGTTCAGTTTTGTTTGACATCTTAAAGGATTTTTTTTTCTATAAAAACATCAAAATTACCTGTTCTAAAAATTAAATGTCTGAAAGTGTGAGAATAGTAGTCAAATTTGATACTCATAATGACAAATTAAGAAATCGCAGCGATTAATCCATTGTAAGTAATATTTTGGACGCAGTAGGACGGATGTGTGATTTGAATTGAACGCATTCGTTGACCTATGGTTTTAATTTTCAAAATACGAACATTTTCAAATCCCGTTGGTTAATAGAAATATTATTTAATTTTCAACTATTGTTGTGAGAAGTATGTTGTATTTGATAGCCATGTTCTATCGGTTATTTGCACCCCAGTCGAATAAAAAAAGAAAGACGTGTTTATTCACTTCCAAATCTAACAATTGTGTTTCTTTGTTTTCTTATGGGGGTTTCTTAGCTCTTACTTACGTGGGTCGCTGGTTCGAATCTCGCTTTCTTCAAATTTAGATAAGAACAAAACTCTGAGTATTTTTCTGTCATCAGGTGCTTGCCGAAGGTTGGGGGTTTGTTCCAGGCAGCTTCCTCTCACTAAATCTGGAAACGCTGCCATATAAGTGAAACAATTTTGAGTGTGGCGTTAAAACTCTATCAATCAATCTTATTGACTCTAGTTTCCTCCAGAGATGCAGTTCCATCCTCGGCCTGCCGTTGGCCAAGATTCCACCATTTGAAGGCGGGTTTCACTGTGCGATTTGTCTTACCGAACGGATACATTTGATTGGTTGACAAATCTTATCGATCAATTAAAAGCGTGGGCTCAGTAGGTAGAGCGTGCGACGCTCAATCCGAACAGCCTGCCACCAATGTTCGAATCCCACTCAGTCCCAAAAATTGGGAAATTTTCTGACTGGGTTTTCACTCGAACGACCTATGTGGGATGGTTGCCAGTTACCAACGGAAGGTCGTGGGTTTCCTCCTGGCATAGAGCCCGGTTTCCTGCCACAATAAAACTGGCAACGCCGCCATATAAGTGAAATAATCTTGAGCGCGGCGGAAAGCACCAAACAATCAATCAATGAATTAAAAGCACTGGTCGGTACGACAAATCGCACCTTGAGAACGGACCTTACGGCAGAGATTGCCCTATTATAATACCTTGGTTAAAAGTTGAATTGGTTGTACAGGCACAAGATTATAGTTTGTCTGGGAGTTGCTGTTTTCTCGTCCTGCAAATTTGCTGCCATGTTAGGGGTTAGATTTCTCTAACACCTGCCAGCCATTCCAACTGTATCTCAGTATTTTGAGTCAGTCCTATTCTAAGCTCAATTTCTTTTTTTCTGTCTATGAAAACCTGTCCATTTACTGCCATATGAGTGGGCCCTCAGTCGCTCTGTGGGTTGAGTGACAGTACTCAGTCCGACAGTCTATGCGGTGCAGGTTCGAATCCACCTCAGACGAAATGGTGAATTTTTCGCTCAATCACCCAATGTGGGAGAGTTGCTAGGTACTTGCCGAAAGGCGGAGAGTTCCTTTGGGCAATGAGGCCGGTTTCTTCCCCTCTAAATCTGGCAATCTTAAAATAATCTTGAATTGAGTGCGGGGTAAAACATCAATCAATCCATGTGAGTGAGTAGATCTTGAGTGTGGATTAACTGACCATGGCGCCTTATATTCGACAGGGGAATATTATATTACTGACTGCATCGAAATACAACTATGAAATCGGTCGAATCTAATTTACCAGATAGATGTTCGCCAAATGACATAGGAAGATCCTCGCGGCAACGAGACCCGTTTCCTTCCTACTTAAACCTGGCAACGCCGGATAAAAACATCTCTCAGATTACTACGCTAATCTTTTATGGGTGCCAAATTTTCGATTTCGTCTGGAGTGTATGGGCAGTCAGGACATGTTTTCTGCGGGCTGTTTCTCAAGGCATTTACGTCCAGCGTAAATTTGTGTCTGGTCTTAACGCTATGCTGATGGTACATGTTGCCATGCTAGTTAGGCCTTGCAGTGGACTTACGTCAGGCGTAAATGTTTTGAGAAACGGCCCCCTTGGGGGTTAATTGCTGAAGAGGTGAGAGGGTATGTAAAGGTATTAATTACATGTCCTTATTTTACCAGAAAGTATTGTTTCGAAGACGACTGCCTAGATATATTAGTCCAGAAGGCATATTCATGGCACGACTGGTTTTAAATTATATAGGCTGTTTCTCAAGACATTTCCTCCCATTTACTGGCATGCAGCATTTACCTTCAACATTACGTTACGACCAGGCGCAAAGTAACGCCAATGTCTCCTCATGGAGCTAGTCAGAACTAGCTTTGAAAAAATCGATTGAAAAATCTGAGAAAATGTCCTTTTTAGTCACAGTTCTTTTCCTCGTTTTCTCGACAGTTTCATTTTAATGTCCAAAGTAAATACTTTTCTCTGGAATTCTTTATCGTGCATATTTTCATGTTAAATTAACTTACGGCCTTGTTCGGTCAATTAGAGATAACTGTGTGCATGTCTACTGTTAGCCTTCATCGTGTATATTCGGTGAAATAGCCGTTGTTGTTAATTTCGCTCACGCTGTGACGGTAACTGCGTTCTGCACGAGTCACATTGGTCACTGATATAGCTATCTCACGAATTCAAACTACAGTCACGAATTCAAGTGTCCAGACCCTTACCTAGTCAAGTTTCTCTAGTGAAGTTGCATTTGGAAATGTATCTAGAATTCTACCCCTCCTGCATGTGCGTGCCGTGTGCAAATATACATGTTAAGTAGAGATGACTTTTCAAACGACATCGAGTCTGTAGTGCGTCATCGGCTGCCGGCTGGTAGGTTTACCTCCCCCGGAAGAAGTGATATTTTGCTTGTTAACATACAAAATGAAGGATTTAACCTGATAATGTTGTGAGTGTGGTTATATTCTGTCCTTTTCTATTGAAAACTGGGCTGTCATGAACGTATATAGTCATCAAAGGGTTGATTTCACAACATTTCCCCCGATAGCGTCGTCAGCAACCCAGCCTGTCAAAGCGGTAGCCATAGTGACATTATGTCATTCTGCTTCAAAATATCTGGGTCAACCGTTGCACGTGACCAAAGCTTATCGTTGATTGGTTAAAAGTTCCCAGTCTGTCCCGAGGGAGGGAAAAGGAACGGCAATCAACAACAGGTCACTTTTTCCTCATTTTTCTCAATTATCGGGGTAGAATCGACTTTAATACCTTCGTCTTGGTGTTTATTGCATAACCCGATACCGCTGAACGTTGGTTCGCACCTCGTCAAACCCCTCGAATGCTGCGCATTCTCGTGGTTTGACTCGGTACGAACCAACGTTCAGCGGTATCGGGTTACGCAACAAACACCGCTACGGCGGTATTAAACCCTTAATTTAACACCGCTACCTTCGCCGAAAAGTTGAATATATAGGCCTACGAAAAAAGTGTTTGCTGGTATAATATGCCGATATTTGTTAGCAAAATTTATTCCGTCAACTGGCAATACACCCAAAATAATGTACAAATGAGATAGCATGCAAAATCTCTTATTATTGCGAAAAAAAATCTCACTATTTCTCGTAAAAAAGTACAGAAAAACGTCTACACGAGAAAACAAGTGTCTGTATTTTACCTGGTGCGTGTTTTTAAAAACAAAAAGTACCCGCCTGTACGAATATGTAAATGTAATACATAGGCTAGATTTAGTCAGTGGCTATCATCGTATCCTATTCAATAACATCTATAGACCTCGATATTGCTCATCCCCAATATTTCCACTCCCAGGCAGTGTGTTATTTTTTTTCATAATCAACATGTGAAATTATGGCCCAAATAACACTATGACTTCACGTAAGCATGGTGGCTGATTTGTGCCATTTCGTGTTCTCGCGGCGAGAATTTAGTTTTATTTCGCGTTTTCGCATTCTCGCGCAAGATTTTAGTTTAATTTCGTATTCTCGCGTTTTCGCCTCCTAATTCTCGCAGCGAAAATGCGAGAACGCGAAATGGCACAAATCAGCCACCATACGAAAGAACTGTCAAAACATGTGTCACAAAATAATTTTGTCATCAGGCATTATGGCGTTAAGATTAGGCGTCCAGCAGCAGCCAATCTAAAATTAGAAGTTACCCATGTCCTGAAGTCCAGATATATCGTCTAAGGCTTAAAGTTGCCATTTTTAAAGGAAATCCATTGGAATGGGGTTGGCGAGTTCATCGCGCAGGTCAACTGATCATGTGATCAGCCACATTATGAAATTGCGGAAATTGACTCTACGTTTTCTTTACTTGTTTAACGTTTGGTTTAATTCGCAGTGTATATCCACGCACAGCGTGAAGTCCTGATTTTTTAAATACTTTTCTGATAGCTTTTAAAATGTTACCCAAGCTGGCATTTGAAAATCGCTAAGCTACGTCGTGTTCAAGAGTACGAGGTCTATCTTAGTTACGTCTAAAGGATATCTCGCGAGAATACGATTGGCAGCAGCTATATATATAAGGCTCCTGGATGTTGTCGCTGGTGACGTCATTTCTAACATTACAATGCGCTATTCAATTTTTCTTTTGACAGCCATTCTTGAAAATAGAACAACATCATCACATTTTTTCAGGTTGAGCTGGGCTCTAAAAGCCAAGCGCATACGGGCGTTTTTTTATTGCTGTGAACATGATATTTGTTGTCCGAGTTGAATCTAAGTTTCGCGCAGAAAAGCAAATGTCGTCGGCTGTTTCTAGATGTATGGTGACGTCAACAAACATGTAATTCATCTTCGAAATCGGATGTCGTTATCATTCTGAACACAGCCACATTATTTTATACTGAAAGCTGATTGGTTAATACCATTCTGTCTCGGATACAAAAGATCAGATCGCTCGCAATTAATGCCTATAGACGCAAAAATCAAATCGTGCAAAATAAAAAAAAAATTTCAACTAAAAAGGATTTGCCCAGGTATTCGAAATTGATAGTAAATTCGGATATAAAAGATCAGATCGCTCGCGCACGATGGTCAGCGCGCTGTCAAAACAAGATTTTTACTAGTTCAAATTAGTTCAGAAAAGCAACAATAGAATTAAGTAGGGTGAGTTAAGATTGCTGGGGGTTGTCTTGGGGGATTAAAAGGTCAAAACAGTTGAGAATAACCCCAATAAACTAAGAAGTTGTTATCCATACATGTAAGTAATTCTTCACCTTATTGTAACCGTTCAACTTCTAAATGCCATTACTATGTGGGATGGTTGCCAGTTACCAGCGGAAGGTCGTGGGTTTCCTCCGGGCACTGAGCCCGGTTTCCTTCCACAATAAAACTGGCAACGCCGCCATATAAGTGAAATAATCTCGAGCGTGGCGTAAAACACCAAACAATCAATCAATCAATCTAAATGCCATTGGAAGATTTCATAAATTGTTGTAATAAACCAAAAATCCATGATATTTTTCATTAGGTTAAAGACAGACGGGAGTTGGGCTTTAGTCAGTAGAATTTTCTGCTAAGGCAAGAAATCGGGTTAAGTGAAATTAAACAAAATATAATAATGAGAAAAGGAACTGAAAACATGTTATTTAGTTCCTATAGATCGACGAGGGAGTTTAGCCTTGTCTAGTAGATCTTTCAAACTCTTAATCTCTCAATAAGCAATGACTGGTCGCAATCTAAAATAGAGATTGATTCTTCTGCAATTCGTTGAGATATCACCATGTCTCGAGTTGAAGATCTCGTAGAATGGCACGAGATCTCGATTGTGACTGGCCGTTGCCTCAGAGGTCAAGCCATTTTACTTTGAAGTTGGTTGTAATCTTGTGTTGGACTTATACTAAAAAATCGTATAAGTCGATCATCGCACAAACCTTGAGTCCAAAAGCTGCATTGTCTTATATCGAATAAATCCGACATCTCAGAAGCATTTGATCTGTCTGATTTTGTTTGTCTGTTTTCTTTTTTGGTGATCTGTGATGGGATTTAAGGGCATTGCGTTTGATCAAACAGACTGCTAAGCCCGAAAACTTAAACGAACTGAGTGCCTTTAACGCACCGAGATTTTGTCTCACAGCGATTAGCCCGTCAAATGGGACTCGGCTTGCACCTAGGTTTTTTTAAACAGAGTCACACTGCACACAGTGCCATTGACAAGAACTGATATTTTTCTACCAGAAAAGGTATCGAGGCTAGTTGCAATAATTTTTTTGTATTGTCAACTCAGCACTGACCTTGATTTTTCAAGCGTATATGTTATTGAACCTAACTAAAGTTGCAATGTTGATATTTTGATGTTAAAGCAGAATGTTGAAATTATCGGCTATTTTTCTCAAGACATATAATTCAGAAGCTTTTTAGTGCTTCTGGTCTCGAAAATGTACGATAAAGTATAGTTTTGAACTAACTTTGGCTTAGAATAAATGAATGGTCGTCCCGGTTATTTAAATTTTGTTTACTTTTCGAACACGTTTTCGGTTCGTACAGGCTACATACTGTATGGATTTTCCTCATTCCAAAGCCAATCATTTAGTTTTTCGATGGCCATCAAAGCCTATTACTGTCGTGACGATCAGAAATTATGGAAAAAGTGTGAACTTTGACAGCTCATGCCACATTAATTACTAATCACGTAGATAATATCCTCCGACCGTGGAGTAAGGCTAAAAACAAAACACACGAGTGTTGCATTAAAATGCTGCTTTGTTTTGCAGAGTGTGTATACGTTTCATCTTTATTTGTGCATTCTTTAAGATTTGCCGTATCTTAGGATGTGTATGCGTATGCGTGTGTAGCGCACAAATATACGATATACGGTTACTTATTTTTTACGAAAATGCATGTCGGTCAGACTTGCTGTTCTATAACTAAAATGGGGACCAGTTTTTTTAGGGATATAAGTTTGGCATCCTCCAGATTATTCAAATTGGCGTGAGTTACCAAAATTGGATATTAGCTTGATGATCCTGGAGATTAAATAATATTGATTGGCCCCTCACTGATGGATTGATTGATGTTTACGCCGCATTCGAGACTATTTCACTTATATGGCGGCGTGGCCAGGTTTAGTGGGGGAGGAAACCGGGCCACTCGGAAATGTTTAAATTTTTGACTCGGTCCGAGTGGGATTCGAACCCGCGCCGCATCGATAAAAGAATAAATACGTTTCCCAATACCAAAATAAACAAAACTGAACATTCGTCCCGGTTATTTAAATTAAGTCAGATTAGCCTCTGCATCCTTGTCTGATATACATTCTAAAATTGCTTTTCAACGATTTAGAATTTGTTTTTTTATAATTTGAATTCGTGATAAAATGTTCCCGCAAACCAAGGCATTCTCCAAAATAAGCTGCTACAGTATTTTTCATTCAAGTTTTACTCAGCTATGGGAAATGATTTCATACACTCCATAGTAGCAGCGATACTTAAATACGTTGGTTTCAATTTAACGCTGATCGCGGCTTATCGTTCGCGAGGTCAGCGATTTCCTCGCGTTCTGGGCTTTTTTGCTTGGAGGATGTGCCGTGTGTGATAAGACAGCAGAACGGACAGGTTGTTTTAGACAGGGACTTGGTCTAAGCCGCCTTCCCTTGGATATAGCTCGTCTCCCCCCAGGACAGACACGTTTCTGTCTCCCTGCTACATCCTGTCCTATTCCCTCAGCTTATTCTTCCAACTCCTGATTAATATTTGCCCGGCGAATTTCCGACATTGTATTAAATGCAGCTAAAACAACCGGTATATCCGCTTGGATGATCAGCGGACGTTTGCACTAGGAAAGAACTATCTTTTAATTTAAAGTGGCATGAGCTGTCAAAATGTTGATATTTTGAGGGTGAAACAGAATGTTGCAATTATTGGCTATTTTTCTCAAGACGTACTATTCAGAAGCTTTTTGGTGCATATAGTCTCGAAAATTAACGATAAAGTATTGTTTTGAACTATTTTTGGCTTAGAATGAATGAATGGTCGTCCCGGTTATTTAAATTTTGTTTACTTTTAGAACATATTTTTGGTTCCTACAGGCCACATACTGTATGGATTTTCCTCATTCCAACACCAATCATTTAGGTTTTCGGTGGCCTTCAAAGCCTTTTGCTGTCGTGGCGATCAGAAATTATGAAAAAGTGTGAATTTTGGCCACTTTAAAATGGATGAGTCCAGACTGCAATTTCGACTTCGTCCGTCATTCCCTTTACAAGTAGAGTCTATACCACAGAAAATGCTACTATTTTGCCAAGACGTGCAATTCAGAAGCTTTTTAGTGCTATATTAGTCTCGAAAATGTACGATAAATTATTAATTGACTTTCAATGTTATTGGCAAAATACCTCGAACCTGTAACAATGCCAATAGGGAATATCCTGATTAATAGCATTATTGTATTGATTTGAGCTAACTTAGACTAGGAACGAAAGAACGTTCGTCCCAGTTATATAAATTCCTTTACTTTTTGGATTCTTTTTTGGTTCGTACAGCACACAAAGTGCGGATTTCCCTCATTTCAACGCCAATCAATTAGTTTTTGGACGACTTTCAAAGCCTCTTGCTGTTGTGACTAGCAGAATTTAATTTGGCATTTTGGTTCACTGGTGAATTTTAATCCAAAGCGAAGTCAACGATGTCAACACCAAGATTCTCCTTGCTCAAAACTTTGTGACAGTCGTGATGTATTCCACCAATTTTTGGGGCTTAAGATGGAGACACATTGAACTCGTGTATTCGGTAAATCTTAAATGTACGATATCGATAGTGAATGACAATCTAAAATTAGAAGTTATCCTAGTCCTAAAGGTCAGATTCAACTCTTAGCCACGTCTAAAGGAGATCGCGCGAGAATACGATTGAGTGAATGAATCACGCGTTAGATGCTGAATTGTCTCGTCATACGACCAACGTTGGTTCAAAGGTTAAAAATGTAATACCATGTCAAGACCTCTGACAAAATGAGCATCCATTCCATCCGCCGATGAATCAGACATATTCAACGCCTGGATGAAAACACTACAATGAGTGGAATTTGAATCAGGGAACCATTATTTGGTGGCGAGCTGATCAGATAACACCAAATATACCTCGGACAACTCGACCACCCTCTTTTATTCTCAATATTAGAAACTGGGACTAACGTATGAATCAGTATATATTAGTCCCAGTTAGATTGATTGATTGATTGTTTGGTGTTTTACGCCGCGCTCAAGATTATTTCACTTATATGGCGGCGTTGCCAGTTTTATTGTGGGAGGAAACCGGGCTCTGTGCCCGGAGGAAACCCACGACCTTCCGCTGGTAACTGGCAACCATCCCACATAGGTCGTTCGAGGTCCCAGTTAGAAACTTCGAAACAGTTGAAGATACTAAAGTCTACATCGTGTTCATAATTTTATATTCTGGCTATACCGACCTAGTTTAAATACAGTAACTAGGTCACCTACCTTCCAAAACACTTAATATAGATTGTGTAATAGTCGTATATGAGGTAAAGAAACTATTATAAGTCATGACTTTTATAGAAATAACGTGATTCAGTTTAATAAACCGTACTTAGCAGGAATAAAACGATGTGATTTAATTTAGCCTAGTCGTGAAGCGATATCCCGTGATGGGTCTTTTTTAGAAGGAGTTACACGGTACAGTGTAATAATCCATCAGCTTAATCTTACAGCAAATGGCTTTTTATTTTAATGACACACGTCTTGCACTTGTTTCTAATTTAGGTCTAAAAGGTGTCGAAAGATCATGTCTCTCTAATTACGCAATACATTAAAGTGGTATGAGCGGCCAAAATGTTGATATCTTGATGTTAAAACAGAATGTTGATATTATTGCCTATTTTTCTCAAGACGTATAATTCAGAAGCTTTTTAATGCTTCTAGTCTCGAGAATGTAGGATAAAGTATTATTGTGAACTAACTTTGGCTTAGAATGAATAAATGGTCGTCCCGGTTATTTAAATTTTTTAGATTTCGAACACTATTTCGGTTTGTATAGGCCACATACTGTATGGATTTTCCCCATTCCAACGCCAATCATTTAGTTTTTCGATGGCCTTCAAAGCCTCTTACTGTCGTGACGATCAGAAATTATGAAAAAATTGTGAATTTTGGCAGCTCATGCCACTTTAAAAGCCACATGTTAGGCTATTAAAGGGACGTATCGAGTCAGCATCAAAAGGTGTATCACTGTTGTTTGTAAAAAGATGAGATTTCTGGAGGACTTATGGTAACTTTCATAGCTCCAATGGGTCATTAGATAAGGAATTCTATTCTGGGATTTCTTTCTTGTTTTATGACCTTGAGAATTTACCTAGTTTAGCTGAGTAGCTCCGTATGAATTTCTGCAATGTATTTTCGACTGTTTATTGTGATACCAAAATATATTCAGAATTGTTTTTGGACTGAGTGGGTTTCGCCTGAGATTATTTAACAAGGCCAACCTTGTTGGCCAACCAGATGTTTTTATATTTTATATCTTTTATGTGTACTATTAGTTTTTGAAACGTTCTTAAGTTGTAAGTTTACAGCGCATTTGACTTTGTGACATACTCACCATACTTGCTTACTTAAGCGGTTGGTCGTTGCCGTGCATTCGACCTAGCTCTTAAAGTGTTTGATCTGTCATTGTGGTCATTTTTTTATTCTAGAAGCAAGTTTCTATAGTTATGCAAATTTACTTAAATATGTAATAATAAGCTTGTTCAGGGATTTCTAACGGTCCATTTAAAGGGCACACTATTTGTATTTAGTCAGTTTTCAGCTGTGTTTAAATGTATGCTATCAGTCAGCTATTGGAAGGCATTATAATTTTGATGCGATTTCTATGTTTGTTCTTATTTGCGAATATATTATCATATTATGCCTGCTAACTTTTTATCAGTAACAGTCATTTGTGTGATCTGTGAAATGTTTTATTTGGGCAAATAGTTTACCAACTAGTGTCGTTCCCGGATTTTATTCTGGGAATTCTATTTTGAGATCATCGGATCTATACTGCTATTTCTATACTGCGAGCACATCAAGTGAAATGCGTGTGTTCTCAAACTACAGATATCTATTTCGGAACTGTTACATATACATATACCTTATAAAAATATGTTTTTTTTTTAAATTAAATATTTAATCTTTCCACAGTTTTTAAACTATTTGCCTGGAATACATTACTCTCTTCTTGTTTAGAAATAAAAAATTGCACATAAAATCTGCTGGTCTTCCGTTACTTCCTGAAACATTTTCCGTGTTGATAACTGTTAATATTTTAAGGATTGTTTTAACGACAGTGCTAAATGTTGTTTTCATGTAGCTGCAAGCATGACAATGTCTCTATTTTCTAAAAGGGGTCGTTTTCTTCATCTTCCGATAACTCATATAGCTTGATAGGACATCTCGTAATAACTCTAACACGTTGACGGGGTTCTCAATCGGTAGTCCAGTGGGTGAGAGTGATCATCACTCAGTCCCACGCAGACCTTCCACAGATGTGGCGCGAGTTCGAATCACACTCATATCAAATAAAAAGAAATGAAAAAATGATTTATGGATTTTTCACTCGGTCGCCGTATGAGGAAGAGTTTCCGAATTTCGGAAGGTTGAGTGAGTGAGTGAGTTTATTTACAGGATAAGCCTAAAGGCTTCTCTCCCAAAATACATGTATAAACAATATACAAATCATGAGTTATATTTTTATCAAATATTTGGCAAGACATCTCTGTTTTCGGTGATAGCAATAATATATTTAGAAAGAGACGTGAATGATTTTATGCTGAAGAGGGGTATATCGTTTAGACATTTATACCCAATCAAAAGTTGTTATAATAAACTAAAACGCATGATATTTCATTGGGTTGACGACATACAGTAGTTTAATCTTAGTCAGTAGAATTTTCTGAAACAGATAATTTGGCCAACAAATCATCAGTAGGGGCCTATTTTGATAAAGCTAGCATGCCGATTCATTATAGGTTCAGCATTATGAACTCGTTGAACTGTGTGACATTGGATTGAATAATTGATGTTTTACGTCGCAATTAAGATTAATTCACTTTTATGGCGGCGTTGCCAGGTTTAGTGGGGGGAGGAAACCAGGCTCATTGCCCGGAGGCGGGTACATGGCAACTCTCCCACATGCGGCGACCGAGTGAAAAATACACTCAGAAACTTTTCAATTTTTATTTGGTCTGAGTGTGATTCAAACACGCGCCGCGTCGAGAGAAGGGACTTTAACCCAATGGACCGCCATTCGACCCCCCCCCCCTCCCCCCACACACAAACTCGACAAATATACTTTCACTTTAGACATTCATGTGAAAACTCGATCAGCATTATAAATACTTTGAACTGAGTTACATTCAAGGCCATCAGAGTCCTGTATCGGTCTACCCACCTGGTCACATAAAAATATATAGAAGACAGTATATGTTCTAATTTGTACCTGGCCTAAATATCGAGGTACATGCAGGGAAATATATTGTGTGGTCCCCTATGAACCAAATACTGCAAAATATACACACACAAAAAAAACTAGGAAAGCGTGCTTCTACTAGTCGTGCGTGTTGAATTCGTGATGAAAATAAATAAAGTCACTACCATATGCACATTATGGGCTTTCCTCTAACAACATTCCGCTAAACGACCTCAGTTGTGTCTATTTTTAAGGGATATCGTGTCTTTCCTCAACTATATAGCCGGTCGATGGCGAGCAGGTTTTTACGGAAGCCAGTTAGTGCCACGGTAAAAAAAATTAAAATTAAAATCATCGCGAAATTTCGACATAATTATCGCGAAATTTCGACATAATTATCGCGAAATTTCGACATAGTTATTGCGAAATTTCGAGATAAAAAAATATCGCGAAATTTCGATATAATTATCGCGAAATTATGACATAACTATCGCGAAATTTCGACATACTTATCGCGAAATTTCGACATACTTATCGCGAAATTTCGACATACTTATCGCGAAATTTCGACATACTTATCGCGAAATTTCGCGATAATTATTTTTTTTTCTCGAAATTTCCCGGTAATATACCTGTCTCAGATCGGCGTTGTGGAGTCGATGAACAATTGTCTACTCTCCCAAAAAAGAAACGCAACATCCAATTTTTTTTTTCAAACATGAATTTTTCCAAAAATGTGCGCGATTGACACATGACAACAGGATCATGTTATATTGTAAATAGCCGATAATTGAATTTAAGCCCCTGATAGTGGCTGTTGACTACACGTGACTTTCGGGTCACCCTTTTTATAACGCTACACGAGGAAGGCGTAGGGGAAAACGTTGGGCAGTTGCACGTGCGAATCACGTCTTATCTTTATGCGGGTTTAAGGAGTATAAAAGACACACAACCGTTCAATTGAATTTAGTCGTTAAACTGTTTCACGAAGATGCTACAATTAATATGCCAAGACTAGACGCAGCTACCCGGAACGTCGTCATTGGTCGTCTCCTGGCCGGCGAATCACGGAATGCAGTCGCTAGACGTTATAATGTTCACCGGAGCACGATTTCCTAACTGTTGCAACGGCACCAGCGATCCGGTTCAACGGCTGATCGTCAACGTTCTGGCCGACCTAGGATCACATCAGCAGCCCAAGATCGCTACATCCGTTTACTTCACCTGCGAAACCGGACCAAAACAGAAACAGCATCAAATATCCCAGGTCTCCGTCGAATATCGGCACAGAGAGTCAGAAACTGTCTCCGTCAAAACGGCTTACTCGCCATACGTCCTTAATTTGGCGTAGTACTGAGACGCCAGCATCGACTTGCAAGGGTCCGATGGTGCAACAGGTTAAGGGACTGGAATCTGCAAAACTGGAGGCGAGTCTGGTTCAGCGATGAATCAAGATTCAGCTGCAGAGAAGAGATGGTCGTACACGAGTTTACAGACGCCGGAATGAGAGGTTCGCAAGGAACTGCGTCCTTGAGGTCGACAATTTTGGCGGAGGAAGTGTGATGGTGTGGGGTGCCATATCCTGTGCCCGAAAAACTCAACTGGTGCACATTCCCGGCAACCTTAACGCCGTTCGATACACAGATGAGGTTTTGACACCACACATGCTGCCCGTAATGGACCTCCGTAGGGAAATTTTTCAGCACGACAACGCCCGGCCGCACACAGCTCGTGCTACTGTTGAATTTCTAGCCAACCAGAACTTAACAGTGCTCCCCTGGCCGTCCAAATCACCAGATTTGAACCCAATAGAACATTTGTGGGATGATTTGGATAGACGCGTGCGCAGTCGTCATCCAGCGCCGCAAACTCTGCAAGAACTGCAGCAGGCTCTTGAGCAAGAATGGAGGAGATTTCCGCAAAACCGTATTCGTCGATTGATTGTGTCTATGCCGAGACGGGTCCGAACTGTGTTACAGGTTAATGGTGGGCACAAAAGATATTGACGTTTAATGTGATAAAGAACTTTAAAGTCTGAACAACCAGTCTGCCAAATTTCAGTGTAATGTGATGCTTATTTCTGTATTGAATTGTCTTTGCTTCTTCTCTTGTCAATTTTATCTCGTAAATTATGGCGAAATTATGAGATAATTATCGCGAAATTTCGAGTTACGTATCGCGAAATTTCGAGTTACGTATCGCGAAATTTCGAGTTATGTATGTCGAAATTTCGCGATAATTATGTCGAAATTTCGCGATGATTTCTATTTTTTTTTTTTTTACCGTGGCACTAACTGGCTTCCGTAGGTTTTCATTGAATAGCGACTCAATTATTTCTAGAACGACCTGACCTGGATTTCTGAATTAAACCAACCATGTAGACCTACATTAACATTATTTGGCCGGACTACTTTCGCCAGTGGATATAGGTTAAATTATTTATAGGTCATTCCAAATTAAGAATGAAATTGCTTTATATGTGTTTTTGCTTTCGTCATAGAGATGACATCACAACGATCGATAAGCGGCAACCAGTCTGACGGTATTCAGCTTTAGCGAAATGCCATCGTTCACTCAACCGCAAAGGCCTGTCTATTTTTATTATTGTACAACGCACTAACAATAATGCGCATATATTGGCATATTAGTTAGATTGATTGGTGTTTTGCGCCACAAACTGGACCATTTTTCTGACATAGAGGTATTGCAATCTAAATTAGGGATTCGTTGAGATGTCTCGCGTAGAAGATCTCGTAGAATGACACGAGATCTCAATTGGGAGGTATTGATTACCAGATAAAATTGAGACGAAATCGGATTTTTACATGGCAAGAGAACCGTTGGTCCTCTACTGGCAGTGGAACGATTACCAAAAGGGCTATCAGAAACATTTTTGGTTGTTTTTACTCGGGTTGGGGTTGGGGTTGAGGGAGGGGGGTGGGCGCATCTTAAGTAGCAACTTATTGCTAAAAGGCTTTTGATCTGCGTGAACGCCTTTTTAATAGTGAATCAGCCAAACAACTAACCATCCCTGCAGTGGACACATTATCACTCAGTCAGCTATGGGTTTTCAGCGGGCTAAACGAGTTTTATGAAATATCTCACCGATACTGCCGTCAGTCACGTTGGCATCCTTTCCACTAACATACATAATTACTTATATCAGAGTAATTTATAGGGATCTGATTGGTAGGGAACAATATCCTGCTACGCTAGCGCGTGCTCTCCTTTATCCGGGGTATAATACGGACCCAACCAAGTACTTCCTTAAAGTGGCATGAGCTGCCAAAATTCGCACTTTATTCATCATTTTTGATCGTCACGACAGTAAGAGCTTTTGGAAGCCACGGAAAAACTAAATGATTGGCGTTGGAATGAAGAAAATCCATACAGTATGTGACCTACACGAACCGAAATAGTGTTCGAAAAGTAAACAAAATTTAAATAACCGGGACAACCATTCATTCATTCTAAGCCAAAGTTAGTTTAAAACAATACTTTATCGTACATTCTCGAGACTATAGAAGCACTAAAAAGCTTCTGAATTATACGTCTTGAGAAAAATAGCCGATAATTTCAACATTCTGTTTTTACGTCAAAATATCAACATTTTGGCAGCTCATGCCTCATTAAAATTTAAATGTCAGGTTCTTTCTGAAAACTCTCTATCAAAGGTTATCGCCATATCCAACAAAAAGAACCCTTAGATTATCTCACCCCACGGGGATGCTCGTTATATGTATGATCACTGTTAACAGAATAAAGATCTGAAATCCCAAAATCGCTATAGCTACGGTCAGTTTTGAACCAGGATCCATTGGTGGAATACTTTTTAAAGCGGCATGAGCTGGCAAATGTTGATATTTTGCCGTTAAAAGGAATATTTGAATTATAGGCTATATTTCTCAAGACGTACAATTCAGAAGACTATTAGTCACGTGAATGTGCGAAAAAGTATTATTTAGAACTATACGCGTAACTTAAGCTTGAACACAATGAAATTTCGTCCTGGTTATTTTAATTATGTTTATTTTTTAAATGCTATTTCCGTTCGTATGGGTCACAGACCCGACCGTATGGATGGTTTCAACCCAACGTCAATAGTTTAGTTTAATTTTCGATCACTTTCAAAACCTCCTATACATCGTGACAATGGAGCTTTATGTAATAGGCGAGAATTTTGGCAGCTCATGCCACTTCAGACGAGACTAAATGTTCGTACAATGTTAAGTGGCCCATGAGTCAGCAGCTCAATCACGAAATCCGGTTCTAATAAAGTTACTTTATCGAAGTCTACAAAAATAATCAATCCACCTTCGAAGAAACTCATTGCGAAATCCTACCTATACCTTATGTAGGACAACGGTCCACTTATCTGAGTATCTGTTTCCATGTACTATATCTCCACAATGTTTACATTACTGTTCATATCCGTAAACTAAATATCTTCCTGGCCGACAAGTATTAAAGTAAAACAGGATGAGACACATGTGTGTGGCTATAACTAATTAACACGGAAGACGATCGGTGATATGGATCATATTAGTTACGGTTCCTAGGTGGCTCAAAAAGATGTTTAAACATCATTCAACATAGACGCAATATTATGCAACGGAAGATATCATAAATGGTCCATGACACCTTATCTGCCCATAAAGTAGGCTATGTATATGTTGTGAAAGAATTGTAAAGATTGGACGAAAACTCTTCAAGTTATGGAGCGAAAGGGAACGAAGATATAGACTTAAAGATATATTACTTAATCCAATATTGATGCCATATTATGCAACCGAAGATGTCATAAATGTTTCATGACACACTTTCTACCCATAAGGTATATGATGTGATAAATTGTAATGATCGGATAAAAACTCTTGAAGTTATGGAGCGGAAGGGAATCCGGGAGGGAGGGCGCTGGTGATATCATAATACGTCAGGCGTATAAAAATCTGAGTGGAACTATCCCTCTATATATTGCCGTATGTGGAAGAGTTGCCAGATACTCGCTTTTTATTGACCTCATTCGTATTGCTTTGGATTTTTAACCTCTATTTTGACTGTCTACAGATCTTTCTCAAATCTCATTCTAAGTCTATAACTTAGTTAAATTACTTTCTCCTGGCGAGTAGCCTACATTCTGGATTGTAGGCCTACATCCTGAGAAAAATAACCGATACTTTCCGCATTCTGTTTTAATGGGAAATATTACCATTCTTGCAGCTCGAGATCATGCCACTTTGATTCATAGTGAAAGTATTCGCTTTACCCTACATTGGTTATCAAATCTTCCGATGGTACGAAATCAGTTACACAACGAATGCGTTATCATTCTGACCCGTTAAGAGTAACCTCCCCTGGTCTGTCGCAATCCGCGCCTCGGTCAAAAGGTCTAAATGTGGAACAGATCACGTACATGTATGTGATTGACCCACGGCCAGACAAAACCCCTATACACCTATACCATGTAATTATATACCGGACTGACCTGACCGCTAAGTGACCGGTCGACACAGTTACAACACACTTTTATTTCGTAATTTATCAAACTTAGCAGAACCACTAAGCTTACAAATTTAGGCAATGGGTCTAAGTTGATAAGTCATTAGCGCCACAGTTTGGTATACGATCAGACGATGTTTACGAGTATGAGTTTAGGCAGTGGCTTATATAAAAATATATAAGTTGATTAGTGATTAGCACCACAGTTTGGTATACTATCGGTCGATGTTTACGAGTATGAGTTTAGATCGTGGTTTAAGATATAAAAGTTGATAAGTGATTAGCGCCAGAGTTTGGTATATTATCAGACGATATTGACAGGTATGAGTTTAGACTGTGGTTTAAAGTGGCATGAGCTGCCAAAATGTTGATATTTTGACGTTAAAACAGACGCTGAAATCATTGGCTATTTTTCTCAAGACGTATAATTTAGAAACTTTTTAGTGCTTCTAGTCTCGAGAATGAACGATAAAGTATTGTTTTGAACCGTCTTTGGCTTAGAATGAATGAACGGTTGTCCGGGTTATTTTTTTTTTTTTACTTTTTGGACACTATTTCGGTTCGTATAGGCCGCAGACTTTATGAATTTCCCTCATTCCAAAGCTAATCATTTAGTTTTTCAATGGCCTTCAAAGCCTCTTACTGTCGTGACGATCAGAAATCATGAAAAAGTGTGAATTTTGGCAGCTCGTGCCACTTTAAGATATATAAGTTGATAAGTTATTAGCGTCACAATTTGGTCCCAGGTTTCGCATTGTGCTATATTTAAGAACCGTGATAAGAACTGTTAACTGATTATGATTCTCGCTTAGGCCTATTAGTTTGACTATATTAAAACACTGGAATGTGGCAGATGTGAAACATACATCATATTTATTTCATGTTGCTATCAGAGAATTAAAATAGTTATCACATATCTGTAAAAAAAGGAGACGCAAGCTGTGTAGCGTTTTCGATAAGGCAGGGATGAGTCAAACGTTTTTTTTCTTCATTCGAATCAATCAGCCGTCGATATTACCATGTATATTGCACAGCGTTGCCAGGTTTAGTGTGTGAGGAGGGGGGGGGGGTGTGGTCTTTGAACGGAGGAAGCCTCAACCCTCAACATATATCTGAGACCTTTCCACACACCGTGATCGAGTGAAAATCCACATAATGTTTTATTTCGTCTGAGTGGGATTCGAGCTCACACCGTATCGATGGAAGGCCTGTGTCTGACTGAGTGACTATCACTCTAACCGACTGACTCTCCAAAGCCTTACTTAGGAAGTCAAGGCCTGCTAATTGAATTCCATCAAGGCTACCATTTCTTTCCCTTTCGCCAAACTCTCCAGTTATGATAATCGGTTTCTAAGGTTAATAAGTCAACGGTGCCTTCCCAACACAAAATAATTATAGAAACTTTTTCTAAATAGCTGTGTTAGAGAAAACGGACCATTCTTGTTTATGTCGCTCTACAGTATGTGTGGCTTTATTTAAAAAATATAGCGACCAAGCGTTGTCTTGCTGATGCATATTTAGACATTTGTTGCTAAAATTTAGAACCTCTAACCGCAGACTTAGACCAGAAAGTGAGAGGTAGAAAACGTAAATAGCGAACTTCGGATTTGTTGGTTGGTTGTTTTAGCTGATTGGCGCGTCTATTCGTATGAATGATGCACGCCATAATTCGGATATGTAATTTGGTTTATGTTGGTTTCGGAGACATGGGATTAAGATCCCAGAGGGGACGAATATTATGTATTCTAAACTGAATAGCACTGACATTTTCCTTCCGTCATTATTTATTTAACAGGGTTACCCTGGGAGCAATGTGGTTCTAAAGTCAGAGAGTTGGTAAGATAGAACAAAATCAGGTAGGATTATCAGTTAGTAAGTTATAACTAATTCTGGGTGGGTTTTCATTTGGTAGGCTACGAGTAATTTTCAATACAGCTTTAAATTGCATTAGATTGATTGATTGATTATTTGGTGTTTTACGCCGCGCTCAAGATTATTTCACTGATATGGCGGCGTTGCCAGTTTTATAGTGGAAGGAAACCGGGCTCTATGCCCGGAGGAAACCCACGACCTTCCGTTGGTAACTGGCAACCATCCCACGTAGGTCGTTCGAGTGAAAACCCAGTCTGAAAATTTTCAGAAGAAAAATTAGAAGAAAGTTTGTCATTGAAAGGTGTAAAAAAAAAGACAAGTGCAAGGGAGATAATCATTCGATATCAACCATCGGGTCATGAGAGTGGCTTCCCTTTAATATGCCTTTCTTTCGTCCTGCAATCTACAGCATAAGTCAAAAGAATGTCTGACAACATTTTTCTTTGTAACTTACTTTAATCGGCGTATTGCAAGTCCGTTGGCGTAACATGGGTACATTCAGACACACAGGCAACTGACTATACGCCAATGAGAAATGGGCCTGGAAAAACTTCCAGATCAGTAATCAGTATGTTATTTGATTGATCGATTGGTTGATATTTCAGGAGGCACTATTGCACTACTATTTCACTTATATGGCGGCATGGCCAGGTTTTGCGAGTGAGGAAACCTGACTCTTTGCCTCGAGGAAACCCCCGACCTTCGATGAGTACCTGTTAGCTCTTCTACACAATTTGAAAACTACATACAGACAATATTCAAATTTTAAATATATTTTAATGAAATCATAGCACTATTTATGTACAGGAAAACAATTAACAATAAACCCATCATATCATTGACAGGTGAACATACAATCACCGTGGAAAGAATGGGACAGAGAACTCTCATACGGCAGATAATGTGTTGTATATATGTTTCTTGGGGTAACGTCGTTGAAGTTAAGACATAGGGGAGGTAATTCTGGAATGATAGGCAGACTGTGCACTGAGAAGGGACTTAACTCTGGTAGACATTGTCCGGTAGATGGCGCCATGGTGAAATGACCGAGAAAGTTCATCGTTTGATAGGTGATCGGCGACGGAGAGTTGTAGCCGCTGTCGTTTGGACTACCATTATAAGGGGAGCTGTGGGCGTTCGGGAAAATCGTCGACGGCAAAGAATTGTTTTGAACTGGACTGGAAACAGTTATGTCATCAACGGAGAGGCGACGTTTCTTTGATGCGCTGACTTCCTCTGGCTCCAATTCTCCCTTGTTGATGGTCAATGTTTGACTCCTGAAGACCTTTGAAGGATTAGTTGACGTATTCACCAAGAGCTTCATCTTCTCGAGTTTCTCCCCAAGTATTTTCTGACATCCGGTCCAAAGGGAGTGAACTCCATTAGCACTGTACATCATCTTCAGTCTGTTCACGCCAACCTGTTTTTCACACGGACGATAATCTCCCTTGGCAAAGCTTGCCAGTCCCTCTGGTAAAACACTCCACAAATAAGCAGACCTAGAATAAATCAGGCGAAAAAACTGAAGATTATTAATTTTTAAAAGTGAGAGAGTTTATTCTAGTAGTTCCGTTAAAGGAGTAGTTAGATTTTAACGCCTTTTGAAAAATGATTGCTAACTCTTACCTTTTGAATATGTCCACTTTTGGAGACTTACGGGAAATACCAATCTTTCCAAAGCATTTGGTTTTCGACAAACTATGACGAATGGCGCTTTTCCAATGTGTCGATTTCCCAACTCGGAAAAATGCAAACCGGCTTTGTAGGTAGTTATAAATTTCGCTGATGGGAAGGCAGTAGTTCCGTGACCGCATCAAAGCTAAGAAAACCATTTCCGTGTATGTATATAGGGGCTTTCTGGTTGGGTCATCATCGGGGTGAAGATTGTCGTAAACTCTCAAAAGGTCGTCGACTGCCTGGCGTAACTCAGTCTCCTTTTCAGGATCCACATTAGCACTAGGGTCAGGGTTTTGACCAGAGGTGTCAAAGGTCAACTGAGGAAAATCCTGAATCTCGTTTAACAGCCTTTTGACAGCCGTTTTAGTTTTTGCAAGAATTTTAAATTGGCTAATAGGTACGAGTTTCAGGGAACAAGTGATTTGACATTTGAAAAGTGTTCACCATTTTATACAAACACTGTCGACGTCCTATGGTGAGATGTGAAATCAATCATCGATCTTTTGATGTCCTATGATTGATCAATCAGGACACGAGTAACTCTTGTCATTCTGGGATTAAATTCCATACTCTCTATCAAACTCTTTCGGATAAACAACATAATGAAAGAAACTTGGTAATATTCTGTTTAAAAAATGAATAATGTGTTTGGAAAAAGAGGAAATTAAACAGAAACATGTAACGAGAGAGATATATAAATTTCGTTTAATCTTTAACCCTTGTATATCTTTTTCAGTCAAATACAATTTTCGCCAAAATAAGACTCGTGGTTTTTTTCGCCAAAATAAGACAAGGCTCATAGTTTACCTATTTTCCAAAATACGTGACTCGTCCTATTTGATTATTATTGAATACATTTTACTCAAACGTTGTATAAGTCAGAATGCTTAGTTTTTTTTTCTTATTTATTTTTTATTCGTGTGAATTCTTAATTGTAAAAATAAATAAAGAAAAGAAAGATGACAAAACATGAGGAGGTGTGAAGCCACTCATTAAGCTTTTGATGTCCAATGATTGATCAATGAGGACATGAGTATCTCTTGTCGTTTGGGGATTAAGGTTTCAACTTTTAATCTTTTAGGATTAACATCAGAAGAAAAACACTCAGAAATATCATCTCATGTAGAAAATGAAATTATTTATTTAAAATATAAGTTGAACGAAGTAGGGCTACAATGTCCCTGCCTTGAATGTAAGTTGCAAATCTTCAATTGTTGAAACAAGATGACGGATTAGGGCTATAATGTTATAAACTGTGAATTATTGAAAAAAAAAGAACAAATAGCTAAGGCTGCTTGAGGAAGACTTCAAGGTATTTCATCATAAAAGAAAAACATTACAAACTTTATCAAACATATTATACAGAAAAAATACTGAATTTATTTCTCAATTATTCTTGATTCGTGTGACTGTGAATCATTAATTTAAAAAAATGTGTAAAGAAAGAACGACGACGAGATATGGTGAGATTTGAAATCACTCATTGATCTTTTGATGTCCTATGATTGATCAATCAGGACACGAGTAACTCTTGTCATTCTGGGATTAAATTCCATAATCTTAATCTGATTGGGATTAACAACATAAACACAGACATTACGTAATATTCTCTTCTTGAAAATGAAATTATGTGTGTTGGAAAAAAATTCAAGTTTAATAGGAGCATAAACTCATAGATATTTGGAGGAAGTGAAATCCAACATCCACTCAATTTACCTGGAGTCGCCATGGTAACAACGAGGCTAGTCGCATAGACTTTTGGTTAATAGCTGCATTAGTAAAAGTTGCGATATAAGACCTGAGCATCTGTGAATTTCTTTAAAACTTAGTCTTAGTCTGTTTAATCGTGGACCAGGCTACTGGAAGATAAACAATAACCTTCTTAAAGATGAAGACTTCACAAAATCAATTAAAGAATTAATAAGTTCAAGAAGAATGTCGAACTCGAGGCTCAAGCTAAACAGGAGTGGATCAAAATCCGAATTAGAGATAAAAACATTGAATTCTCAAAACAAAAAAGCCAGAAAGCAGAAATCAAATACCTATACCAACAAACTTTATCAAACATGTTTTACAGAAAGAATGTTGAGTTTTTTTCTTATTTATTTTTGATTCGTGTGAATTCTTATTTGCAAAAAAATGAATAAAGGAAAGAAAGATGACAAAACATGAGGAGATGTGAAGCCACTCATTTAGGGGATAACCGTGTTGAATTCGAGGATCTGAGGCGGTTAATGTTTGATTTAACGGTCGCAAATTTAGTTTTACCGGCGACGCGTTAGCGGAGCCGGTAAAACGGGTATTTGCGACCGTTAAATCAAGCATTAACCGCCTCAGATCCTCGAATTCAACACGGTTATCCCCATTCTAATCCAAATCCACAGTTACATTCCGATAAGTTCGTTTAAACTGATGAAAGGAAAGATTTAAATGTAGTTCAGCTTTCGGAGATTCCCCCAACATTAGCCAAGTCACTCCGTCAGCCAGTGATACATCCGCACAATATAGTTTCTTCACAACGTCAAAATTGTTGCAAATATCATATTATTTTATTTACTTGTAATTTAGGTTTTAATATTTACAAACAAAAAACAAAAAAAACAGTGGATTGATGCGTTTAGACGACATTTATTCATTAGGCGTATTCGACTGGTCGTTTTCTGAGGAGTAAATTTAAGCTCCGCCCACCTGCGCAGCAGCTCAAACTAACTGCTAGGGGAAGTACCAGTCGAACGAATTTGAGTAAATTGAGGAACGTTTGGGTCATTTGCTTGGCAACATAAATCGCCCACCTAGCAACATAAAATATTCATCAAGTGACGATCAACTGGTAGGCGTGGGTGCGTGGAGGGCGAACACGGACTTGAGAAAATAAATATTTGCAATTCAAAATTAAATATTTCTGTCAATAATCTAGGAAAACTGCAAATATTTTTTCAGACCTATAACAAATCGATTTGGGTAAATTCGGCTAAGTAGACTTCCGAAGCGTGATTGGCCTATTTGCATAGAAAATAAATAACATTTATTCGTTGAGATTAAGGGTGTCAGAGTTACATTTTATGTAATTTTAGTTTCGGAATACAGGAATGCTTAAAAATAGTCAAAACACATCAAGAATTATATAATTGGAGTCATGAAAGTACTAATATTTTGCCACGTGACCAGCTCCTCTCTCTCTGCTCTTACGAAATCAGCGAGCACTTCGAGCGTGCACGCGCGAGGAGTTTGTGCAAATCAAGCGACCTGTCGAATAGAAATTGTGTAGTTTGAGAAGAATGAGCTGCTCGAAAACGACCAGTCGAATACGGCTATTTATCCAAAGAACGCTGGGTCCAGTTGCTAGGTAGTGTGAAAGAGTTACCCCCCTTTACGACCTAGTTTTAACTCGGACAAAAACAATGAATAAATAAAATCGTTCTTGTGTTCGTTGGAATCTGTGATTTTTAATTGATTTTACAAAGATTGTTTCAAACCGACTTTACTACTTCAGATTCTACTTCACTACTTCAGGACGCTGCCTCCAGCTGATCAAGTTCGTCGCTTTGAAGTACACGAAAGCGACGGACCTCGCCAGAAAACTGTCCCCCTCTCTCGATGGACCATCTCGGGCGAACTGTCCTGCTTCCTCAGCTGACTCCCCTGACCGAACGCCGAAGACTACACAAGCTGCGCCATCGTTGACCGTATCAAGGCAGTGAACGCGCGAAGATTCCAATTCAACTATTCTATCCATTAATTCAGAGTCCGAATTCAATTCAAGGGATTAAGGATTCAAGGGAAATTATGAAATTCTTTATTGCTGGACTAATGTGTCTCGCTGTCAGCTGTAGCCGCCATGATTTCTTCTGCATAGCAACCGCAGCGACGCGTAGTAATACCGAGTAGTGAAACGATGGAACACAATTTGCGGCATATAAAGCTAAATTTATATGTCTCAAATTATCTGACGTTAGCCAATCAGAATACGCTAACACATTTATTTGGATTAGAATAAGCTTTTGATGTCCAATGATTGATCAATGAGGACATGAGTATCTTTTGTCATTGGGGATTAAACTTATAAGTTTTCTTAATCTTTAATCTCGTTAGGATTAGCATCAGAGCATTTAGGATTAACACTTAGACATGTAGAAAATGAAATTATTTATTTGAAATATAAATTGAACGAATTAGAGCTACAATGTTTCTGCCTTAAATGTAAATTGCAAACCTTCAATTGTTGAAACAAGTTGACGGATTAGGGCTATAATGTTACAAACTTTGAATTATTGAAGAAAAACAAATTTGAGCGCGAAATTCCATACAACAAATTAACTCACTCATCGATCGTTCGATGTCCAACTAGAGTTGGAGTTGCTTGAGGAAAACTTCAAAGTATTTCATCATAAAAGAAACATTTTACAAACTTTATCAAATATAATATAGGAAAAGAATGCTGAATTTGTTTCTCATTTCTTCTTGATTCATGGGAATCCCTAATTTAAAGTGGCATGAGCTGCCGAAATTAACACTTTTTTCATAAATATCTGATCGTCCCGACAGTAAGAGGCTTTACAGGCCATCGAAAAACTCAATGATTGGCGTTGGAATTAGGAAAATCCATACAGTATGTGGCCTGTACGAACCGAAAACGTGTTCGAAAAGTAAAAAAAATTTAAATAACCGGGACGATCATTCATTCATTCTAAGCAAAAGTTAGCTCAAAACCCTACTTTAACGTACATTCCCGAGACTAGGCGCACTAAAAAGTCTTTGAATTATACGTCTTAGGAAAAATAGCCGATAATTTAAACATTCTGTATCAACGTCAAAATATCAACATTTTGGCAGCTCATGCCCCTTTAAAAAAAATTGCTAAGAAAAAACGTTGACAAGATATGGTGAGATGTGAAATCACTCATCGATCTTTTGATGTCCTATGATTGATCAATCAGGACACGAGTAACTCTTGTCATTCTGGGATTAAATTCCATAATCTCTTTAATAGTTAATCCCATTGGGATTAACACCATAAAGACAGACATTCAGTAATATTGTCTTCTTGAAAATAAAACTATCTGTTTGTTTTATGCGTGTTTGGGGTTGATTTTTACTTGTGCACTGTGTATTTTCTTAAATTGCTATTCTATTTTGGCGGTTGGTAAAATTCTCTCCATGTTGCATGTAAGTAAATTATTTTGGTTTAGTCAAGTTCCGGTAGCTGTGAATAGTGCTCTGGGTGCTTTGGAGAGTTCAATTGACTGTACGTAACGAAAATGATTTTGGGAGATTTGTATCTTGTCCTCATTGTTGTGATAAAATTTTGATTTAATTCAATAAACAACCACAACAGACGACTGTTCACAATTTGTATCAATAAAAAAGAAAGGTGACAAAACATGAGTAGAAATGAAGTCACGCATTAAGCTTTTGATGTCAAATGATTGATCAATGTACATCTTGTCGTTCGGGGATTAAATATTTAAGTTTTCTTTATCTCTTAACATCAGAAGAAAAACACGCAGAAATATAATCTCATGTAGAAAATGAAATTATTGTGTATTTTCTCAAATTGCTATAATGGTTTAATTCTTAAATTATTAAAAGCAAGTTCAGAAGATAAGTGCAGAGTTTGAACATCACTAATTCACCAACAAATGCATGTCCATTAAAATTAAGTCATGATCATTCCAGAAGTTTTAGTTCTATGGGATGATTTCGGCCCCCACCTTATACATAATGTTGTTTTGAGACAAAAAAATAAAAAATCCTGTTTTACTGTCGTGAACGTTGGCATGAACGATTTCTGAATATTTCTCCTTAATGTGGATTTACGCTATGCAATTATAGCGTCATTGTACCACTATATGATAAAGTGTTCACGTTCAATAAGTTTGTTATCTAATTTCCAATAGCCAATAATTTAAGTATTCTGTTTTAACGGAAAAATATTAAAATTCCACATAAAATTGGTACTACGTTAGAATGGCTTTAAGTTTTAAAAATAGAAACAATTGGCACATATAGTTCACAAGTAAAACTGGACCCCCGCCCCACATCCTCTCATGCTCTATCTAACTTTTTCCAAAAGCATAATTTTTTTAAGAAGAGAATATTTTAACTTTTATTGACTTAATTGCAGGAACAGGCCTATTGGCCTCTCTCCTCAAAAGAAATTTACAGATATGCATAACAAGATAACATTAATCATCAGTGGGTTATACATATTACAAAAAAGAAAAGTATCTATAAAACATAGCATTGTACCAGGATGTTATTCTGATATAATACGTAATATTATTACTCCTGAAGTGTCTTTCCTTATGTTGTTAATCCGTTAGAGATTAAACTTTGATAGAGAGTATGGGATTTAATCCCAGAATGACAAGAGTTACTCGTGTCCTGATTGATCAATCATAGGACATCAAAAGATCGATGAGTGATTTCACATCTCACCATAGGAAGTCGACAGTTTTTGTATAAAATGGTGAACACTTTTCAAATGTCAAATCACTTGTTCCCTGAAACTCGTACCTATTAGCCGATTTAAAATTCTTGCAAAAACTAAAATGGCTGTCAAAAGGAAGTTAAACGAGACTCAGGATTTTCCTCAGTTGACCTTTGACACCTCGGGTCAAATCCCTGACCCTAGTGCTAATGTAGATCCCGAAAAGGAGACCGAGTTACGTCATGCAGTCGACGACCTTTTGAGAGTTTACGACAATCTTCACACAGATGATGACCCAACCAGAAAGCCCCTATATACCTACACGGAAATGATTTTCTTAGCTTTGATGCGGTCGCGGAACTACTGCCTTCCCATCAGCGAAATTTATAACTACCTGCAAAGTCGGTTTGCATTTTTCCGAGTTGGGAAATCGACACATTGGAAAAGTGCTATTCGCCATAGTTTGTCTAAAACCAAATGCTTTGGAAAGATTGGTATTTCCCGTAAGTCGCCAAAAGTGGACATATTTAAAAGGTAAGAGTTGGCAATCATTTTTCAGAAAGCGTTTAAATCTAACTGCACGTTTAACAGAACTACTAGAAAACTGTCCTATTTGTAAAAATGACTAATCTTTGTTTATTTTTCTTCCTGATTTATTCTAGGTCTGCGTACTTGTGGAGTGTTTTACCAGAGGCACTGGCAAGCTTTGCCAAGGGAGAGTATCGTCCGTGTGAGAGACAGGTTGGCGTGAACAGACTGAAGATGATGTACAGTGCTAATGGAGTTCACTCCCTTTGGACCGGATGTCAGAAAATACTTGGGGAGAAACTCGAGAAGATGAAGTTCTTAGTGAATACGTCAACTAATCCTTCAAAGGTCTTCAGGAGTCAAACATTGACCATTAACAAGGAAGAATTGGAGCCAGAGGAAGTCAGCGCATCAAAGAAACGTCGCCTCTCCGTTGATGACATAGTTGTTTCCAGTCCAGTTCAAAACAATTCTTTGTCGTCGAGGATTTCCCCGTTCACGCCAACCTGTTTTTCACACGGACGATAATCTCCCTTGGCAAAGCTTGCCAGTCCCTCTGGTAAAACACTCCACAAATAAGCAGACCTAGAATAAATCAGGCGAAAAAACTGAAGATTATTAATTTTTAAAAGTGAGAGAGTTTATTCTAGTAGTTCCGTTAAAGGAGTAGTTAGATTTTAACGCCTTTTGAAAAATGATTGCTAACTCTTACCTTTTGAATATGTCCACTTTTGGAGACTTACGGGAAATACCAATCTTTCCAAAGCATTTGGTTTTCGACAAACTATGACGAATGGCGCTTTTCCAATGTGTCGATTTCCCAACTCGGAAAAATGCAAACCGGCTTTGTAGGTAGTTATAAATTTCGCTGATGGGAAGGCAGTAGTTCCGTGACCGCATCAAAGCTAAGAAAACCATTTCCGTGTATGTATATAGGGGCTTTCTGGTTGGGTCATCATCGGGGTGAAGATTGTCGTAAACTCTCAAAAGGTCGTCGACTGCCTGGCGTAACTCAGTCTCCTTTTCAGGATCCACATTAGCACTAGGGTCAGGGTTTTGACCAGAGGTGTCAAAGGTCAACTGAGGAAAATCCTGAATCTCGTTTAACAGCCTTTTGACAGCCGTTTTAGTTTTTGCAAGAATTTTAAATTGGCTAATAGGTACGAGTTTCAGGGAACAAGTGATTTGACATTTGAAAAGTGTTCACCATTTTATACAAACACTGTCGACGTCCTATGGTGAGATGTGAAATCAATCATCGATCTTTTGATGTCCTATGATTGATCAATCAGGACACGAGTAACTCTTGTCATTCTGGGATTAAATTCCATACTCTCTATCAAACTCTTTCGGATAAACAACATAATGAAAGAAACTTGGTAATATTCTGTTTAAAAAATGAATAATGTGTTTGGAAAAAGAGGAAATTAAACAGAAACATGTAACGAGAGAGATATATAAATTTCGTTTAATCTTTAACCCTTGTATATCTTTTTCAGTCAAATACAATTTTCGCCAAAATAAGACTCGTGGTTTTTTTCGCCAAAATAAGACAAGGCTCATAGTTTACCTATTTTCCAAAATACGTGACTCGTCCTATTTGATTATTATTGAATACATTTTACTCAAACGTTGTATAAGTCAGAATGCTTAGTTTTTTTTTCTTATTTATTTTTTATTCGTGTGAATTCTTAATTGTAAAAATAAATAAAGAAAAGAAAGATGACAAAACATGAGGAGGTGTGAAGCCACTCATTAAGCTTTTGATGTCCAATGATTGATCAATGAGGACATGAGTATCTCTTGTCGTTTGGGGATTAAGGTTTCAACTTTTAATCTTTTAGGATTAACATCAGAAGAAAAACACTCAGAAATATCATCTCATGTAGAAAATGAAATTATTTATTTAAAATATAAGTTGAACGAAGTAGGGCTACAATGTCCCTGCCTTGAATGTAAGTTGCAAATCTTCAATTGTTGAAACAAGATGACGGATTAGGGCTATAATGTTATAAACTGTGAATTATTGAAAAAAAAAGAACAAATAGCTAAGGCTGCTTGAGGAAGACTTCAAGGTATTTCATCATAAAAGAAAAACATTACAAACTTTATCAAACATATTATACAGAAAAAATACTGAATTTATTTCTCAATTATTCTTGATTCGTGTGACTGTGAATCATTAATTTAAAAAAATGTGTAAAGAAAGAACGACGACGAGATATGGTGAGATTTGAAATCACTCA
Source organism: Lepidochitona cinerea (assembly GCA_963971465.1). Lineage (NCBI taxonomy): Eukaryota > Metazoa > Mollusca > Polyplacophora > Chitonida > Tonicellidae > Lepidochitona > Lepidochitona cinerea. The sequence continues at coordinate 17,803,025 of OZ020565.1, read as the reverse complement.
TTGATCTTTTGATGTCCTATGATTGATCAATCAGGACACGAGTAACTCTTGTCATTCTGGGATTAAATTCCATAATCTTAATCTGATTGGGATTAACAACATAAACACAGACATTACGTAATATTCTCTTCTTGAAAATGAAATTATGTGTGTTGGAAAAAAATTCAAGTTTAATAGGAGCATAAACTCATAGATATTTGGAGGAAGTGAAATCCAACATCCACTCAATTTACCTGGAGTCGCCATGGTAACAACGAGGCTAGTCGCATAGACTTTTGGTTAATAGCTGCATTAGTAAAAGTTGCGATATAAGACCTGAGCATCTGTGAATTTCTTTAAAACTTAGTCTTAGTCTGTTTAATCGTGGACCAGGCTACTGGAAGATAAACAATAACCTTCTTAAAGATGAAGACTTCACAAAATCAATTAAAGAATTAATAAGTTCAAGAAGAATGTCGAACTCGAGGCTCAAGCTAAACAGGAGTGGATCAAAATCCGAATTAGAGATAAAAACATTGAATTCTCAAAACAAAAAAGCCAGAAAGCAGAAATCAAATACCTATACCAACAAACTTTATCAAACATGTTTTACAGAAAGAATGTTGAGTTTTTTTCTTATTTATTTTTGATTCGTGTGAATTCTTATTTGCAAAAAAATGAATAAAGGAAAGAAAGATGACAAAACATGAGGAGATGTGAAGCCACTCATTTAGGGGATAACCGTGTTGAATTCGAGGATCTGAGGCGGTTAATGTTTGATTTAACGGTCGCAAATTTAGTTTTACCGGCGACGCGTTAGCGGAGCCGGTAAAACGGGTATTTGCGACCGTTAAATCAAGCATTAACCGCCTCAGATCCTCGAATTCAACACGGTTATCCCCATTCTAATCCAAATCCACAGTTACATTCCGATAAGTTCGTTTAAACTGATGAAAGGAAAGATTTAAATGTAGTTCAGCTTTCGGAGATTCCCCCAACATTAGCCAAGTCACTCCGTCAGCCAGTGATACATCCGCACAATATAGTTTCTTCACAACGTCAAAATTGTTGCAAATATCATATTATTTTATTTACTTGTAATTTAGGTTTTAATATTTACAAACAAAAAACAAAAAAAACAGTGGATTGATGCGTTTAGACGACATTTATTCATTAGGCGTATTCGACTGGTCGTTTTCTGAGGAGTAAATTTAAGCTCCGCCCACCTGCGCAGCAGCTCAAACTAACTGCTAGGGGAAGTACCAGTCGAACGAATTTGAGTAAATTGAGGAACGTTTGGGTCATTTGCTTGGCAACATAAATCGCCCACCTAGCAACATAAAATATTCATCAAGTGACGATCAACTGGTAGGCGTGGGTGCGTGGAGGGCGAACACGGACTTGAGAAAATAAATATTTGCAATTCAAAATTAAATATTTCTGTCAATAATCTAGGAAAACTGCAAATATTTTTTCAGACCTATAACAAATCGATTTGGGTAAATTCGGCTAAGTAGACTTCCGAAGCGTGATTGGCCTATTTGCATAGAAAATAAATAACATTTATTCGTTGAGATTAAGGGTGTCAGAGTTACATTTTATGTAATTTTAGTTTCGGAATACAGGAATGCTTAAAAATAGTCAAAACACATCAAGAATTATATAATTGGAGTCATGAAAGTACTAATATTTTGCCACGTGACCAGCTCCTCTCTCTCTGCTCTTACGAAATCAGCGAGCACTTCGAGCGTGCACGCGCGAGGAGTTTGTGCAAATCAAGCGACCTGTCGAATAGAAATTGTGTAGTTTGAGAAGAATGAGCTGCTCGAAAACGACCAGTCGAATACGGCTATTTATCCAAAGAACGCTGGGTCCAGTTGCTAGGTAGTGTGAAAGAGTTACCCCCCTTTACGACCTAGTTTTAACTCGGACAAAAACAATGAATAAATAAAATCGTTCTTGTGTTCGTTGGAATCTGTGATTTTTAATTGATTTTACAAAGATTGTTTCAAACCGACTTTACTACTTCAGATTCTACTTCACTACTTCAGGACGCTGCCTCCAGCTGATCAAGTTCGTCGCTTTGAAGTACACGAAAGCGACGGACCTCGCCAGAAAACTGTCCCCCTCTCTCGATGGACCATCTCGGGCGAACTGTCCTGCTTCCTCAGCTGACTCCCCTGACCGAACGCCGAAGACTACACAAGCTGCGCCATCGTTGACCGTATCAAGGCAGTGAACGCGCGAAGATTCCAATTCAACTATTCTATCCATTAATTCAGAGTCCGAATTCAATTCAAGGGATTAAGGATTCAAGGGAAATTATGAAATTCTTTATTGCTGGACTAATGTGTCTCGCTGTCAGCTGTAGCCGCCATGATTTCTTCTGCATAGCAACCGCAGCGACGCGTAGTAATACCGAGTAGTGAAACGATGGAACACAATTTGCGGCATATAAAGCTAAATTTATATGTCTCAAATTATCTGACGTTAGCCAATCAGAATACGCTAACACATTTATTTGGATTAGAATAAGCTTTTGATGTCCAATGATTGATCAATGAGGACATGAGTATCTTTTGTCATTGGGGATTAAACTTATAAGTTTTCTTAATCTTTAATCTCGTTAGGATTAGCATCAGAGCATTTAGGATTAACACTTAGACATGTAGAAAATGAAATTATTTATTTGAAATATAAATTGAACGAATTAGAGCTACAATGTTTCTGCCTTAAATGTAAATTGCAAACCTTCAATTGTTGAAACAAGTTGACGGATTAGGGCTATAATGTTACAAACTTTGAATTATTGAAGAAAAACAAATTTGAGCGCGAAATTCCATACAACAAATTAACTCACTCATCGATCGTTCGATGTCCAACTAGAGTTGGAGTTGCTTGAGGAAAACTTCAAAGTATTTCATCATAAAAGAAACATTTTACAAACTTTATCAAATATAATATAGGAAAAGAATGCTGAATTTGTTTCTCATTTCTTCTTGATTCATGGGAATCCCTAATTTAAAGTGGCATGAGCTGCCGAAATTAACACTTTTTTCATAAATATCTGATCGTCCCGACAGTAAGAGGCTTTACAGGCCATCGAAAAACTCAATGATTGGCGTTGGAATTAGGAAAATCCATACAGTATGTGGCCTGTACGAACCGAAAACGTGTTCGAAAAGTAAAAAAAATTTAAATAACCGGGACGATCATTCATTCATTCTAAGCAAAAGTTAGCTCAAAACCCTACTTTAACGTACATTCCCGAGACTAGGCGCACTAAAAAGTCTTTGAATTATACGTCTTAGGAAAAATAGCCGATAATTTAAACATTCTGTATCAACGTCAAAATATCAACATTTTGGCAGCTCATGCCCCTTTAAAAAAAATTGCTAAGAAAAAACGTTGACAAGATATGGTGAGATGTGAAATCACTCATCGATCTTTTGATGTCCTATGATTGATCAATCAGGACACGAGTAACTCTTGTCATTCTGGGATTAAATTCCATAATCTCTTTAATAGTTAATCCCATTGGGATTAACACCATAAAGACAGACATTCAGTAATATTGTCTTCTTGAAAATAAAACTATCTGTTTGTTTTATGCGTGTTTGGGGTTGATTTTTACTTGTGCACTGTGTATTTTCTTAAATTGCTATTCTATTTTGGCGGTTGGTAAAATTCTCTCCATGTTGCATGTAAGTAAATTATTTTGGTTTAGTCAAGTTCCGGTAGCTGTGAATAGTGCTCTGGGTGCTTTGGAGAGTTCAATTGACTGTACGTAACGAAAATGATTTTGGGAGATTTGTATCTTGTCCTCATTGTTGTGATAAAATTTTGATTTAATTCAATAAACAACCACAACAGACGACTGTTCACAATTTGTATCAATAAAAAAGAAAGGTGACAAAACATGAGTAGAAATGAAGTCACGCATTAAGCTTTTGATGTCAAATGATTGATCAATGTACATCTTGTCGTTCGGGGATTAAATATTTAAGTTTTCTTTATCTCTTAACATCAGAAGAAAAACACGCAGAAATATAATCTCATGTAGAAAATGAAATTATTGTGTATTTTCTCAAATTGCTATAATGGTTTAATTCTTAAATTATTAAAAGCAAGTTCAGAAGATAAGTGCAGAGTTTGAACATCACTAATTCACCAACAAATGCATGTCCATTAAAATTAAGTCATGATCATTCCAGAAGTTTTAGTTCTATGGGATGATTTCGGCCCCCACCTTATACATAATGTTGTTTTGAGACAAAAAAATAAAAAATCCTGTTTTACTGTCGTGAACGTTGGCATGAACGATTTCTGAATATTTCTCCTTAATGTGGATTTACGCTATGCAATTATAGCGTCATTGTACCACTATATGATAAAGTGTTCACGTTCAATAAGTTTGTTATCTAATTTCCAATAGCCAATAATTTAAGTATTCTGTTTTAACGGAAAAATATTAAAATTCCACATAAAATTGGTACTACGTTAGAATGGCTTTAAGTTTTAAAAATAGAAACAATTGGCACATATAGTTCACAAGTAAAACTGGACCCCCGCCCCACATCCTCTCATGCTCTATCTAACTTTTTCCAAAAGCATAATTTTTTTAAGAAGAGAATATTTTAACTTTTATTGACTTAATTGCAGGAACAGGCCTATTGGCCTCTCTCCTCAAAAGAAATTTACAGATATGCATAACAAGATAACATTAATCATCAGTGGGTTATACATATTACAAAAAAGAAAAGTATCTATAAAACATAGCATTGTACCAGGATGTTATTCTGATATAATACGTAATATTATTACTCCTGAAGTGTCTTTCCTTATGTTGTTAATCCGTTAGAGATTAAACTTTGATAGAGAGTATGGGATTTAATCCCAGAATGACAAGAGTTACTCGTGTCCTGATTGATCAATCATAGGACATCAAAAGATCGATGAGTGATTTCACATCTCACCATAGGAAGTCGACAGTTTTTGTATAAAATGGTGAACACTTTTCAAATGTCAAATCACTTGTTCCCTGAAACTCGTACCTATTAGCCGATTTAAAATTCTTGCAAAAACTAAAATGGCTGTCAAAAGGAAGTTAAACGAGACTCAGGATTTTCCTCAGTTGACCTTTGACACCTCGGGTCAAATCCCTGACCCTAGTGCTAATGTAGATCCCGAAAAGGAGACCGAGTTACGTCATGCAGTCGACGACCTTTTGAGAGTTTACGACAATCTTCACACAGATGATGACCCAACCAGAAAGCCCCTATATACCTACACGGAAATGATTTTCTTAGCTTTGATGCGGTCGCGGAACTACTGCCTTCCCATCAGCGAAATTTATAACTACCTGCAAAGTCGGTTTGCATTTTTCCGAGTTGGGAAATCGACACATTGGAAAAGTGCTATTCGCCATAGTTTGTCTAAAACCAAATGCTTTGGAAAGATTGGTATTTCCCGTAAGTCGCCAAAAGTGGACATATTTAAAAGGTAAGAGTTGGCAATCATTTTTCAGAAAGCGTTTAAATCTAACTGCACGTTTAACAGAACTACTAGAAAACTGTCCTATTTGTAAAAATGACTAATCTTTGTTTATTTTTCTTCCTGATTTATTCTAGGTCTGCGTACTTGTGGAGTGTTTTACCAGAGGCACTGGCAAGCTTTGCCAAGGGAGAGTATCGTCCGTGTGAGAGACAGGTTGGCGTGAACAGACTGAAGATGATGTACAGTGCTAATGGAGTTCACTCCCTTTGGACCGGATGTCAGAAAATACTTGGGGAGAAACTCGAGAAGATGAAGTTCTTAGTGAATACGTCAACTAATCCTTCAAAGGTCTTCAGGAGTCAAACATTGACCATTAACAAGGAAGAATTGGAGCCAGAGGAAGTCAGCGCATCAAAGAAACGTCGCCTCTCCGTTGATGACATAGTTGTTTCCAGTCCAGTTCAAAACAATTCTTTGTCGTCGAGGATTTCCCCGAACGCCCACAACTCCCCTTACAATGGTAGTCCAAATGACAGCGGCTATAGCTCTCCGACCCCGATCAGCTATCAAACGATGAACTTTCTCAACCATTTCACCATGGCGCCATCTACCGTACAATATTTACCAGAGTTAAGTCCCTTCTCAGTGCACAGTCTGCCGATTATTCCAGAATTACCTCCCCTGTGTCTTAACTTCAACGACGTTACCTCAAGAAACATATATACAACACGTTATCTGCCCTATGAGAGTTCTCTGTCACCTTCTTTCCACGGTGATTGTATGTTCACCTGCTAATGATATTATGTATTTATTATTTATCGTTTTCTTGTACCTAAATAGTGCTATGATTTCATTTAAATATATCTCAGAATTTGAATGTTGTCTGTAGATAGTTTTTATATAATATGCTTGTTTCTAGCCAAAACGTTGAACTTGCTCAATAGCTCTCCTTTTATGGCCAAAGATAGACCCTATTCTAAAACGTGGGTACAACCCTTTGTGACACCGTACTATATAGATAGGTCAGTTTATAGGTCTTACCAGACATCAATCCGTTTAGAATTTATTTCTCTTCGCGTAAGGGGTATTCATTTTTCCGCTTGACGAAGGTCTCTCTGGATCAATTTGGTATCGCTTTCAACTCCACTTCAAACATCTCGGTCGCTATTAACGTTTGACAAGCACACCGACGAGTGACACAAACTGTACGAGTTGTCTTTTCCTGTCGCATAGTCCAACGGTTAATGGCGGACCAGAATTTCGGAGTGTAGATTGAAGCGATACCAAATTGATCGAGACAGACCTTAGACTTGGTCAAGCGGAAAAATCAACACCCGGTACAATCCCACCTGGATATAAAGCGGGTACCGTGTGTGTCTAGGCGTTCTGGAAACCCACGACCTTCGGGTGGTAACTGGCAACCAACCCACATAGGTCGTTCGAGTTTTAACCCAGTCAGAAAATTAAAAAAAAAAATTTTGTGGCTCAGTGGGATTCGAACCCGCGTCCCATTGGTGTTAGGCTGATCGGATTGAGCGTCCAACGCTCTACCTACTGAACCACGGAGGCCCCCGAAATAAATTTGAAGCGGTATATGTGTTTTATGAAGTTCTTTGCCGATGGGAACTAGTGTGATTAACAGTAGCTGTTTTACATGGAAATGATCATCTTAATAAACGACCACAGCAAACTCTAAAATTGTCACTTTTCAAGCGGTTCTGTCAATTACTGTGTGTTTGACTTACAAGTAACGGTGTTGCTGTTGTTGTAGAATCGTTGTTTTCGAGCTTCAGATGGTTTCTGAGCGAGCGTTCAGTGACGGTTATTTTTATTATATGTCGGCGTTGCCAGGTTTAGTGGGGGGTGGGGGGGGGGGGGGGGGTGTCAATACCAGGAGGAAACCCAACCTTCGGCGAGTACCTGGCAACTCTTCCATATACTTTTCTTAACACCACAGGGCGAATATGTGCTAAACAGATGTAGGTAATTTACGAGAGATTATAGAATTTATATAACCGGCAAGAAAGAGACGGTTGATTATACAAGGAAACGGGATTCCATCGCAGAGATATAACAAGCACAAACGGTGAGAGAAACAGCAACAACGCCAGGTAAAAATAACGTAATTAGTGCTATAAGCTGCACAGGTGGACTGCCCTATATACGAGACCAACTTAGCCACTATACAACCACCTGTATTCGGGGGGCCAAATCTCAATATACAGTAACATCGGTGCGGCTAAGAACACTAACGCTCTGACCAGTAGACAATTGAAACACCTTTGTGGCTATATATTTATTTTATGGCTATGGATAAATTTGTCATAAATTTGTCGGAGACTAAAAAACGAAAGAAAATGTCTTCATCATCGGTCAGTGATATGAGTTTTGCAAGTCCTACCGACATACAAACTTCAAAGCGTACTAAAGGTGAGACAACAGGCCGTGTGACAGAGGGTGTCAGCGAGGGGGTATCGAACACAGAAGACAGCATAATACCTGATGTAACAAAGGACAATTTTCTGTCTATTTTAAATGAAATTAACAGGAAAATGTTAACAACTGACAGTTTACATTCAGAAATTAACACCATGAAGGAAGAATTAGTGAAAGCTTTTGAGGACAAATGCAATGTTATGGAAGGGAGAATGTTTGACATAGAGAAAGAAAATGAATCATTGAAAGAAGAGTTACAAAGCGTTAAGAAAACATTAGACTCTGAGCGACAATTTGCCCACTCGATAGAAAATAAGTGCGAAAGACTAGAAACAAAAACGAATGACTTAGAACAGTACACCAGGAAATCCTCAATACGAATTTGGGGGATAGAAGGAGACAATAGGGAAGAGACATCCGACGACTGTGTAGGTAAGGTAGTGGAACTCCTCAGAACAAGGCTTTATATGAATATCACTGCTAGATATATTGATGCTGCCCATCGTGTAGGCCCAAAACCAATATCCAACAAGAACACTCGTGCGATAATAGTGAAGTTCATCAGAAGAAAGGACAAAACGTATGCTATAAGTGAACGCCGACGCTTAAAAAATTCCCCTTTCGTCATACGCGAGGATCTATCTGCCAAAAACCAGGGAATGCTGCGTAGGGCACAGGAATGTGAGAGTGTTGTTACTGCATGGTCCTCTGATGGGAAAATATTGGCAAAAACAATCGATAATCATATTCAGAGAGTAACTTGTGATGCAGATATAGAGGCCCTAAATAACAAAATAAGGGAACCATACGACCGCGAGACGACTACACGACCAGCAAGGCACCGAAGAGTCGAGAATAGAAGGGGGCCTCCCCGGCCCCAACGACATAGCAGAAGCCCAGAGCATTCTTTTGGACATCAACGCCCATGGGAAGAAGAAGAGTTTTCCCGAGACAATCACAGCCGCTGGTTCCAAAGAGGACGGGGTGGGTATAACCCGCCCAGAAAAGAAAGACTCCAGCAAATTAGTTCAGGCGACGGTCCCTCCACTAACATTGAGCGCCAAGGTGGTCCAGGAGAGGAAATGGCCTAGAGACAATGTGAGTATGGCAAAAGATAAAAATAAACATATAAACCTAATCTGCGGACTTTGAAGTGATATGCGTTTGAACTTAATCGTGCTTTAAGGCCATAAACTAAACCGATTGAATGATCAAACCGTACATGTGTATTCATAGTTTTGTTTTTTTTTGTTCTCGTCAAAAATGTCAATGATTATGTCTTATTATATTTAAATATGTATAAACGTTATGCCTGGTATTGAGTGGTTAAAATAACTCCTTATTGACTCAAAAGCCACACGGTTTTTAGTTTTTGATCATTGTATGCAGATCTTTGCTTTTGGAGTGCTCACTTGCTTGTTTATATGTTTATGTTCAATCGATTTCTATAATTTGACATGTTGTAAGCTTACAGGTTTTGAAAAAATAGCCACGAGTACACGTATGCAGCAAATATATACTACATACATTAGGAATTACAGAACTTACACACAGCTTTTCGTAGAACCAAATACATTATTTCTGATAATACACTATTTAAAAAACCTGCAAATAGGAAAAGATTCTAAATATATAAAAAATACATGTAAATTCTCTGTAGTAAGTCGAATTACACTAGCCAGTACAGTCTGTCTTAATCTCATATTCGACGCCCATTTACTAAACGCATATGACCAAAAGATAGAATCTATGAACGTAGCATACAGATTAATCCAGTATGGAGTTAATTAATATCGCTTCAATGAACTGTCGAGGTTTGGCTGACGTGAAGAAAAGAAAAGATATATTTGACTTCTTTAAGAAAAAACGCTTCTCTATCATATGTCTTCAAGATACGCACATAGATAAAGATTCTGCAGCCCTTTTTAAAAGTGAATGGGAAATGGATTCATGGGCCACTTCTTACCGATCAAACGCCAGAGGTGTGGCCATTCTTTTCTGTAATAACTTTAACTACAAAGTGGAAGAAGTGGTCATAGATTCAGAGGGAAACTATATTGTATTAAACGTATGTATACAAAACTGCCAAACCACTCTAGTTAACATATATGGTCCCAATAAAGACATGCCAAGTTTTTACAATAATATTAAAAAACTTGTAGATAAAATGCAAAACCCATCAGTTATTATTTGTGGGGATTGGAATTTAGTTCTTAATCCTTCTATAGATACAGAAAATTATAAGCAGTTGAATAATCCAAACTCCAGGAAAGTAGTGCTGGAGATGATAAACGACTTCAATTTTCTAGATATCTGGCGAGTAACGCATGAAGGTGACCGCAAATACACTTGGAGAAGAAAGAATCCTAGACAACAAGCAAGGCTTGACTTTTTTATAATATCTAGCGATATTGCTAATATTATTGTAAACGCTGAAATAAAACCCGGATACAAAACAGATCACTCATACGTTACACTTAGTTGTAAATTTTGTAAGCAGGAAAAAGGAAAGTCATACTGGAAGTTCAACTGCTCATTATTGAAAGAAATAGAGTACGTAAGACTGGTAAATAAAATCATAACAGAATCGGTAGAAGAATATTCGGTTATGATATACGACAGAAATAGAATTGACACTGTACCCATACGCGATATACAGCTGACAATCGACGATGACTTATTTTTGGAAACGCTATTAATGAAAATAAGAGGGGATACCATAAAGTATGCCGCACAGAGAAAGAGGGAAAAGCATAAGGCAGAGAAAGAATTAGAAATCAAAATTGAAGCATTTGAAAATGAGCTAGCGGGTAGATACCAATTCGTATCTGAGGATGAAATTTTAAAACTATGTGAGTTGAAAGAGCAGTTAGAGGAATTTAGAGCTGAAAAACTAAAGGGAGCAATTACACGAAGTAGAGTAAAGTGGGCAGAACTGGGAGAAAAACCAACGAAATACTTCCTCTCATTAGAGGCGCGAAACTATACTGACAAAGTCCTCACGAAAGTGACAAAAGAAGACGGTCAAGACATATTTGATACAAAGGACATTTTAAAGGAACAAAAATCTTACTATGAAAACTTATATACAAGTTCTAAAGGGCGTCAGAATGTTAATATGGAGGAAAATAAAAAAGAGTTATCGGACTTGAATTTACCTAAACTGAGCGAAAATCACGCGCAAAAACTGGAAGGCTTAATTACTTATGACGAACTATCCCAGGCTTTAAAAAGTGCAAAAAACGAAAAAACACCCGGAATAGACGGGTTTCCGTCGGAATTCCTAAAAATGTTTTGGGGAAAAGTTGGTCCGTTTGTTTTAAGGTCTATTAATATGGGTTTTGAAAAAGGGGAACTATCTGTATCCTTAAAGCGAGGAATAATAACATGTCTTCCAAAACCAGGTAAAAATAGAAACTTTTAAAAAAACTGGAGACCGATTACTTTACTCACTGTAATATATAAACTAGCTGCCTCATGTATAGCAAGCAGACTAAAAACTGTGTTAGATACCCTTATCCATGAAGACCAGAAGGGCTTCATTCAGGGTAGGAATATCACTGAGAACACCAGACTGCTTTATGACCTAATGTTCACCGTAAAGCAAAAAAACATAGCTGGCTTACTTCTTTCTATAGATTTCGAAAAGGCGTTTGATTCGATTTCTTGGGAGTTTATTCAGAATGTTCTGACAGAATTTGGCTTAGGTCCTTCAATTCAAAGATGGATAAGTATTTTGTACAAAAACATTTCCACCACTGTACTTCAAAATGGCCATATGTCGGATCCTTTTTTTAACTCGAGGGGCTGTAGACAAGGGGATCCCCTTTCACCGTATATTTTTTTATTATGTGCAGAGGTCTTAGGAATAATGATAAGAAAGGATAAAGAGATAAAGGGAATATACATCCAAGATACAGAGTATAAAATAAGTCAGTACGCTGACGACACTCAGCTAACCCTCGACGGTTCAGAGACGTCATTGCGACGTTCACTTGATGTACTAAATGCGTTTTATCTTATGTCAGGTCTTAAAATCAATGTAGAGAAGACAAAGGCTGTCTGGTTGGGCTCCTTATCACTAAGCAATGTTAAATTATGTCAAGATATTAGATTAGACTGGACAACGGAATGCACCATACTGGGTATTAAATACTCCACCAAAGATTTCCATAATATATTGGAGATTAATTACAAAGAAAGAATAGAATTACTTAAACGAGAGTTAAAAAAGTGGAGTAATCGGAACTTAACAATTTTGGGTAGGATAACAATTATTAAATCATTAGCTCTTTCAAAACTGACACACCTTGTGATTGCTCTACCGAATCCTCCAGAGAGTATTATCAAGGAAATGGAGTCTTTAATTTTCAAATTTATTTGGAATAATGGGCCAGACCGTATTGAGCGAAGAATATTATCCCAAGACTATGAGAACGGAGGCTTAAGAATGGTGAATTTGAAACATTTTTTTAACAGTTTGAAGATTCCATGGATATCTAAACTGTTGTTTGATCAGAAGAAATGGTCTATGATTGTTTATCAGGACCTCCCGGCTTGCCCCAAAATTTGGGATGTTGGAGCTGAGTGGATTCAAAAACTGGGAAACCATACTGTAAACCCTTTTTGGAAAGATACTTTTATTGCGTGGTATTTAATGTGCAAGAAACTTCAACCCACTTCCTTGCAAGATATTATGGACGCACCATTATGGTATAACAGTCACATGAAAAAAGATTTGTTTATAAAAGACTGGTACAATAAAGATATAAAGTACATTCGAGATGTAGTAGAGGATGGTAGATTCGTTGAATTCACGGAATTACAAAAGACACGTAAAATACGGGGCACATTTATTGATTATGAAAGAGTTATTAGAGCAGTTCCAAATATGTGGAAAACTAAAATTTGCAACAACTGGGCCACGGATTTTTATCCATATTCCCCCTTGCTAGGTGTAGAAAAAAGAATGTTGTCAATAAAAAGGAAAGGCTGTCGGAAATTTTATGACATCCTTAATTACATTAGCTCTGTAGATTTTAAATTACCCAAAGCCCTAGTTAAGTGGAACGAAATCTTAAAAATTGAAGTTAACTGGCCAGACACCTTTTGTAGCATTTACGAATGTACAACAAATACATATCTTAGAAATTTCCAGTACAAGATACTTCACAGAATAACGGGTACGAATAGTTTTCTATACAAAATTGGCATAAGACAAGAAAATAAATGTAGTTTTTGTAATAGTGAGGTGGAAACAATTGAACATTTATTGATAAATTGTACATTGACACGAGATTTTTGGAATAGTTTTGAAACATGGATGCAGCAAAATGTAAGTGTAACGGACATTACTGACGCTGATATTTTATGTGGCCGGGGAAAAGGTCAAACGCTTGATAACCTCCTACTGATTCTGGCCAAGAATTATCTCTATAAAGAGAAACAAAAAAATAAGGTCCCATATTTAAGAAATTATCTAAAGTATACTTCAAAATACTTTATAACCGAAAGGGAAATAGCAATACAGAACCAGATCCTCCCAAAATTCCAACAGAAGTGGGGAAATTTATATTACTATTTTGACACACAACCTTAGGCTTTAATTGTAATGTTCTTCAATTATGCAAGATGTGAAATATTTTTTTTTCTATCATCGGTCATTTTTATAATCTATGATGTATCTTTATCTTTTTTGTGTTTTGCTTTGAATAATTTGACTCCCCCTGTTCGGACTTTCGTAAGAAAGTCATTGACCATGTTAACTTTATACTATATGTTTTTTTCTGGGTTTCCTTACTTTTACTCTCCCCTTTTCATTTTTTTTTTGTACGAAGAGGGATACATGTTTGGTAAATATCAAAGACCGTTCTAAATGAGGTGACCTATTAATGCTTTTGTCTTAAATTGTGATAGCCGAGCTTTTTCTGGTTTCCATAGTGTCAAGAGTTCTGTTTCATAGTAAGGATACAAATTCAGAAAAATGTTACTTATTTTTAAGATCCACTGCTATTGTTATACTATACTGTTTCTATCAGCAATGTACCTGTTTCTATTAGTTATGCACTAAATGGTGTTAGGTTTCCATGTTTTTACTCCTCTTTTTTCGCTTTTTTCGTAAGAAGAGTAAAAAACTGGGAAAATAAGACAAAAACAATCAAACTTGTCAACATTGCAAATCATTGTCAATATGTATATATAGAGTCTACTATTATAAAACTGACTATGTTTTGGTCATGAAATATCCATATTTTTCTATTCCCCGTACTTTTATTCTTCCCGTTTCGTGTTTCGTGGGAAGGATAAAAACATGTGCGGCAATGTCTCATATCGTACTTAAATATTATTGTAACCCATCTAGTTATATATTAGTTATATAGTATTTTCTGATTCCCCTATTTTTTTTTTTTTCTCATAATATAACGAATTTTGATTGGGAAAGATCAATATATCCTATAACATGTGAATTTTTGTTTATTTTTATGAACATATATTTGATTGACAGTAACTATTAGTGACACACAATCATAGCAGAATGGCTTTATTTCCAATGACCTTCAATTATGTTAGATGTGAAATTGATCTGCAACCATCGGTCATTTTTATATTGTAATATGTATATCTTTTTTTTTTTTTTTTTTTTTTTTTTTTTTTTTTTTTGCTATGCCTTTAACCTCCGTTTCGGACCTTCGTAAGAAGTGTAAAGTAATATGCAAAACATAAGTTTTGGCAATACGTCCGGTTCTTGTTTATATATATATATACCATTGAGCGTTTTAGTTTTATACTATACGTTTGTTTTTCTTCTGGTTTTCCTTACTCTTACTTTTTCGTTTTTATTACTTAACGAAGAGTGATACATGTTCGGTAGATATCAGTGACCGTTCTATATGAGGTGCCCTACAATTTTTTTTTTTTTTGCTTTCAATATGATCACCGGGCTTTTTCTGGCTCCATACTGGCGAGAGTTCTAGTGTTTCATAGTAAGGATACAAATTCAGACAAGTGTTACTTACTTTTAAAGTTCCCTGCTATTGTTATACTTCTGTTTCTAACAGCTATGTACCTGTTTTTATCAGTTATGCACTAAATGGTGTTAGGTTTCCCTATTTTTACTCTTCTTTTTTTCGCCTTTTCGTAAGAAGAGTAAAAAAACACATGGGAATAAAAAAGCGAATTATTGTCGATATGTATATATTTTACTATTATAAAATTGACTATTTTGATCGCGAAATGTCCTTATCTTTCTATCCACCGTATTTTTATTCTTCCCGTTTCGTGTTTTCGTGGGAAGGATAAAAAACATGTGCGGCAATGTCTCATATCGTAGTTAAATATTATTGTAGTCCATCTAGTTATATATTAGTTATATAGTATTTTCTTTTCCGCCCCTCCACTTTTACTCTACTTCTTTCGCCTTTTCGCTAGAAGAGTAAAATACTATAGGGGATCAAGACAGTCTTACTACCCAATGACAATTGTTTTTAAAAATTAAAAAATTTGGTCTGATTTCCCTACTTAATAAAGTCATTTACTGGCAATGTACATTTCCGTTTACCATCGAGCAGGTTAGAAATGCTGGGATAGGATATTATTAGTTATATTCATGGCTGCTTTTAAGATATATTTGGTTGAGATTGACTATTATATCGTATGAAAAAATTCCGAAAAGGAAGTATACGCAAGCAAGTGAGCACTTTTTATTTTATTTTTTTATAGTATTTAATAATAACTATTATTGATTAATACCGATTATTGTATACACTTTTTTCATGATCATGCATATATGTATGTAATCTCAAAGTGAAAATAAATATAAAAAAAAAAAAAAAAAAAAAAAAACTCTTCCATATACGGCGGCCGAGTAAAACAGCCACTCAGAAATGTTTCCATTTATATTTGGCTGGAGTGTGATTCGAACCCGCGCTGCATCGATGGAAGGTCTGTGTGGGACTGAGGGACGATCACTCTAACCCACTGGACCACCTAGGACACACCGAAGCATATCGAAGTTCGACAATCGAACAAATCAACGAGTTGCTTATGGATAACAACTTATCAATTAAGAAGTTGTTATCCATAAGTAACTCATTGATCTGTTATATCACCAACTTCTAAATGTCACTCAAAGAAGTTATTCGACAATCGAAGCATCTTTTTGCATAAATTTTGTGTAAACCTCTTCGATGACCGGTCGAGGTTCAAATTCTTGTGGAATAGATTAAGGTTTTCGAATACATGACTTTTTGGCATGTATATGTATTCTCAATCGTATGGCGGTTGATCGACTAATTCTTTTGCACCGCACTCAAGGTTAAGACACTTTAGACAGTCAATTGATTTTACAATTTTGAATATTTGTTACGTCACGGCATAAATTCAAAGGGCCTTCACTCAGATGCACAAGTACATGCTCACTTTTATAAATTAAGTAGAACAGTATTTTACTAGTAGACGGCTTCTCCGAGGCCTGTAGGCTTGTTATTTTGTGCGATCAGTCATTTTTTTAGCCACACATTTGCGCATAAACGTACATTTTGTAAATAGTAATTTACACCATTTATTACACGATATGATACGATACGCTTGGTGCTGTGAAAACAAGAAAAGTATCAGTAAAACTGATGGATGCTCCCCGGTTCCCCATCGCAGATATACGCTCAGCAAATTATTCTCGTCACGGAGAGAAAAGCGTATCACTGCATATGGTCTTGGTAATGAATATATACCAGCCAAGTTTCAAAACAACCCTTACAATATTAACCAAGGTATGGCCCGGACAAGAAATCTAGATGGACGGACGGACAAAGCGACGACTATATGCACCCCCGAAAGTTTTCGCCCCAATTGTGAAAACCTAGGTAGCACGAAACGAACAACAAACGACATAGTCAAAAGATGAACTGATTAAATATAGATTTCATGAAGGTAACGGTAACAAATTTTACAAACTTACGGTCGTAACCAAGCATTTTAAATCGGCTAATAGGTACGAATTTCAGGGAACAAGTGACTTGACGTTTGAAAAGTGTTCACCATTTTATACAAACACTGTCGACGTCCTATGGTGAGATGTGAAGTCACTCATCGATCTTTTGATGTCCTATGATTGATCAATCAGGACACGAGTAACTCTTGTCATTCTGGCATTAAATCCAATAATCTCTATCTAACTCTTTCGGATAAACACCATAATGAAAGACAATTGGTAATATTCTGTTTAAAAAATGAACAATGTGTTTGGAAAAAGAGGAAGTTGAATAATATAGAAACATGTAACGAAATAGATACATAAATTTCCTTTAATCTTTAACCCGTAGATATCTTTCTCAGTCAGATACAATTTTCGCCAAAATAAGACAAGGCTCATAGTTTACCTATTTTCCAAACTACGTAACTCGTCGTATTTGGTTAATATTGAATAAAATTGAATAAGTTTTACTCAAACGTGTTAACGTCATATTTATTGCAGACTTTATCAAACATATTTTACAGAACGAATGCGGAGTTTTATTTTCTTGTTTATTTTTGATTCGTGTGAATTCTTAATTAAAAAAAAAATAAATAAAGAAAAGAAAGGTGACAAAACATGAGGAGATGTGAAGCCACTCATTAAGCTTTTGATGCCCAATGAGGACATGAGTACCTCTTGTCTTTGGGGATTAAACTTTCAAGTTTTCTTAATCTTTAATCTCATCAGAAGAAAAACACTGAGAAATATCATCTCATGTAGAAAATTAAATTATTTATTTAAAAATAAATTGAACGAAAAAGAGTTACAATGTTTCTGCCTTGAATGCAAGTTGCAAATCTTCAATTGTTGAAACAAGATGACGGATTAGGGCTATAATGTTACAAACTTTGAATTATTGAAGAAAACAAATTTGAGCTCAAAATTCCATACAACAAATTTACTCACTCATCGATCGTTCGATGTGCAATAATTGATAAATCGGTGCACAAATAACCAGAGCTGCTTGAGGAAAACTTCAAGGTATTTCATCATTAAAGAAAAACATTACAAACTTTATCAAACATATTATACAGAAAAAATACTGAATTTATTTCTCAATTATTCTTGATTCGTGTGACTGTGAATCATTAATTTAAAAAAATGTGTAAAGAAAGAACGACGACGAGATATGGTGAGATTTGAAATCACTCATTGATCTTTTGATGTCCTATGATTGATCAATCAGGACATGAGTAACTCTTGTCATTCTGGGATTAAATCCCATAATCTTTTTAATAGTTAATCCCATTTGGATTAACACCATAAAGACAGACATTCAGTAATATTGTCTTCTTGAAAATAAAACTATCTGTTTGTTTTATGCGTGTTTGGGGTTGATTTTTACTTGTGCACTGTGTATTTTCTTAAATTGCTATTCTATTTTGGCGGTTGGTAAAATTCTCTCCATGTTGCATGTAAGTAAATTATTTTGGTTTAGTCAAGTTCCGGTAGCTGTGAATAGTGCTCTCGGTGCTTTGGAGAGTTCAATCAATCTTGATTGTACGTAACGAAAATGATTTTGGGAGATTTGTATCTTGTCCTCATTGTTGTGATAAAATTTTGATTTAATTCAATAAACAACCACAACAGACGACGGTTCAAATTGTTTATCAATTTGACAACAAAAGAGTAGAAATTCCATGTTTGCATTTTCTATTAAATCTTAAATCATTAAAAACAAGTTCAGATGATAGATTCAGGGTTCGACCATCAGCAATTCACCAACAAATACACGAGTTAATTATGTCCGTTAAGAATTTGTTTCTATTTTTATTTTGTTTATTCCTGTAAATCCTTAATTTAATAATTTTGTAAAGAAATAACGATGACCTGATATGGTTATATGTGAAATCACTCATCGATCTTTGTATGTCAAATGATTTATCAATCAGGACACGAGTAACTCTTGTCATTCTTGGATTAAATTCCATAATCTCTTTAATAGTTAATCTCATTGGGATTAACACCATAAGCACAGACACAAGTAGTGTTATTCCGAAAAACGAAAACTTCATATTGACTCAATATTTCGACTTTTATTCAGTCATCATCAGGAGTGAGGTACATTAGCAACAACATTGGTATATATACAGGTAAAAAACAAACAGATTAAGCAGTGATATAACAATATTAGGAACAGCCTTACAGATTTACAAACTTATCATCATTATTACATATGCACGTTGACAAAACAGATAAAGAAAACAGATTAGGGGAACAGCAGGATCTAAACTGGCATGGCTAGGGGATATTAACAAAGAGGTGCAGACAGTCTTATCTTAAGTTCATAGTTCATCGGAACAAGACAAGTTCTTTAGATGCTTTTAATCCACTGTTTAAGACAGGGCTATTTCTTCTAATACACAGAGCTTCTCTGAACAGGATGTCTGACCAGTGATACGATTTGTCAATAATTACAGTGTTAATAAGAATAAAGTCGCAAAGTGTAGGTGGACTAAGGTCATTTAAATTGTCTGGTAATGATTGTAAGTTTTTCAAAAATATAAATTCTTCACAATTAGAAACATGATTGAAAATTTCACTGTTTTTATTTGGACTGCTATGTTCTTTAATTCTTGTAATAAGACATCGGTCAGTTTTACCAATGTAGTCTGAGCCACATGCTGGGCACGTAAATTTATAAATAACTGAGCTTTTGTAATGTTTAGGGGTCGGATCTTTAGTGTTTGTAAAAAAGTTAATTTTGGTGGTCTGCCATTGGAAAACAAAGTTGACGGGTTTGATTAATAATTTACGAATTTTAGATATAGACTTTTTAACAATAAATTCTCCTCTTTTCCCAATGTATGGGAGTCTCATCCAAATTTTATCAAGTTTTTCATCAGATTCTTTATTTTTAGGACCAAATTTAGGCATGCATTTTCTTAGCAATTGTTGGGCAGTAGACTTACGATATCCATTCCATGATAAAAACTTTAAAATGTTCTTACATTCAGTATTAAAAGATAATTCGTCAGAACAAATTCTGAAGGCTCTATAAATCAATGATCTAACCCAAGCTGTTTTCCTTACCCATGGTTCATAACTGTCAAAATGTATATACTGTCCAGTATTTGTTGGTTTTCTGTATATTGTGGTCAATATATTTTCAGTCAACAACCAAATGTACCAACAAATTGATGGTGTAGCTATGGGTTCATCTCTAGGTCCGGTTTTAGCCAACATCATTCTCACGGAACTGGAATTAACAATAGTTGATAAATTGATAGCCTCTGACTTGATAAAATTTTATATTAGATATGTGGATGATACTCTTGTTCTTGCCAAGCCTTGTGAATTTGAAAATATTTTAGCTAAGCTTAACTCTTTTCATCCTTCAATTAATTTTACCAAAGAGGAATTTGTAGATAATAACGCTGTTCATTTTTTAGATATATCATTTTCATCTTCTTCCACCACAATATACAGAAAACCAACAAATACTGGACAGTATATGCATTTTGACAGTTATGAACCATGGGTAAGGAAAACAGCTTGGGTTAGATCATTGATTTATAGAGCCTTCAGAATTTGTTCTGACGAATTATCTTTTAATACTGAATGTAAGAACATTTTAAAGTTTTTATCATGGAATGGATATCGTAAGTCTACTGCCCAACAATTGCTAAGAAAATGCATGCCTAAATTTGGTCCTAAAAATAAAGAATCTGATGAAAAACTTGATAAAATTTGGATGAGACTCCCATACATTGGGAAAAGAGGAGAATTTATTGTTAAAAAGTCTATATCTAAAATTCGTAAATTATTAATCAAACCCGTCAACTTTGTTTTTCAATGGCAGACCACCAAAATTAACTTTTTTACAAACACTAAAGATCCGACCCCTAAACATTACAAAAGCTCAGTTATTTATAAATTTACGTGCCCAGCATGTGGCTCAGACTACATTGGTAAAACTGACCGATGTCTTATTACAAGAATTAAAGAACATAGCAGTCCAAATAAAAACAGTGAAATTTTCAATCATGTTTCTAATTGTGAAGAATTTATATTTTTGAAAAACTTACAATCATTACCAGACAATTTAAATGACCTTAGTCCACCTACACTTTGCGACTTTATTCTTATTAACACTGTAATTATTGACAAATCGTATCACTGGTCAGACATCCTGTTCAGAGAAGCTCTGTGTATTAGAAGAAATAGCCCTGTCTTAAACAGTGGATTAAAAGCATCTAAAGAACTTGTCTTGTTCCGATGAACTATGAACTTAAGATAAGACTGTCTGCACCTCTTTGTTAATATCCCCTAGCCATGCCAGTTTAGATCCTGCTGTTCCCCTAATCTGTTTTCTTTATCTGTTTTGTCAACGTGCATATGTAATAATGATGATAAGTTTGTAAATCTGTAAGGCTGTTCCTAATATTGTTATATCACTGCTTAATCTGTTTGTTTTTTACCTGTATATATACCAATGTTGTTGCTAATGTACCTAACTCCTGATGATGACTGAATAAAAGTCGAAATATTGAGTCAATATGAAGTTTTCGTTTTTCGGAATAACACTACTTGTGTACTACGTTAAACTTATCAGTGGAACTACTGGATAAGCACAGACATTCCGTAATATTCCCTTCTTGAAAATAAAATTACATGTTTGCTTTTATGCGTGTTTGGGGTTCATTTTTACTTGTGCACTTGTACTAATTTTTACTTGTATTTTCTTAAATTGCTATTCTATTTTGGCGATTGGTAAAATTCTCTCCATGTTTAATGTAAGTAAATGGTTTTGGTTAGCCAAGTTCCGACAGATGTGACTCGTGCTCTGGGTGCTTTGTAGAGTTTCGCCATCTTGATTGTACGTACCGAAAATGATTTTGGGAGATTTGTATCTTGTCCTGATTGGTGTCATCAAATTTGGACTTAATTCAATAAACAACCAAACCAGACGACTGTTCACAATTTGTATCAATAAAAAGGAAGATGATAAAACATGAAGAGAAGTGAAGCCACTCATTAAAGTGACATGAGCTGCCAAAATTCACACTTTTTCACAATTCCTGATCGTCCCGACAGTAAAGCCATTTGAAAGCCATCGAAACACTAAATGATTGGCGTTGGAATGAGGGAAATCCAAAAAGTCTACAGCCAATACGAACCGAAATATTGTCCAAAAAGTAAACAAAATTTAAATAACGGGGACGACCATTCATTCATTCTAAGCCAAAGTTAGTTGAAAACAATACTTTATCGTTCATTCTCGAGACTAGAAGCATTAAAAGCTTCTGAATTATACGTATGGAGAAAAATAACCAATAATTACTATATTCTGTTTTAACGTCAAAATATCAACATTTTGGCAGTTCATGCCACTTTAAGCTTTTGATGTCCAATGATTGATCAATGGGCACACGAGTACCTCTTGTCGTTTGGGGATTAAAGTTTCAACTTTTCTTAATCTGTAATCTCTCTAGGATTAACATCAGTAGAAAAACACACAGAAATGTCATCTCATTTAGAGAATTAAATAAAAAATAGAACATGAAATTGTTAAATAAAAAAATAAATTGAACGAACTACGGATTCAATGTTAGAATTCCATAGAACAAATTAACTCACTCATCGATAGAAATGGTAATTAGTGTACAGGAAATAGATAGATATCGTTTAGGCTTTAAACCTTAATTATCCCTGTCAGACAGATACGATTTTCACCAAACCAAAACCATGCTCGTATTTTACCTATTTTCAAAAATACTTAACAAAGGAATTATATAATCTGACACGACAATAAAAGAAAAACAGCGTTACATGTTCTATTCAACTTTTTTCGCAAAGCATAATTTTTTTAAGAAGAGAATATTAGGAAGTGTCTTTCCTTATGTTGTTAATCCGTCAGAGATTAAACTTTGATAGAGATTATGAGATTTAATCCCAGAATGACAAGAGTTACTCGTGTCCTGATTGATCAATCATAAGACATCAAAAGATCGATGAGTGATTTCACATCTCACCATAGGACGTCGACAGTGATTGTATAAAATGGTGAACACTTTTCAAACGTCAAGTCACTTGTTCCCTGAAACTCGTACCTATTAGCGGATTTAAAATTCTTGCAAAAACTAAAATGGCTGTCAAAAGGAAAATAAACGAGACTCAGGATTTTCCTCATTTGCATTTTGACACCTCGGGTCAAATCCCTGACCCTAGTACTAATGTAGATCCTGAAAAGGAGACTGAGTTACGCCAGGCAGTCGACGACCTTTTGAGAGTTTACGACAATCTTCACCCCGATGATGACCCAACCAGAAAGCCCCTATATACATACACGGAAATGATTTTCTTAGCTTTGATGCGGTCTCGGAACTTCTGCCTTCCCATCAGCGAAATTTATACCTACCTGCAAAGTCGGTTTGCATTTTTCCGAGTTGGGAAATCGACACATTGGAAAAGTGCTATTCGCCATAGTTTGTCTAAAACCAAATGCTTTGGAAAGATTGGTATTTCCCGTAAGTCGCCAAAAGTGGACATATTTAAAAGGTAAGAGTTGGCAATCATTTTTCAGAAAGCGTTTAAATCTAACGTTTAACAGAACTACTAGAAAACTGTCCTATTTGTAAAAATGACTTATCTTCGTTTGTTTTTCTTCCTGATTTATTCTAGGTCTGCGTACTTGTGGAGTGTTTTACCAGAGGGACTGGCAAGCTTTGCCAAGGGAGATTATCGTCCGTGTGAGAGACAGGTTGGCGTGAACAGACTGAAGATGATGTACAGTGCTAATGGAGTTCACTCCCTTTGGACCGGATGTCAGAAAATACTTGGGGAGAAACTCGAGAAGATGAAGTTCTTAGTGAATACGTCAACTAATCCTTCAAAGGTCTTCAGGAGTCAAACATTGACCATCAACACGGGAGAATTGGAGACAGAGGAAGTCAGCGCATCAAAGAAACGTCGCCTCTCCGTTGATGACATAGTTGTTTCCAGTCCAGTTCAAAACAATTCTTTGTCGTCGAGGATTTCCCCGAACGCCCACAGCTCCCCTTACAATGGTAGTCCAAATGACAGCGGCTATAGCTCTCCGACCCCGATCAGCTATCAAATGATGAACTTTCTCAACCATTTCACCATGGCGCCATCTACCGTACAATATTTACCAGAGTTATGTCCCTTCTCAGTGCACAGTCTGCCGATTATTCCAGAATTACCTCCCCTGTGTCTTAACTTCAACGACGTTACCCCAAGAAACATATATACAACACGTTATCTGCCCTATGAGAGTTCTCTGTCACCTTCTTTCCACGGTGATTGTATGTTCACCTGCTAATGATATTATGTATTTATTATTTATCGTTTTCTTGTACCTAAATAGTGCTATGATTTCATTTAAATATATCTCAGAATTTGAATATTGTCTGTAGATAGTTTTCATATTATATGCTTGTCTCTAGCCAAAACTTTGACCTTCCTCAATAGCTCTCGTTTTATGGTCAAAGATAGATCCTATTCTAAAAGTTGGGTATTTATAACCCTTCATGACATCCGTACTATCTAAATATGTCAGTTTATAGGCCTTACCAGACATCAATCCGTTTAGAATTTAGTTCTCTAAGCGTACGGGGTATTCATGTTTCCGCTTGACCAAGTCTAAGGTCTCTCTGGATCAATTTAGTATCGCTTCCAACTCCACTTCGAACTTCGTGGCCGCCATTAACTGTTGACAAGCAAACCGACGAGTGACACAAACTGTACGAGTTGTCTTTTCCTGTCGTATAGTTCAGCGGTTAATGGCGGCCCCGAGTGGAGATTGAAGCGATACCAAATTTATTCAGACAGACCTTAGACTTGGTCAAGCGGAAAAATGAATACCCCGTACGCGAAGAGAAATAAATTTTAAACGGATTGATGTCTGGTAAGACCCATAAACTGACATATTTATATAGTACGGATGTCACGAAGGGTTGTACCCACGTTTTAAAATGGGATCTTTCTTTGACCATAAAACGAGAGCTATTGAGTCTCGTGCTTTATTCATCTAAACGTAGATAGCTGCAGGTCAGGCATCAACGAAACGTTGGGGAAGAGATTCAGGTGGGCGGGTTCACCTGTATATATAGCGGGTACCGTGTGTGTCTAGACGTTCTGGAAACCCACGACCTTCGGGTGGTAACTGACAACCACCCCACATATGTCGTTCGAGTTTAAACGCAGTCAGAACATTTTTAATTTATTTTATGAATGAGTAGGATTTGAACCCGTGGCCCATTGGTGGAAGGCTGTTCGGATTTAGGGTCAAACGCTCTACCTACTGAGCCACGGAGGCCCCTAAAATAAATGTTAAGCGGTATGTGTTTATGAAATTATTCGCTGATGGGAACTCTTGTGTGTTTAACAGTAGCCGTTTTACATGGTTGATTGATTGTTTGGTGTTTTACGCCGCGCTCAAGATTATTTCACTTATATGGCGACGTTCCCAGTTTTATTGTAGGAGGAAACCGGGCTCTATGCCCGGGGGAAACCCAAGACCTTCCGTTGGTTACTGGCAACCATCCCACATAGGTCGTTCGAGTGAAAACCCAGTCAGAAAATTTGAGTTGGATTCGAACCCGCGACCAATTGGTAGAAGGCTGTTCGGATTGAGCGTCCAACGCTCTACCTACTGAGCCACGGAGGCCCCCCGTTTTTACATGGAAATGATCATCTTAATATGGCGCACATCATTCAGGAGAATGGAGCCGCCAAAAATCCTGAAAGATCACCTTAATAAACAAACACAACAAACCAGAGCAAACACCTCAAGCGGTTCTGTCAATTATTTTATTGAGTAGGGCCTACATATTGTGTGTTTGACTTAAA
The DNA here is from genome assembly GCA_963971465.1 of Lepidochitona cinerea. NCBI lineage: Eukaryota > Metazoa > Mollusca > Polyplacophora > Chitonida > Tonicellidae > Lepidochitona > Lepidochitona cinerea. Next base: position 17,777,287 of record OZ020565.1, on the reverse strand, counting down.
AAGAACGGTGTTGCTGTTGTTGTAGAATCGTTGTTTTCGGGCTTCAGCTTGTTTTTGAGCGAGCGTCCATTGACGGTTATTTTTCTTATATGTCGGCGTTGCCAGGTTTAGTGGGGGGGGGGGGGGGGTCATTGCCAGGAGGAAACCCAACCTTCGGCGAGTACCTGGCGACCTGACGATCACTCTAACCCACTGGACCACCTAGGACACATCGAAGCATCTTTTTGCATCAATTTTGCAAGTGTAAACCTCTTCGATGACCGATCGAGGCTCAAATTATTGTGGAATAGATTAAGGTTTTCGAATGCATGATTTATTGGCATGTATAGGTATTCTCAATCGTGTGGTGGTTGATCAACTAATTGTTTTGCACCGCACTCAAGGTTAAGACACTTTAGACAGTCAATTAATTTTACAATTTTGGATATTTGTTACGTCACAGTATAAATTCAAAAGGGCCTTCACTCAGATGCACAATGAGGTGACAAGTAAAGGACACTCTATGGGCGGTCGTTTGTGTCAAAATTAAACATTTAACACTCAACACAAAGTTATTACTTTACAAGAAACACAACACAATAGTTTTTATTTCACGTAAACATTCGGAATATTTCATGTTTTTTATATTTGTAACTCTTTAATGCAAAACACGTAAGTATTCGTGCAATCTAACATTTTGCACTTTGTATATATTTTTCGAATCGCGCGACAAACATTTTGCAATCTCTAAACTTTACACGAACTGAATACTTCAAACACCGCCAAGGGGCGCGCTGTTCCACCAGATGGAAGTCTACCTAAAGTTCAGAGGAGCACTGATTGAGCAAAACAAGTACGGGGGCCGTGAGGATATGGACGTTCTGTCAACGGCTGAATACTTTACGGAAATACATTTGTTCAATTTTTTAAGTAAAGCATTCAGCCGTTGACAGAACGTCTATATTTACGGAAGCCTTTTAGGGTCCGGTGAAAACAAAATTATTTGTAATTCGGAGTTCCTAATTAGCCACTTATTTGGACTTTGGTCATTTAGAATGTAACGACCAAACGGTAGCCGTGAACGAAGTATTTCCATATCCTCTTCAACCTGAGGGACCACTAAGGGGCCGAAACTTAACTTCGTCTCGATCAGTTATAAATGAATCATTAGGAATCCTGATATATGTCGAAACTGCATCTGTATTCTTAGAATTACACAAGTGGTTTACCGGACTAAATAAAGTATGTAAACAAATATCCTTTTTTTCTAAACTTGTTTATATTAATTCATTCAGCGAAGGCCTACACTTTAATCCAATAGCTTATAGTACACTGGCTTCTACTTCTAAATGATATCAACATTTAATCAATTTGTAATTATTTTTCATTTGTCGTAAAATATTTTGTATTTTGACCTTTCGCCATTTGAATATTGCTAAAAATACGGTGATTTATTGTATACAAAGCCCAGACTGTCCGAGGTAAGCCAACTGGTAGCGAACGAAGACAGTTTGTTCAGACTGGGCGCATGTACTTGTTTTGGTCGATCCGCGCGGCTCTGATAGGCTGGTGGCCGAAGCTTCAATTCGATCAGTCCGTAGCCGATCTCAAGAATATACGTTCCGATAGTTTTTAAATAGTAATGATTAACTAAAGAATATATAAAAAAAGTTCGTCCATGCAGAACCCCGGCGTTTATAAGATATCTTCAACTGAATATCGATTTATGTTTCTGACCTATCTTTAACCTTTGTGACCTACTTACCCGTTTCTGGCGGTATAATTTTTGAACAAGCCAATCAGATCGCTGAATTTTCTATTTCCGATATAAACAATAGTTTGTAAACATACAGAATGACAGCAAGATGGCAGAGCGATCGGATGGAAAATCAAGTACTTATTCCTGTATAGTACACACGCAAGGCAGGAAAAAATGAAATTAAATTGCCTTTCACTAGAACTAGATGGAGCAGTGTCAAAAGATGTACGATAGACTTCAATTTAAACAGGATACAATAAGTCCCTTGGGGTTTTATTCCCGCCAGACCACAAATATAAATGAATATAACAATTGTAATATTTTATCCGGTGAATAAATCAAATCAGAATGGGTACTTTTAGACACAGACGAATCCATTTCGGTCAAAGAGAAAAATGACATATTTAACAAATATTGGGTATCATCGATCCTGTTATAAGCATTTCAAAAACAACTAACGAATGTAGGCTGCCAAAAAAAAAGAAAGTCTGAAGCTCCTATTAAAGCCCCAACACCGAAAAAGTTAAGATCGAGAAAAAGCAGTCGAACTGGTACACGGTCTTCGGCAGTGCTGCCGGGACCTCGGTGGTCCAGTGGGTTAGGGATCGTCCCTCAGTCCCACACAGACCTTCTATCGATGCGACGCGGGTTCGAATCCCACTCAGACCAAATACAAATTTAAAAATTCCTGAGCGGATTTTTCACTCGATCGCCGTATGTGGAAGAGTTGCCAAGTACTCGCCGAAGGTCCTGGGTTTTCCTCCGGACAATGAGCCCGGTTTCCTCTCCCACTAAACCTGGCAACGCCGCCATATAAGAGAAATAATCTTGAGTAAAACATCAATCAATCAATCGGTAGTGCTGCCAATGCAATGCATTATATGCAAGACAGGTGTAGAGAAAAAGATTACACTTCACCACAAAATAGTTAGAGATAAACTTCTTCTAGTCGAGACCGAAGACGGGGGCTTGTATTTTCTATTATAGCAATTTTCTGTGTAAGCCTAGTTCTGTAGTGTAGTATGGTGCCCTAGTTTAAATTATAACATTACACTTGACAGGGGGTGGGGGTGGGGGAGATTAAATATTTGTTAATGCCCCCTATATTTAATACAATAATTCGATTTAGTGTGGATTTGCCATGTACTAAGTAGATGTCTTTCTTAAATAATCCGGAATTTACTGTGACACTTCATGTGCGAAGTAAATTATCGATCACTCAGGGGGCCATGAACGATGTAAGTGGAATGGTCGCCAGGAACCAGCGAAAGGTCAGGGTTTTCTTGGGGGAGGGATATAGATTAAGCCTGGTTTCTCTGAGTGTCCTCCAATAATCCTGGCAACACCATCATACATGCGACATCATTCATGTCAAGTGTAAAACGTCAATCCATCCATCCCAATATCTTTGAGAATGGAAATTCTATTCTCGGTTTTGACACCAAATTTGTTGACAATTACTTATCGATCAGCCTCAAGTTGAACGGTAGCCAGAAACCAACAGAAAGGACCTTGGGGTGTCATCTGACATTGAGTTTCTTCTGGTAATAATCCTGCCAATAGCACTATATAAACAAAATAAACTTGAATACGGTGCTAAACAACCAATCAAAAAGTATATTCCTTACAGCGCAAATGGTTTGTATGGGTTGCTGGGTGTGGGAGAAGCTCTTTAAATGGTTTAATTGCGCCCACATGTCTGATTTTAAAATTACATTATTAGGCCTACTATATATATTTTGCAGGTTTGTTACATGAAGCAGTGGGGAAAAATCGGATGAAAATATAGAGTTAAAAATGTATAGTAATAATAGATTGCATAAACATGTTGATCCTCATACAAATCTGTTTATTTTGACATTTCTCTCATATACGGCAGAGGAATGCAAATAGTGTCTACCTTTAATCCTATGTCTATGGAAACGACCAAAAAACGCAGTATTGGTGGAAAAAGTAATAGCCAGTGGCCGATTTCACAAAACGGAGTAGATGTATTTTTTGCGTAACTTTCGTAGACCGTATCTCTACAATATGGGTTGTCATGACAGTTACGTAAAAACTTACGCTACGCCGCTCTGTGTACTCCGGGTCCATGTGTGTGTTGCGAGACACTTCCGTTTTCCGTCAAAAAGAAAAGAATCAACGAGGTGGGAAAACTTTGATGCTGCTGTAGTCCGGTTAATAGAACCCTTTCATAACATATATCAAAGTTAGGTAAGTCATATTTTAAAAGATTTAATAACCATATTTCGGTAATATTAATGTCTGTCTATATGTATTAGATAGAGGGAAGGGGAGAGCACTCATTTTGCCTATGGCCACTGTATATGCGAAAAAGTGTTCCTTTCACATGGCTTTTTTGCGAAAACGCCGGGGTTTTGAGTGGACGAACTTTTTTTGGTGCTAAAGTATGTCCTAAGGAATATAAGAAAACATACAAAAAGTATATTCCAGAGATCGGCTACGGAACCCTATTTATAGCGACTTTTCAAGTTACAGCCACCGGCCTATGAGGGCCGTTTCACAAAGCCGTCGCAAAGTGCGACCAATCTGTTGCCATGACTCGGTATCTCTTCACTATACGGTATCCATTGAAAACTACGCTCCGTTTGCGATGCGACTGCTTTGTGAAACGAGCCCATGAACTTCTGATCGACTTTCGTTGGAACGGCGCGCCCCATGGTGGTGTTTGAAGTATGCAGTTCGTGTAAAATTTAGAGATTGCAAAATGTTTGGCGCGCGATTCGGAAAGATTTACAAAGTGCAAAATGTTTGACGCACGATTCAGAAAGATTTACAGAGTGAATAATGTTAAAGATTGGAATAACACTTAATAATGTGTTTTGAATTAAAGAGAGAGTTACAAATATAAAAAAAGAAAACGAGTTTCTTGTAAAGTAATAACTTTGTGTTGTGTTAAATGTTTAATTTTGACACAAACGACCGCCCATAGCACTCTACATGTCCACTTGTATAAATTAATTAGAACAGTATTTTACTAGTAGACGGCTTCTCAGAGGCTGATAGGATTGTTATTTTGTGCGATCAGTCATTTATTTAGCAACTCATTTTCGCATAAACGTACATTTTGTAAATAGTAATTTACACCATTGATTACACGATATGAGGAGTTAAACTTCTGCTTGGTGCTGTGAAAAAATATAGGTACAGAGATTCGCCCCAATTGTGAAAAACTAGGTAGCACGAAGTGAAAAACAAACGACATAGTCAAAAGATGAACTGATTAAATATAGATTTCATGAAGGTAACGGTAACACATTTTGACAGTTCAACTTACGGTCGTAACCAAGTGATAAACAAAAACGGACGTAAATGAAACAATATATCAGAATATATATATTAATAATAAACAAAAATGTATATGAGGAAACAAAACAAAAGTTCTTTAGGCGATCAGTCAAAAAATAAATGAACAAATATTCGCATATATCCTGTACATTAACAGTAGAAAAATATATTTACATTTCGACTAAGAAATATTAACAGTCGTGTCAGAAAAGTTGAAACATTGAGATTCACCCAATCCTGAAGTGTTAATGTGTTCGTTTCTTGTGTCAAATATTAAAGAATCGTTCATGACGGACTCCCATCCGGAACACTCCCAGGGGAAGTAAGTACAGCTATTAACGGTCTCTGTTTCCACTGCAGGTTGATGGGCAAAGGGAGGTAATCCTGTTGTAGGATTTGTTGAATGCGTACCATAACAGGAATCCTGAAATGACAAACAATTATTTGACGAAGTATTCATGAGATAGCCATCGTCATAGGCAGAGGGGTGCTGATTCTGGTAAAACACAAACTGTTTATAAACATCGTCTGAAGTGAGTTCGTAGCTTGCGTCTCCAGAACTGTCATTTGAGCTATTCAAACCGATTCTGTCACTGTCAGAATCGCTGGTACTTATGTCTGTGGCGATACCCCTGCGCGCAGATGTCGGCAAAGGTTCTGTTGAAGAAAGGTTACACTGTTCGTCTCCGAAAAGTGAAGTGAAAATGGCAGACAAAGAGTAATCCGAGCTTAAGGTAACTTCTTCGTCATCGGATTCCACGGTTTCCGGAATCATGCAGATCTGTTGTTCGAAGATGGTGGAAGAATCTGACGCGGTTTCCAATTCTAGCATTTGTTGCTGAATAATTTTGTCCACCGCGTCTGCGCACTTTTCCCAAAATTTGGCCGCGTTAACTTGATGAAAGGCCCACTTCAGCGTGTTTGTTCCAGTATTCCCATCTACATTAGAGCGGTAATCTCCCTTGGCAAAGTTCAAAAGACTTCTCGGAACGATTGTCCACAAAAAACATGATCTGAAAGAAAACAGAAGCAACATTAGTCAAAAATTGTCCAAGTGTACATAATGAAAAATAAATTTATATAAGTTTATTAGAAAGCAGATTATCTTTCGATGCTGTTTTAACATACCATTTGATAGATGGGCGGCGTAGACAGTCCCGGGCATATTAAAGACTGATCTTAGGCTAGCAGAGTGAATAAGATGTTGCCAAAGGCAATAAGACCTGGGAAGCCGCCCGGTGTCCGGAAAAATAAGCGATCGTCTGGTTAATCCAGGGCACCATTTCATGAAAATTGATCGGTTAAATAAGTTTTCATTTTTCAGACTGACTGGTAGTGGTATTTGAATTATCGATCCATATTAGACTAGGCAGGTCGGGTCAATTTTGATCATCCATAGTTTGTTTCTAAAACCTATACCGAACTATTCACATAGTTATAAGATGTAATTAGAATTCCGTTTGACATGTATATTCATATTTACTTGGAAAAATGATATTTAATAAATCAGGGGAGACAACTTTTGTCTCCAAATATGGGCCTTTTCCAAGCATTTTTATGAATGGCAGTTATTTTTCTGTTCAAGCGAAAATGAGCAAACATGGTCCAGTGAAAGGGCCCTGAAAAAATATACAGACTACACTTAGTTTTATTTTTAACTTTTGAGACTCCCATTTGCTTTTTAACTTTTATGATCGAATACCTTGTACCAACATTTGCTGACGTCACCGACCTGCCTACAAATAGACTCAAAATTCAATGCGGTCTCTTAATTAAAATTTCAATTAGGCTTAGGACGAAATAAGAGTGGGAATGGAAAGCTGGACAGCTGCTCTGTTGTTGAACTGCAAAACTGATGTAATAATTGGAAGACTGACAACTTATATAATTTTTGACAGGTGCCTATCCGTCGTTCTGTGACAAAACTGTCCTATTCACGGATAGTCCGTCGATTCACGGATATCCGTCAATTCACGTATTTCCCCAACCTACTAAAAATATCATAGCTAATTGATTACTATCTAATCGACGTGTTAGTTTTACCAAAATACTGGTGATTTGTTGCTAAATTATTTTTTCAGAAAATACTGACTTAAGGTCAAACTTCTGTCTGTCGTCAACCTAATGTAATATCATGGGTTACAACCAATGATTGGGTATTTACGGTCTAAATGATGTGCCCCATTTTAACACATTTGGAAACTTGTCTGTATGGTTATCTTAGATTTTCCCTGTGCCGGTGTGTTTTAGTGTTCAAAAATATATACTTACCGGTTCAGCACCATGGATCGTTGTCCACGTTTCTTAGCACTAATTTTGGTGAAGCACCGAGTTTTGGAGAGACTGTGTCTAACTGCGTTCTTCCAATGATCTTTTGTGTGTTTCCGAAAGTATGAGAACCTGTACCCAATGTAACGGTAAATTTCATGGATGGGGAGACAGAAGTTGGGGGAACGCATCAAGGCCAAGAATATCAGCTCCGTATAAGAATAATTCGGCCGTCGAGTGACAAAGTCCGTTGTATCCAAACGTTCGTAAAAATCTACAAACTTATCGATGACTTGTCGCAGTTCGTCCGAATCTAAATATTCAATTTCTTCAATTGGCGGAGTCCCAGAGTCGTTTGTACCCGAGAAAACTTCCGAGCACCAACGGTTAGTCCTGGGCGAGAAGGGATTTTGAAAATCAATCTCAGCTCTGAATGATTTGCGCACCCGTCTAGGTTCCGACTGAAGCAAAGTGCTCACTACTTGCAGATCTTTCTGCAACAGTTCTTCAAACTTTCTTTTCCCAGTCATACTTGTCAATTTGCGTTCGCATTTGCAGAAAGAACAAAATACGCTACGAATGTTTCCAGACTGATCTCTGCATAAAACTTGACAGGTGATAATAAAGATATTAAACTGTTACGGTACTTCTCCGCTAGGAAGTATTTTGTTAATGCAAGGTTACCTGGCAAAATTTACCTCACCTGGCAGAATTAAATTGGTGTCGCCTATCACGGAGCTTAGTGTCTTTTCGTTTATGTCTATATGTGTCGAGCACTGCTGTGATAACTTTACATGTTTTGTTTATATGCGACGTCTATTGTAGAGATCAAGCGAATGCATTTACAATACTGCACAGCGCAACATTACATACGTGGATACTATTACCAACAAGTTATGAAATTACTTGTGTTATTTTGGACTGAAACAAAGGTCCCAGCTGTTTCGATAACTTACGGGTTATCTGAGAAGTAGTCTTATATGTACAGTTTCAATCAACTTAACGTTTATAGTGTTCTTACAAGAACAGGCGCAGATCGCAATAGCCGCGACCCACAATTGTTGGTTTTTTTTAGTGTTTCTTCAGTCCGTCCAGATTTATTGTGAACGCGAGAGGTTTGGAAGCATAACACTGAGCCATCTTACAGCAGACAGACCTCGGTTAAGTTCGGTTTTCGAAAATGTTAGACCTATATTAGGAGGTCGTAGACGTCATTGGGGTCAAAACCTGAAGTGTGCCTAAGAACATGATATAATGGGAACCATCACACTCAGACCTTTCATTGACAGGTATATATTCAGACCAAATAAAAATAGAAATTTATTGAGAAGAGTTTTTACTCAATCGCAGTATGGGGAAGACTCACCAGGTACACGCCGGGGGTTTCCTTCGTGCAATGAACCCGTTTTCCTCCCCGACTAAACCGGGCAACGCCACCATATGAGTCCAATAGTCTTGAGTGCAGCGTAAACCATAATCAATTAATCATTGGGTAAAGATTTTGGTCTAAGTCCAGTCACTCTTCGACCAATTCAACTGTGTGGAAATTAGACCTCACATACACATCATTTCCAACTTGTAACTCTGCACCATTTCATCTTCCATTTACTAACCATTATGTTACATGGCTGTTTGTCCCATTGTAATTGACAATATATATACTTGGGGGCCTGGTTCCTGTTTCACAAAGCAGCATAGCGTAAATCTCTACAATATTGGTTGTCATGACAGTTACATTAAACTTACGCCACGCTCCTGATCTAGTGTCATTCTAGTAATTGTAAACCTGCATGCAAATCTATCAATTCCTTGTCATTCATTGAGTATTATCTATTGGCGCTATAAGTGTCATTTGTCGACATCTTCCACCCCAGTTGACGGGGCCTCCGTGGCTTAGTAGGTAGAGTGTTGAACGATCAATCTCAACAGCCTTCCGCCAATGGGTCGCGGGTTCGAATCCCACTCAGTAAAAAAAAAATTGGAAAATTCTCTGGGTTATCACTCGAACGACATATATGGGATGGTTGTCAGTTACCACCTGAAGGTCGTGTGTTTCCTCCTGTCAACGCCGCCATATAAGTGAAATAATCTTGAGTGCACGGTAAAACACCAAACAGTCAATCAATCAATCAATCAATCCACCCAGACTGCTGTATAAATCAAGTTACCGTCTAACTGACTTGCTTTTTGCTTTTTGCTTTTTCAAAAAGAGATTATCGTTTTTTCTTATTTTTCTATCTTTGAGTTTAATCCAAAACACTATCCTCCTGTGACAAACACTATCCACCGGTCACGCATGACTCATTTGATGAAAATAGCCTTACAATAAGGCGAAGAATTACTTATGGATAACAACTTCTTGGTTCTTTGGGTTTCGATGTAGTTCGATGTCATTTGACTTTAATAACGATGTAAGAACTACATCGAAACGTCGTCACCCAATAAACCAAGAAGTTGTTATCCATAAGTAATTCTTCACCTTATTGTAACCTTTCAACTTCTAAATGCCATTGGAAGATTTGAAAATAGCCTTGTAATTGAGGTAAAAAAAGTGATTTAGCCTTTAATCCCATAAGTTTATGTCTGTCATCAACAATCTGAATGTACTTTCAAAGGGAGGTAAATGAAATGAAATGAATGTATACGGAATTTATACGTATGAATGCATACTCATATAAGCACAAACTTCTGCATCTACATCCTTAAAGATGTTTTGTTGGCGGGGGACCTGCTGGTGTTTATATTCAATCTGTGACCGTTTATTTTCTTCAAAGACTACGCCAGCTAGACCCGAGATGTGAACCTTATATTTAGCAAAGCGAGTTTAAGATGAAATGGACATTGTCAACTGGAATCGTTCATGATTTTTCACTGAACAGACTGCTTACAGTAAGTGCTCATATGTGATTCGAAGTCAACTAGGGGCCTCTGTGGTTCAGTAGGTAGAGCGTTGCACGCTCAATCCGAACGATCTTCCACCAATGTGTCACGAGTTTGAATCTCACTCAGTTCAAAAATAAATTGAAAAAATAACATTTTTGATTGTCATACCCCATACGTTACCAGAGGGGTACTTAATGTCCGCTGTAGTATCTACCAGTCAACTACCTCCTTTTTTTAGAGGAGGCCGGTTGGCTGAATGGATAAGGCAGCCGGCATTTAGTGCTGGCGATAGGTGCCATACTCTGGGACCTGGGTTCGATTCCCGTTTCGGGCGTCACCCAAAAATCGGTAGAGGAATTTCTACCATATTTTCAAGAAAGTGTAATCCCAAAATAACGAGAATACTGTTATACCCACTTTCTAAAAGACACTAATTAATTAAACTCATTCATTCAGCAATGGGAGCTGTGTCAATTACGTTACCAGAGGGGTACTTAATGTCCGCTGTAGTATCTACCAGTCAACTACCTCCTTTTTTTAGAGGAGGCCGGTTGGCTGAATGGATAAGGCAGCCGGCATTTAGTGCTGGCGATAGGTGCCATACTCTGGGACCTGGGTTCGATTCCCGTTTCGGGCGTCACCCAAAAATCGGTAGAGGAATTTCTACCATATTTTCAAGAAAGTGTAATCCCAAAATAACGAGAATACTGTCATACCCCGAAGCTTGGAATCACAAAAATGGATAGAGCTTGAACGGTATCCAATCAAGGCCCCGTTTTTAGTCTGTCGTAGTCATGCCTATGCGTACACCATGGAGTTGTACCTCCGACATGCGACTATGCGTATTAGTTCCTGTCGGTCAACATATGTTAATGGGCCTCAGTGGTCCAGTGACATAGAGTGATACACCGGCAGTCCCACACAGTCCTTTTATCGATGCGGCGCGAGTTCGAATCACACTCAGACCAAATAAAAATGGGGAAAAAAAAATTCTGATTGGATTTTCCCCTCGGTCGGGGTATGTGCAAGAGTTCCCAGGTACTCACCGAAGATCAAGGGTTTTCCTCCGTGCAATGCGCCCGGTTTCCTCCCCCCCACTAAACCTGGCAATGCCGCCACATAAGGGAAATAATCTTGAGTGTGGCATAAACATCAATCAATCAATCAGTCAACATACATTTAAGACAGGTTATTAGAGCAACCCTCTGAAACACATACATTTTATAAAAAAAAGTGGTTTTAGTTGATTGATGGATTTGTTGATGTTTTCCACTTGGATAAAGTTAATTTCGCATACATGGCGGAGTTTTCAGCTTTTACAGAGTATATAGGATTCTGTGTGCGCCAGATATCGCACCTCTAGAAACCATGACAATATGAACTTCCCACTAAATCTGTTTCATCAGGGTTCATAAAGGTGATTTTACTTTTTTGAAGACATCAATTCTCTAGAAACCATTTCAATATCAGCAACCCATTAAATCCTTTATACCTGGGTCTTTATAACACGTTCTAGATTTTCGTCTTACTTTAGTATTTCAAATTTGTTCAAAGACAACCTGATTATGCCTTTTATTAGTATTCCGAAAAGTAATTCGGCTGATGGCATTCGCACCCGCAGCCATCGATGGAAGGCCTCGGTGTCGGATGTCAATGTCGGACACATAGACTCACTTGGCCACTGTGGCTTTTAGAGATACATGTATCAATCGTCTCAATGTTGGTACACCCAATCGTACTTTTCAGCAATATCAAACATGTGGCTGCTTGTCGGAAATGTCCCGAAACGACCTGGGACCGTTTCACGAAGCTGTCGCACAGTGCGATCAATCACAGTTGTCATGACGTCGTATCTCTTCAGTATGGTATCCATTGGCAACTGGGCTTTGTTTGCTATGCGACTGTTATGTGACTCAAACTCTGCTTATTCTTCAGCTTTATCCTTCAGTCCACCCTTCACAAATTTCAACAAACAAAATTATCAACTCTTTTAGCAGATGATTAGCTCAACCTTGTCTGTCTTCATAATGTCCACCTCTGACATCTTCCATCATGATTGTCTCCCCTACCTCAGGGGGCGCTGGTGGCGGAGGTGGTGGCGCTGTAGCTTGGATCATGCTCAAAGAACGTCTTTGACTTTCAGAGGAATAAACTTGGTTTTCTGATCCGGAATGCGGCGAAATTGGTGTAAGGATATGTGGAGGGTAAATACATTTTGCGTAGCGTCTTTGTGGCGTATGAGGGCCGCCATTATAAATGTCCACCGGCATCCCGTTTTTTGATATGTAACTATGACGTGCACATCGATTGGTGTGGATATTGGATGGATATGTCACAGACAACAGCTCAGTATCTGAAAAACAGCAGAAGTCATAACTATGAAAAAAAAGTTCTTTCAAAACAAATGACCCAGCAATATGGTATATTAAAGCACAAAACCTCAGCTGCTATGGCTGAATTATAATATATATCCTCTACTCCCGCCAAATGTTGGACGAGGGATTGGAAAAATATTCTGCTGCAGTCCGACAAATGAATATGTGTATTTCGACGTTAAACAACGCAATGTACTTGTCTGAATTACCAAGGTACATGTAGAGTGGCTGAGGCGTAGAGAATGGACACCAGTTTGTTTTGACTGACAAATTGACGAAGCAGCCGTTCATATTACTGGCATAATTGAAATAATCTTATATGGCGTATAGAAAACTACCAATCAATCCTTTAAAATCTGTTTATTTCTACTGCAAGACAAATTTACATATAGATAACTCAGAAATCATTTCCCTAAAAATAGAATCGCTTTTTGGATGCTCTTTTTAGACCCATCATATTTTGTCTAGTTCAATCTCAGTCTGTCGATATTCTTGCCATAGCTTAAGATGCGTAAGCATTGTCAGTGTATTACAGTGTGTTCTAGAAAAATCTACTGACTAAGGCCAAGGTCATGTCAGTCGTCAACCTAATGAAATATCACAGGTTTAGTTTATTACAACACTTTATGATTGAGTATAAAGGTCTAAATGATATACCTCTTTTTAACACAATTAGAAAATTGTCACCATGCTTATTTTAGACAAGAAGATTTTTTTACCTATGTCCGCGTGTTTTAGTGTTCATAAATATATACTCATCCGGTTAAAAATAATTGCTCTAGTGTGAAGAAATATCTAATGCCAAGCAGATTAAGCCTGTTTTGTGCAAATAGATATATGATCGACATGTCGTTCATTATTTAATTATGAAACATACCAAATTTATATATTTTCTGCACTACTCTATTGGTCCTCACTAAAAACGAATATAGGGAGAATATGGCACTAAAACATCTATTAGGTTACTATTCATACGCTGAAAATCAAATCTACTGTGTAATACTTATCACATACCATTTTTCATATCATACCCCATATCAGCCCGAGACCTTCATATCAGCGGGAGGGCCGGAGACCAGAGGGCTGATATGGGTAGAGGGCTCATATATCATAATATATATTGAGAAAAAAAAAATAGAAATATAATACGTTATGTCAGGTCTTCAAGCTGCATGATTCTGTTTGCCAGTGATTGTAGCGTTCTTTCACTGACAGTCATCTTCCCAGCAGACGACCCAAAGGGAAATAACTCTAATCCAAAGAGCCCTCGCATTGATATTGATATGGATTTTCCGACCGGTCTGATATGGCTGATATGGATTTTCGGACCGGGTTGAGATATGGGAGCTGTCACGCTACCGATATCGCATATGCAAAAGACCACATATTATTGATAGGTATATGATAAAAACCTTCTACTGCACTCGTTCGGTTGGTTTTTGGCCGCGAGAAGGATCAAAGATATATTCGTACAAGATCGCAGCCAAAACACCTCCAAAAACTGGACCAGCCCCATATATCTACAATAAAATAAAAAAACAATTCGTAGCTCAATAATCTTTTAAATGAACTCTGCCAAGTAGTCACCTTATAACCTTACTGATTTGAAATTGTACAGTTGTAGCCTACATACAGAGATGGACCAGTGACTGTCAGACGTACGGTTAAAGTGGCATGAGCTGGCAAAATGTTGATAATTTAGAATGAAAAAAATGTTTGTATGTAGGCCCTATCGTCTTTTTTACTTAAGATGTACAATTTATAAGCTTTTAGGTGCTAATAGTCTCGGAAATGAACCTTGCCGTAGTGATTTGAACTAATTTAGGCATAGAATGAATGAATGTTCATCCGGTTAATCAAAATTTGTTTTCTTACACCATTTCGAATTCGTATATGCCTTAGAATGTATGGGTTTTCCCATACCAATGTCATTCATCAAGTTTTTTCATGACTTTCAACCTGTCTTATTTGCAGGACAATCAATATTTATGAAAAACGTGTTCACTTTGCGGCTCATGTCACTTATGAGGGGAATTTCTACACGTTTTATTCAAGCATAAAGCACCTATAATTCGATCGTCTGGTAAATAATTTGTGTGTCAAAAACTCTTAGGCTTCTCAGTCGGGCTCCTGGAACTCCCTATAGATTTATTTCAGCAAAATAAAAGTAAAAAAATGTCGGCAGTTCAGACCACCGAATTGTTAAATCCCTCAAATGTTTACCAAAAAATTGTCTCACCCAATGGTTTGTCCAGTAGTTCATCACAAAAGCTGGTCCTAAGGCTCTGGCCGGGTTCATAGCACTCTGGGTAAAATCATACTGAAAATATAAATATCATAATACGAATTGTAGACTTGTGAATTGAGATGGCGCTTGCAGAAGTTGTTCGGAAATCATTCAAGAAGAGGGATTTATGTTTTGTCAGGTATTTCATCCAAGGTAAAGTTAGGGAAGTTGGGTAGATTTGGGAGGTCTTGACACCAAGAAACCTATGTTCGAAACGACTTGTAAATCGAGATGGCGCTTGCAGAAGTCGTTCGGAAACCAATCAAGAAGAGGGATTTATGTACGCATTACACACGGCGATGAACAAGCTCTGTGAAGTGACATCATGTCATTTTTATCCAGTTATTGCAAGTGACCTTTGCATCTATTGAAATTCCAAAAACATATTACGCTGCAGTACAGGATAACGTCAAAATTGTTTTCCTGCTTATCTTGAAATGAAAGAACAACACTATGCTTAAATGGAGAATTTCGGTATTCGCTTTTTTCAATAATTATACATTTTGAGATAAGAAGTAAATAAAAGCATCTCGCCTTTACCGCTGCAAGATGGCATGCTGATGTTGTTAGACCAACGGTTACAGCTTTATTGGAAGGTTCTTTTCTGTTTGGATCACAGGAGGCAAAAATGGTGAATACCAGAAGAAAGGTCATTAAAAACTCCACTCCCAAACCCTGACCTATTTCTAAATCTGGATGAAGACGGGCGACTCCTAAACCCAAGTGACAGATACCCGGTGCTAACCTGAAACGAAAAAGGGCAAAGTAAATAAGCAGAACACAAGATGTTGCGTTTATCAGAAATCGAGCGATGACATGATATATATATATACATATATATATGTATATATATATATATATATATCTATTAACAATGCAAAACTTATACATTGCCGAATTTTAATGAAATGTCCCAAAATGTGAATAGGAGAGAAGGTTTTTGAAGATTAACCTAAATCTGTTTTTGAAGCAACACGATTTAAATAAAATACGTGTTATTCCAAGGGGGATGAGCCTCTATGGATAGTCTAAATATGATAGAATTAACATTTTACAGGCGCCATTTTCCAGTCTTAAATATCCAAGTATAGAATGGGTCGCTGATATCCTAATATGTAAAATGGCAGTGATGTAATTCAAGTTAGAAAAGGAACATGGAAAATCAATTTAGTGAATTCTGCAAACCAATTTCCATGCACAGTAACAACGAGTTTAAAGGCTAACGAGGTAAGAAAGTTCAATTGTACGTTTGAGCTATATTTTACAAAATAACATTATATTGAAATGAAGTTTTGGAAGCGGTCAAAATCTGAAACCTTAACCCCTCCTAATTCCTAGTGACTACAAAGATATACCGTATAAGCTTGTTTATTCCATGTCCCGTTACTTATTGAAAAGAATGCCGCGATTCTATTCAAACAGCATGTGGTCAACACATTCGTCAAACATTGCAAGATTCTTTAATACCTTTAGGCTTTACTAACGCAACATTTCTATGGAAAGCCAAAGGCCAAATATCTGTTTTGTACTCATGGGATGAAGTCTATACGTTGTATTTTACACGCAATTATTTAGATACGTATGGTTGACATTAAATCTGCCGAGCATGACTTTTAGACAATGTATACCAGTATTTTATCCATTGACTCTGAATAAATAGCCGGGAGGTTCATACGTGATTCTCGCATCTTTGAGGTGTTTATAGGAGGAAGGCGATGCGTTTCAACGTTTGTCCCTGAATCATTGAGAATGAGATTCTCCAAACTCCGATATTAGAGAAGTGGGCGGTGTTTTAGAATTGTGAATAAAAACATATCAAACACCATAAACTTTCAACTTTATGCATTCGAGATCATCTGAAGATATTTGATTTCACTTGGATGAGGAAAACTGTGCGTTAACAAAAGCGGTATTATCTGCTTTGTTGAGATGCCAGTGTTATGCTCTTCTCCAATTCGCTTTCAGAGCCATTAAGTTTGTAAACGAGGAATAATAGAAACAAATACGCAAGTACTCTTCTGACACTCGGTTTATTGTCTCAGATGGAAATCACCAGATGTCTGGAGACTTTCACGTTGCAGCCTTTGTCTTTCTTGGGCCTTCAGTGTCCAATAACAAACTATCAACAATATTTGTATAGAATAATACCGTACAAAAGTTTCAGATTGTGACGTAGAATCCAACTCAGAAACCGAACTTATTCAAGATAACACGCGTGGTAAATAATTTATTCTCTTAACATTTTAGCCAGGCTTTTAAATTGATCTTAAAGAAGATTCAGACATGTAAAAATAAAAATGTAGCTATTTGATTGGATATTTAATTATACAATATTTACTTTTTCGCCAAATGTATGACATATAAGGCATAGGTAAAAGTTTTATGTATAATACTACCAGAAATTTCATGTTTTGAAAAGTTAACATTTTCGTCTCTTATAACAAAAATCCAAAGTTTCAATTTTAGAGAAAGACATTATCTTTTGTTCATTTCGTAAATAGCCCAGCTGCTTCCTCTCTTTTGTTACTTTTAACTGACTCCCGAAAGTGATTGTGTAAAGGTCAGAGAGAGGTCATTGAAAGTGGAACTAGCCTCAAACGAAGTGACCAGCATGGCTAGAGGTGTTGGCATAATTCTAAAACAGAACTTCAAAGCGGTTAGCAAGACCGTGGATTGGAGGGAGTATGTTTGCCAATTTGTTAAAGCACCCACGTGGCACCAACTTTTTATTTCAAAGCGTTAAGTAAGGTGGCCTTTGATACAGACGATTATAATATACTAAAATCTAATATTAGGTTTAATGACAGTCTGACATGTTTTAGCAAAGAAGTGTCATGCATAATCGTCGATTATTCTCAATATAAAACATTATAAAAGTTATCATCATAGAATGTACACAAGTTGATTCAACATTTCCTAGATGCATAAAAACTGTAGTGTATTTAGCTTAACAAATAGTTATAGCTGAGTATCGTGTAATACACTGTGGGTCTTCATTTTCTATTTTGGCTCTTGAAGACGTAAAGCGGCCTACACACGATCAAAATTTTTGAACAAAAAGTTGACATAAATTTTTTTGACGGGTTTTTTGACCGTCTGTAGGTGATATTGACGGGCGAAAAAGGTTGACAGCAAATTTTGATGAGATCAAATTCAGTAGATTTTATTTGCGCAAACTAGTGGTTTTGAAACCTGTTTTGACCCGTGTGTCGTCAACCCGTCAAAATATTGCGCAATCTTTCATTTTCCGCCTGGACAGAGTCGCGTGCACATCGGCATGGCTCCAACAAAAGAAGAGAAAAAATTCCTTCTGGAGGTTATTGATCAGTACAGGCAGCTCCCCGCATTATGGATACCATTTTTTAGACCATTTTGTCCGATGCAATTTCGCCTTTTTCCGGATCCAAAGCTAGTGCAAGGGCCAAGGCTGTAGGTCCATCCATGTCGAAAGTTTGGCGTACACTGAATATTGCATCAATAATTTTGTGTCGTGTGTGGCTGTCAAAAACTGTCAAAAAAATTGATGTCAACTTTTTGGTCAAAAATTTTGATCGTGTGTAGGCCGCTTAAAACAGCCAGCTAGATCATCATTGATGAATAGCAGACAATTTCTCCGAAATGGTTCTCCACTGCCTTGCGATAATGAAATACCAGCATATGTTTTATTTGGCACTGTCCTGTATATAACACGACCCAAAACTGTTAGAAAACAATCTATCCCTTTTCTTCATCCTTTTAAAAATGACAGCACTATCCATCACACTCTTTCCGAGAGGCAAAGAGAAAGATGCTGCTTATATACCTCTAGGTAGAAAAAAGGACTTTGACTTGAGGAGCAGATGTGGCACGTACTGGTATTCCATTTTGATGTTTGCCGG